>CM022877.1:33775429-33834551 GCA_012654025.1 Pachypsylla venusta | reverse complement strand
CAACAAATCGGAGAGGGCGTTCGAGATACGGCAAGCGTCGTTGAGAACATTAACAACAACAACAACACCAACAAATCGGAGAAGGCGTTCGAGATACGGCAAGCGTCGTTGAGAACAACAACAACAAATCGGAGAGGGAGTTCGAGATACGGCAAGCGTCGTTGAGAATATTAACAACAACAACAAATCGGAGAGGGCGTTCGAGATACGGCAAACAATAAAAAAATCGTTGTGTTAAAAGTAGATTTCACTTCGTTCGGTCAATTATTGAATGAGCTAGAGGGTTAATTTCTGATGACGGTAAATCGTGGTGTTAAAACTAGACCTCACTTCGTTCGGTCAATTATTGGATGTGCTAAAGGGTTAATTCCTAATGGCGGTAAATCGTGGTGTTAAAAGTAGATTTCACTTCGTTCGGTCAATTATTGGATGTGCTAAAGGGTTAATTCCTCATGGCGGTAAATCGTGGTGTTAAAACTAAATCTCACTTCGTTCGGTCAATTATTGGATGTGCTAAAGGGTTAATTCCTAATGGCGGTAAATCGTGGTGTTAAAACTAAATCTCACTTCGTTCGGCCAATTATTCGATGTGCTAAAGGGTTAATTCCTGATGGCGGTACCACATGAAAAGCTGTGTGTTTCTATTTATTGGACAACCAAGTTTTCTAAATGATTACAAAACCATGTTCTCAAAAGGCATTTGAGCAGATATACGTTAAGTCTTTGTTTTCAAATTAGTCTAATATTACCAATAAGTAATTCCGTGTTGTAGATTTGTTTTTTTGGCACTCGTACAAAACCAAGTAACAAATAATGTGGTATCCAGTGTACCAAGTGCCAAATGAAAACAAAGCTCCTATCACAGAACATTGAAGTACTTAAGTATTAACCTATGCTCATAATATATTACGAGTTACGAGCATTCCTTTGTATTGTATCTATGTATGTTAGGTTAAAATACATACTTTTACCAACCATGCAGCTAATTATATACAGTCATTCAACCACTATACTCGTCAAATTAGTACACTAATATTTCTGTGAACTGTAGACCTCACTCATTTAAAATGACCACAATGGAGCCCCGGTTAACCCAAAAAGGCCCAAAAACTAATCACGGAATTTTAAAAATCTTGTGAATGTCCACAACAAATTAGATAAAACGTCCGGGAGTTATTGCGGTACAAATAGATGAAAGAAGGAAAAATCTGGGAGTTATTGCGGTACAAATAGATAAAAGAAGGAAAATCTGGGAGTTATTGCGGTACAAATAGATGAAAGAAAGAAAAACCCGGGAGTTATTGCGGTACAAATAGATGAAAGAAAGAAAACTCCGGGAGTTATTGCGGTACAAATGGATGAAAGAAATAAAAATTTGGGAATATTGTGGTACAAATAGATGAAAAAAAGAAAAATCCGGAAGTTATTGTGGTACAAATAGATAAAAGAAAGAAAAATCCGGAAGTTATTGTGGTACAAATAGATAAAAGAAAGAAATATCCGGAAGTTATTGCGGTGCAAATAGATGAAAGAAAGAAAAATCCGGAAGTTATTGTGGTACAAATAGATAAAAGAAAGAAAAATCCGGAAGTTATTGCGGTGCAAATAGATGAAAGAAAGAAAAATTCGGAAGTTATTGTGGTACAAATAGATAAAAAAAAAGAAAAATCCGGAAGTTATTGCGGTACAAATAGATAAAAGAAGGAAAATCTGGGAGTTATTGCGGTACAAATAGATGAAAGAAAGAAAAACCCGGGAGTTATTGCGGTACAAATAGATGAAAGAAAGTAAACTCCGGGAGTTATTGCGGTACAAATGGATGAAAGAAAGAAAAATCTGGGAATATTGTGGTACAAATAGATGAAAGAAAGAAAAATCCGGAAGTTATTGTGGTACAAATAGATAAAAGAAAGAAAAATCCGGAAGTTATTGCGGTGCAAATAGATGAAAGAAAGAAAAATCTGGGAGTTATTGTGGTACAAATAGATGAAAAAAAGAAAAATCCGGAAGTTATTGTGGTACAAATAGATGAAAGAAAGAAAAATCCGGGAGTTATTGTGGTACAAATAGATGAAAGAAAGAAAAATCCGGGAGTTATTTGCGGTACAAATAGATAAAAGAAAAATCCGAGATTATTGTGGTACAAATAGATAGAAAAATGAAAAAACCCGGAGTTATTGCGGTGCAAATAGATGAAAGAAAGAAAAATCCGGGAGTTATTGTGGTACAAATAGATAGAAATTTTACGAAGTGGGGTGTCCACGTGGGTTTGCGCGTTCGTGATGCAATTTTACGGCCTAACCCACGCTTGGTGAGGTCAATAATGGTAGCTAGTTAGTAAGTTTCCGACGAATGGAAGGTAAAACTCCCATCTCGAATGACCAATAGATGTTCAAAGAGACGTTAAGCCAGAAAAAAATTTGACCTTCACTACGTTCGGTCAATTAATATTAATTCCTAGATTTAAGTACCTTTTGACTTTGTACAATTGAACTGCAATGAATATGTACGTACGAGTACCTCGGTACATTGTACAATAATAATAATAACCTATTTTCTATTCTAAATACATAGCACAAAATGTCAGTCACATAAATTTTATTGTTGAGTAATTTACGAGCTAACAAGATCATTAGATTACGTAATTGCTTTCTTAATAATAAGTGTTACTCAGGAGATTCCGTCCCTCAACCCTAAACCCCAATCGCCTAAAGTTTATAATTAGTCTACACACAGGACATGAGACTTATGGAGAGTCCCGGTCTATGCCCAAACATCTGCAAAGCCTAAACTAATTGAATGTAGACTTTGTGGCCTGGAAGAAGAAACAGCTGCTACTAATATTCTTTTTGAATGTGGGACGCTGGAGAATAGAAGATTCACAATTTTTGACACCAATCTTGAAAATCACAACCTCAAAGGATTAGGTCTCGTACTCTTATAGTCCGTTCTTTTGATAAGGGAAACGGAATTCTGGAATGGATAAGTCGGGGGGAAAATTAGGTCTCGTACTCTTATAGTCCGTTCTTTTGATAAGGGAAACGGAATTCTGGAATGGATAAGTCGGGGGGAAAATTAGGTCTCGTACTCTTATAGTCCGTTCTTTTGATAAGGGAAACGGAATTCTGGAATGGATAAGTCGGGGGGAAAATTAGGTCTCGTACTCTTATAGTCCGTTCTTTTGATAAGGGAAACGGANGTATTGTGATACCAATATCATAACTGCTACAAGCTACGAGTAAAACATTGTCATTCTGTGTTCTAGAGAGGAAATGTTGATCTCATAAGATGGCACAGTACTTATTAATGATAGAAATATGTATTGTGATACCAATATCATAACTGCTACAAGCTACGAGTAAAACATTGTCATTCTGTGTTCTAGAGAGGAAATGTTGATCTCATAAGATGGCACAGTACTTATTAATGATAGAAATATGTATTGTGATACCAATATCATAACTGCTACAAGCTACGAGTAAAACATTGTCATTCTGTGTTCTAGAGAGGAAATGTTGATCTCATAAGATGGCACAGTACTTATTAATGATAGAAATATGTATTGTGATACCAATATCATAACTGCTACAAGCTACGAGTAAAACATTGTCATTCTGTGTTCTAGAGAGGAAATGTTGATCTCATAAGATGGCACAGTACTTATTAATGATAGAAATATGTATTGTGATACCAATATCATAACTGCTACAAGCTACGAGTAAAACATTGTCATTCTGTGTTCTAGAGAGGAAATGTTGATCTCATAAGATGGCACAGTACTTATTAATGATAGAAATATGTATTGTGATACCAATATCATAACTGCTACAAGCTACGAGTAAAACATTGTCATTCTGTGTTCTAGAGAGGAAATGTTGATCTCATAAGATGGCACAGTACTTATTAATGATAGAAATATGTATTGTGATACCAATATCATAACTGCTACAAGCTACGAGTAAAACATTGTCATTCTGTGTTCTAGAGAGGAAATGTTGATCTCATAAGATGGCACAGTACTTATTAATGATAGAAATATGTATTGTGATACCAATATCATAACTGCTACAAGCTACGAGTAAAACATTGTCATTCTGTGTTCTAGAGAGGAAATGTTGATCTCATAAGATGGCACAGTACTTATTAATGATAGAAATATGTATTGTGATACCAATATCATAACTGCTACAAGCTACGAGTAAAACATTGTCATTCTGTGTTCTAGAGAGGAAATGTTGATCTCATAAGATGGCACAGTACTTATTAATGATAGAAATATGTATTGTGATACCAATATCATAACTGCTACAAGCTACGAGTAAAACATTGTCATTCTGTGTTCTAGAGAGGAAATGTTGATCTCATAAGATGGCACAGTACTTATTAATGATAGAAATATGTATTGTGATACCAATATCATAACTGCTACAAGCTACGAGTAAAACATTGTCATTCTGTGTTCTAGAGAGGAAATGTTGATCTCATTAGATGGCACAGTACTTATTAATGATAGAAATATGTATTGTGATACCAATATCATAACTGCTACAAGCTACGAGTAAAACATTGTCATTCTGTGTTCTAGAGAGGAAATGTTGATCTCATAAGATGGCACAGTACTTATTAATGATAGAAATATGTATTGTGATACCAATATCATAACTGCTACAAGCTACGAGTAAAACATTGTCATTCTGTGTTCTAGAGATGGAATGTGACATGTTGACATGTAAACATAAGTCATTACATATGTATAGAATGTACAGATGATTGATTACAATAATCACTATCAACGAGCAATGAAAAGAAATATTGTGACAATCTGACCATACCACTTGGACGTAACGCAGAGAGAAAAAAACGATGAGATTAAATATCAAATCTTAATAATATTGTGGTTGTTGCTATTGTTGTTGTTGTTGTTCTTGGTGATGGTGGTGTTTTTATTACGCTTTTGTTAATCCTTTTTTCAACATTCACTCCTTTCCAGCCCCAGGAAAGCTGATATACAATGGGGCAGGAACAATGAGTAAGGTATGCTAAGCAGTTAAACAGATAACATACGTCCTGCACCGTATTCCTATATTTAGGACGAATCCCGTCGATAGCTGAAGAAATCCTTGTCTCCGTTTGTAACAGCTGACACTATCCCAACCCAAATAGGAATAGAATCACTCTTTTGTATCTACGTCTCCAGGAAGTGATTTTTCTCGGCCGTTTATTTCTGGTTGAAAGATGGTGTTTATTATAAGACAGGAAAAAATTGAGAATTTTGGTGTCAATTATTTAGAGGAAAACAATCAGAAAATCATCGCACAGATGAGTAAATTGAAGGGCTCGGTCGTCAGATCAAGACGGGAAAAAATTGAGAATTTTGGAGTCGATTATTTAGAGGAACACAATCAGAAAATCATCACACAGGCGAGGTAAATTGAAGGACTCGATCGTCAGATAAAGACGGGAAAAAAATTGAGAATTTTGGAAGCAATTATTTAGAGGAACACAATCAGAAAATCATCACACAGACAAGGTAAATTGAGGGGCTCGGTCGTCAGACCAAGACAAGAAAAAAATTTTGGAGGCGATTATTTAGAGGAACACAATCAGAAAATCATCACACGGACGAGAGAAATTGAAGGCCTCGGTCGTCAGATCAAGACGGGAAAAACGGATTGTCATCGGAGAAAGACCCCAGCCTTAGACGAATGGGTATCCATTGTTGATCCTTCGGCGACAGTGGGTTCTCCATATAGGTTCTCCTCGTCGGGCAGTTGATGCAAAGGGACCACGATTGATCCATCGGGATTGTCCGCGTGGGTATAATTGAACCATTCGGGGACTCATACTGGATATTTTAACTGAGTGAAGTCTTCAGTTCACAGACTTCATAAAAGTTTATTCGAATGCAAATTTTGCATTGCATTGCATTCTGCTGTCTCCTGCATGGTCGACTGTATCTTGATGCGACTCTATTGCATCTTATACATTACGTTCTGTGTGCACTGTGCAATCAAGATAGCATTGAACACTTGCTCTAGGAATTTAGAATATTATTTTATTATCAATAATATTATTGCATGCAAATATACCAAGTAGAGCTGCATCTGATATCAAATGCAATCAATTTAATATGCACTTTTAGCTTCCTCACTAACCATGCTAGGAAAGCTTTGCATTCCTCAGAGTAGAGCTGCATCTGATATCAAATGCAATCAATTTAATATGCACTTTTAGCTTCCTCACTAACCATGCTAGGAAAGCTTTGTATTCCTCAGAGTAGAGCTGCATCCGATATCAAATGCAATCAATTTAATATGCACATTTAGCTTCTTCACTAACCATGCTAGGAAAGCTTTGTATTCCTCGGAGTAGAGCTGCATCTGATATCAAATGCAATCAATTTAATTTGCACTTTTAGCTTCCTCACTGACCATGCTAGTAAAGCTTTGTATTCCACAGAGTAGAGCTGCATCTGATATCAAATGTAATCAATTTAATTTGCACTTTTAGCTTCCTCACTGACCATGCTAGGAAAGCTTTGTATTCCTCGGAGTAGAGCTGTATCTGATATCAAATGCAATCAATTTAATATGCACATTTAGGTTCCTCACTAACCATGCTAGGAAAGCTTTGTATTCCTCAGAGTAGAACTGCATCTGATATCAAATGCAATCAATTTAATATGTACATTTAGCTTCCTCTATAATTATGCTAGGAAAGCTTTGTATTCCTCAGAGTAGAACTGGATCTGATATCAAATGCAATCAATTTAATATGCACATTTAGTATGCAGATTATATATAAAAAAAAAATGCTGTTTCTTTGTGTTATTTTGTCACAACTTTGGTGCTCACTGCAGCATTTCTCCAATATCAATAATTATCCGATTACTTTGAATTTTTCAATTTTACCTACAATTCTAGCACCGGATCGCTATGCGCATCTCCATAGCTCCTCATTGTCCTCACGAGGCTGAGTGGGCCTCGGAAACATCCAAACCACAGTGACAAATTTTCGTCCCCGCCAGGATTCGAACCCGGGTCTCCCGAGTGCAAGACTAGTGCATTGACCAATAAGCCATGGGAGGTGGTTTTGGGGATTATAGGAAAAATAATTTTTTCTCAAAAAAATCGGGGGGGGGGGTTGAACCCTTAAAACTCTGTCCTGGAAACGGGCTTGGCGGCACTTGTTTGTTAACTTATTTGCCAAGTTTTAACATCATGATTTTCCTCTCTATATCTGTTTGCTTTTTGTACTACGATAAACCTTGAACGCCTTCATTTTGATGAAATTTGGTATCAAAAAAACAACTAATTAGCAAATTGAGAATTAGCTGATTATTTATAGAATTAGCCGATTTATTTCCATAGAATTAGAGGTCCCCCCAAAAAAAAATGGGGCTACCCAGGTCAAATGGTGGTAATTTTACGTGAGGTATATAGTTGAAAAACTACTAGTTTAGTCTCATTCATCAATTCGCATCGATGGTTATGTTATGGGGAATCGAACCATATCATTCCATCAGTTCCACCAAGATAATATCTCCCCAAGTCTTCAACAATATCATTCCACCAGTTCCACCAAAATAATATCTTCCCAAGTCTTCAACCATACCATTTCACCAGTTTCACCAAAATAATATCTCCCCAAGTCTTCAACCATATCATTCCACCAGTTCCACCAAGATAATATCTCCCCAAGTCTTCAACCATATCATTCCACCAGTTCCACCAAAATAATATCTCCCCAAGTCTTTAACCATATGATTCCACCAGTTCCACCAAGATAATATCTTCTCATTGAACCATTCAAAATTGAGAACACTCCATCCTAATATATCTTAGAAAAAAACAAAGATTTTAAATATAATAAAATAAACATATAATTAATGTATAAATGATAATAAACTCTTCTAGTTTACGACATTGTCAGAGCATTTGAATGACACTAAACTATTGGTATACAGGGTGCGCTGAGGAGAAGAGACAGACAATGGGTAATGACAGGGCACTATCCTCAGGCTAGAAGCAGGTTAGTCATGGCAGCCATGTTGTTTTGGTGGTCTCGGTCTAATCTGTTGTTTATAATTTCCCTTACATTACATGGCACGTTGAATATACCAGTTCCCGTTAGATCACGGAAGTTACGCAACGTCCAGCAGGTTTGTTCAACGTAGGTTCGCGCCCTCGTGATGCTGGCTATTTTTTCACACAACCCAGGTTGGGTGAGGTCAATATGCGTAGCTGGTTTGCAAGTTTCCAGCGAATGGAATGTAAAACCCCCGTCTTGAATGACAAAAAAAAATATATGCTGTTGTCAAAAATAATTTTTGACAACAGCAATGCACAATCAGAAAACCATGAGTATCTGAATGTTATTAAAATTGAACCTGTCACAGGCTCAGTACTGATTTCAGTTCGACACAGTATATTAGGCAGACCTCATCTGCATTTCAATTGGGAGAGTCAGTGACGGAGGTAAAAAAAGTAGGACATAACCTCATTTATAAGAATTCATATACTCACTGGTTTTTGGTTGGGCTTCCGTGGTGAAATTTGAAATTCCCAATATCTTGAAATTATGGAGACATAATGTACTAATACACCAGTATAGTTGTAAGAAAAATTGAGGAAGTAATAAATTTTTTAAAGTTGAACAACCAAAATTAGGCCAAAAACATTAACACTCAGTTTAGCACAAACAGAATTTCCCTCCCAACCTTGACAATATGGCTATGTTCAGATGAACGCGTGGTAACCCGCGGTACAGCGAAATACTGCATATTGTCTACATGACCGCGCGGTACTAGTTCAACGAACTCGTTTCGATTTGTTCATTTGATCACGCGCGGTACCGCGCGTCATCTGAACATAGCGTAATAGTAATAGCATTACAATTACTGTCGTGGTTGCATCTGTTTTGAAACGTCAACCATTTTCTTTTATCATTGTTATTGTTTACATTTTAGTTTCAAATCAGTCGCGAACGAACAGTGATGAAAAGTTCTAAAATGCTAATAGGCTTCGAAAAAGATATAATTTCAAATCGATTCATAATTTATATACAATTATCATCAAATATAAACACCATTTTGAAGGCGAAATCGTTTCTCTTTTTAATCAAATCTCAAATAATGAACGTAGGCCGAAGTTAAAACCACGCTCGAACACTGAATTCCGCCATTTTATTGTATCAATTTAAAAAGCGTGACCTGCGTGACTTTGAAAACAACGGCCATACGAGTATAATTCATATAGGTATTGTTACTTCCTTATTTTAATCTCTATTCTTTGAAGCCGCCACTGGAACGAGTGTGGCACTTTACATATAAATTTAAAAAATAAAAAAAACTCTCCTATAAAAACACTCTTATAATATTATATAAAGAGCATCCAAACTCTAAGAATAGCTGTTTCTATTTTCAAAACTGAACGCAGCTTGATCCCCATTCAAACCATTAATACTCATTTAATTTAATGACCCCAAATTTATTGAAAAAATAAATAAATTTTAGGTCTAATTTTTTGTGTTTATTTTTTATATCCTAACTCAAATCCGTTTCCATCTATCTCTTTCTGGCACTTTAAAATCATGCAGGCAAGACGTTTCTGAAAATATATTTTTATAAAGCGTCGCTTTTGGGAGACAACTTGCTTCCAGCTCCATTGAATGCCTAGATTATAAAAGAGTAATATTTCATTATTATTTAACAAATTTATATTAGACATCTTATTGGTAAGTTTAAAAAACACTACCGTTATTTATGACTTATGACGAGGATTCACTTACTTTTTACTTCCGACTCGAGTTTCGTCTGCTTCTTAGCACTTTGCAAACCAAGGCTATTTCAGAAGAATTTCGCTAGGTACCAGACCTTTCCATCCAAAATTCTCGCGTCTGACACATATGCTAGACCCAATTTTTTTTTTGGAATTTGCCCAGCCCAAGTATAGCTAATTGTTCCCTGGAGACCACACTTTCTTATTCCAATGTAAATTAATGATGCCAGGTAGCAAATAAGCTAGACAGAGTCTAAACGGAAATGGTATTGTCTAGTATATATGCTAGCCTTTTAGTACATAAAGTGTTAGACATTATTTTTAAGGAATTGAAAATGTCTACGAAGTAAACGAAACTTGAGTCGGAAGTGAAAAGTATATAAGTGAATCCTCGTCATAAATAACGGTAGTGTTTTTTAAAGAGCAATTTTTCTTTTTAGCGTTTCATACGTTTACTAGCTGTTTTTGTGTGCTACGTGTTGCAAAATTCAACAACAATAATGAGATTTCAACATTAAAACTTTTCAAACTTTAATCTTTGATAGTATACCTATACCTGGAGTAGCCAGCGTCTATGGCACGTTGAATACACCAGTTCCCGTTAGATCACTAAAGTTAAGCAACGTCCAGCGAGGTTGTGTACCATGTGGGTTTGCGCCCTCGTGATGCTGGCTATTTTTCCGGCTAAACCTAGGCTGGGTGAGGTCAATGGGGGTAGCTGATTTGCAAGTTTCCAGTGAATGGTGGGTGAAACCTCCGTCTTGAATGACCAATAGATGTTAAAGAGACGTTAAGCCAAATTAAAACAAACAAAAAAATACTTAAATACCTGGATTAGAATCGGCGCCTAACTATATAGAAAAATCTATATTTTACTCAAGTATATTATTGTTTGCATTGCGAACTTTGTGTCGAATTTGGAAGAGATTTATTGCCAAAAAAAAGACGCTTTTTAGCTGAACAATTACACCAGACCATACGGTAGGAGATATTAAAAACTAACCGGAAAGGAAGCTTTAAACTACAGTGTATCTATGTTCGTATCCAAGCTATGGCAGATTTTTGCAAAGAATATTACAGCATTAATTATTTTGGCCAAAAGGAGTAGGATTTCGGGCGAAAAACACCGGATGCGATGGTGGGGACATTGGCTCGTTTTATATTATTTCACCCGAATGTAGTGATGCAGGCCTAACATGTATTGTGGACTGGATTATGAAGCGTAACATTTTGTGCCTGATTAGCATTCTGACTAAAACAATTCTGACTTCCTCATTTCTTAGAATTTTGCTTGAACCCACCCAAGTGTTCTACTCGACTGAACTATGCTCTTTTGTGTTTCAATTTGTTTGGCTCATAATATCAATCAGTAATCACTCGTTGTTCCCACTAACACTTGTTTCGGGTTGCACTGTAGAGCCTTTCTCTGTGGTTTAAAATCTATAATCATGTGGGTACTTATGAAACGCAAAGCCCAGTTGGTACAATAAATGACTGAAACTCCACGATGTATAAAATTCAAGCGGGAGCTAATTTATTGCCAAAACGACGCTTTTCACTGATACAATTACACAAAAAAACTCTGCCAATGTGATAGGTTTAATATTTTAAGCGCCCCTCATGGCGAAAACATTTATTTAATATTTGCATTCTATGTTTGGATTGAAACGTAAAATATATCAATTTTTTGTGAGGATTCCAAAGGTTCATTATTGAAAATAAAAAAAAAAATTGTGGTGTTCACACTAGACCTACCTATACTTAACAATCTTAACATATCATACTAGTGGATCAAGATGATCAGGTGTTGAAGTTAGTGTTATAGTCATTTATAGAAAAAAATACCTTAATCAAATTAAAAAAAAAAACTTTTTCAAAAAATAAAATATTGGGCCCCCCTGAGTCCCCCGGGGGGTTCATCCAAAAACTATACATGGTCCCAAAAACTATACAGCAAATTTTCTTCATGTCCTAAACATGTAGGTATATACCAAATTTCCTCAAAATTGGATGAAGGTTGTGGCTTGTATCGCGTAACAAACAAACATACATAGGTACACATATACAAGTGCATTTCGGGATGTATACCGGGGTCAAATGTGGAGTTCTAGTGAACTTCACAAATACTTCCAATTTATTGAAAAATCTCCTTATAATACATTTAAGCAATTAATTGCATTGTATACTGAGTCAGATCTTTAATTTTGCTCCCAGAGTTAAAGAATATACTTCCCATTGGGTATGTATTTAAATTGATATTCTTTATTATTCAAAGTGTATTTTTAATGTAAATACGGTTCCTCGAAGGCACTAAATTTCGCCCATCATAGCAATTCAGTCTTCCTCAAGAGGCTGCGTTATCCCCAAACACAACCAGAACAAACATATTTTTTTTTTTCAAATTTTCGACCAGACCAGGATTTGAGCCCAGTACCTTCCTGGTACAAACCAAGTAAAATGTGTGATACAAATCAAGCACCAGACATGTCTGTAAGAATAAATTTTTAATTAAGAAAAAAACCTTCATTACTTAGAATTTGAACCGTCGACACTCGACAAGAAACCGCCATGCTTAATCAAAATCAACTGATCTAATTGGGTCTGTTTCGTTATTATAAAAAATACACCATAAAAAAATGAAATAAAAAAAACATTCTCCAAAAACACTTACCGAAGAAGTCATCCCATTTTAAAGAAGATCCCGAATCACTTTCATCACTCATTTTCAATGTTCAAAAATAAAAGTTCTAAAAACACTAAAAAAAAAAAAAATCCGATACCTATTTTAACGAACAAAATATTTTAAAAAACACAAAAACACACTAACACCAAACCATAGCTTCTAAGTAAACTTTAAAATTTAACGACTTCAAAAGAAAAATTCAAACGTACCACGCAGAGTCGGAAAAACTTTGAACTGTAAAAAGTTTATTGAAACTATTTCAATGAAAAAAGAAGAAAAAGCCGGGGGTTTAACTTTAATTTCGAAAAATAACTTTTTTAAGAAAAGAGAAAAAAAAAAAATACGTACACACGCACTACCGCGCTCCTGGCCTTAGAACAGTTCACGACACACGTCCTGAGTGGAACAACGCCTCAAGCAAAATGATTCACAAAACATGCTTACTTCTCTGCTGATGTTTTTGTTTATGAATTTTATGCACTCGCCATTTGCTGATGACCCTACACCCTACTGTCTCACACTAGCAATTATTTTGCAATGTGTAAAGGTACCTACACACTCGCATTCCAAAAAAAGTGCTTATTTCAATCTATTGATCTTATCTATAGGTATCCTGTATCAGAAAAAAAAAACCCTGCCATATTTTATTATTTTACCTTTATGCAGTAGGGCACCAGTTTTTCATTCGGGGGGTGGGCGTCATATCGACTTTTCATCTTTAGTAGTAAGATGTACGCTAACCATCAGAACTATAACCAGGATTGAATTTTTAAAATATATTAAGGGCCATTTTCTAAAACTCCACTTGAGTGCGACTTGAAGTGGTCACTACCACTAGAGTGTCTGATTTGTATTTTAAAAAATGTTCTGACCAAAAAAATTATATTTTTTTTTATTTTTGAAGGCCCATTTCCATTATAGAATTTTAAAGCTAGTTAATAATAAACATAACATGAAGCCAACGATCATACCACGTTGAATACACCAGTTCCCATCAGATCACTGAAGTTAAGCAACGTCGGGCGTGGTCAGTACTTGGATGGGTGACCGCTAGGGAACACCACGTATCGTTGGCTAATTTTTCCGGCCCAACCCAGACTGGGTGAGGTCAATGTGGGTAGCTGGTTTGCAAGTTTCCAGCGAATGGAGGTAAAACCCCCGTCTTGAATGACCAATAGATATTAAAGAGACGTTAAACCAAATAAAAAAATAAAAAAAACATATCATGTAAATATTTCAAATGAGCAGGTTGTAAATTTTATCAATCTTACTGGAAACTGGCAATGTGCCTAGCATACTGGCGGCATTACCCCGTTGGATGGCCAACGACAAACGCTGTTTTAGATAATGTTTTGCGTTTGTGTTTCCAGTATGATTGTTTAATTTACTCCCTATTTCATTCAAAAATGAAACCTTTTCCTCGCTCCATGGTCCGAGGGTTTCAAACGCCAGAGGCTTAAAAAGATAATTTTGGTTTAATAGGGATTTTACAAGTATAGAAGATAAAAAATTACATGTAATTTTATCTTCTACCAGAAAAAAATTGCAAAAAGACCCGCTACATAGCGTCATTTTTGGCGGTATCTTGCTCCCACTTGAATTTTATTTTTTCTCCTTTCTTATTAGGCACCTACATACTAAAAGGAACCTGTGTGCCAAGATTCAAGTCTCTACGTTTAGCCATAGTGGAGCTACGTTGATTATCAGTCAGTATACCAACTGGGCTTTGCGTTTTATAAGTATGGACACTTGTAAAACGCAAAGCCCAATTGGTATACTGATTGACTGACTGACTCATAATCAACGTAGCTCCACGATGGCTAAAGCTAGAGTCTTAAAACTTGGCACACAAATCCATTTTAGTATGTAGGTGCGTAGTAAGAAAGGAAAAAATCTAAAGTTGGAGTGGGAGCAAGTTACCGCCAAAAATTACGCTTTTTAGTGGGTCTTTTTGTTATTTTTTTCTGAGCAAACTAAAAGAGATAACGAAAAATGACCGAGAATAGACCCCCCAAAATAGTATATAAGGACCCCATAAAAAATATAAAATTTAAATTTTCACCACCGAAAAATCGGAATTGAGAAGTATCACACTTCGGTATGAGGCAGTACAAAAAGTAATATCTTTGAGTAAAATATTGAATTTTCTAGATTGGAGCCATGCGCACCCTGGGGTCGGTTCCACCAAAATTCCAGATTGACAAGTACCACTTCGGGATGAGCGAGAAAACTAAAAGCACGGGCAAACAGCTAGTCACTTTCAAAAAGTTAAAAATAAATATATATTTCCTTTATATTTTTCACCTTCTTAATCACTTTCAAAAAGTGTCGTGCTCTAGCAAGATTGCTCATCAAGGCATGGCCGTAAAAACGTTTCCTAATCTCTCTAGTTGGGTTAAAATATGTCAAAAAAGCTAACAAGTAAACATAAAAAGTTGTATTTTTTCATCAGAATTTTCTCTGATGGTAAAACACATAAAGTTTTATCACAACATTAACATTATTCACAATTCAAAATTGAAAACTGAACATTACAGAGAGAAGCAATTAAATATATTATGTATTAAAATAAAAAACAATTAATACACAGGTAATTTATTTAAATTAAACTTAAGAATTTAGTTAGCAAGAATAGCAACTTGTAATCATAAAAAGTCAATCAAGCCGCAATGCCCGCAATTGGGAAAAATCGTGCGTGTCTGAAAATCCCTCGTTTCTAGTCCACGATTCTCTGTGATATGCCGCACTCCGAAAAAAAAAAATTCCCAAGCGATTTGGTTGACGTAAAATATGTCATTAGTCATTAAACCAACTTTGCCTCAAGTGGTACGATAAATTTATATTTAAAGATTATAAATTTACTTCAAATGTAGTAAATTATTTTTCTGCGGGAAAAATTCACCAAATGGACGAAAAAACGTGGGCAGATAAATATAAATATAGATTATAATTCAAATGTGGGAAATTATTTTTCTGGGGGGGAAAAAAGTTTCAATTTACGATTAAAATAAATTAATTTAAAACAAAACACACTAACCAAAAGTCACTCTCCATCCTTCGACTCGACTAGACTGATGATGAATCGAAACTAGCTTCTTCATCAATAATTTTCAATAGTTTTTTGGTGTTTTGTTTTAAAATGATCTATTTTAATATTAATAAATTTTTTAACACTTTTGTTATTCAAAGATTTAAAAAAGTTTCTCCCCGGAGTCACAGCAAGGTATAGTGTGAAGCAACCTTGTAGAATGCGCGAATGAAGATTAGTTATCCTCACAACAGTACCATGTGACTGTCATTGTGATAAGAAGACCGAGAAGACGGATATGGTTATGTTGATGCGGTAGGAATCTACAAAATATTATGACAATTTTATTTTCTTAATTTGCTTTCACTGTGTGAATTAGTTAAAAAAATATATGTCTTGTAATGTTCCACGATTACTGGAACTTTTATTAAGATTCCCACTGATTTTGATTCCTCTTATTTCTCAATTATTTGTACTCAAGCATGTCACGCAGTGAATATTTGATAGTGGACACAAGTGCTTTCATAAAAAATGCTCAACTCCAGGTAAAACTTCATATTTGAACAATTTGATAAATTTATTTATCGTAGTAATAATAATAATAATAATAAACCTTTGTTTGATTTTAAATAATTATGAAGTATATACTTAGTACAATTTATCGTAAGTGATTTTAACTAAAATTGTTTTCCATAGTTTGTTAAAGGGTCTAAAATGTCTGGTCGTCGGCAGAAATGGGAGAATCATTTCTCTTAAAAAGAAACACCGTTCTCTTTAAACTAGAATGATTAGAAAACGATTTCGCCACAACTGTTTGCTTGTATGGGAAAATCTGTCGAGGGAGGATCGCTTACTCTCAGCGCAGATCACTTGATACCCAATAGGATGTCTCTGGCTAAACCTTGTGGAAGTGAATAACATTGCCACTCAAAATTCTTAAGAATAATAAACTGTGGGAAGAAGCGAGTGATATTCAGATAGACTAAAATGGTCGTGAACCACTCCAAATTAAATTTTTGAAATGTAACTAAATGAGTGTGGTAAGCCCTTAACATGTACCTCCTTTTATACTTGTCTTCGTGACCCCATCAACTGAGCTAATGAGATGTATTTTATTTTCTTAAAGGACATTGGACAGAATGTGATAACTATTCCAGAAGTTGTTCAAGAGGTTACATCAAAACGTCAAATTAGAAGACTGGTTGTTCTCCCGTATGATTTACAAATTAAAGAAGCTGATCCTGATAGCATCAAATTTGGTAAGAAATCGAAACTTTGGGTTCTAAATGGTAGCTGGCTATGAATTGAGACCCACAGTGGAAAGTAATTCAGACAACGCACATTTTGATCTTATGTATATTTGACATTAATGTTTGTTATAAGTGTTTGGACCTCATTTACTTTGGTGGGTTTATTGATTTTAGTAGGGAATGTAAGAAGAGTTGTATGCATTGTATTCTGGGTTAGAAACCTTTGAAATACATAAAATAATTAAAATTATTACGGTTTTTTTTTCGAATCTTTTATGGGAAACGCCAAGATATTTTTAATCACAGGAATAGAATATTCTGAATGTTTTCTGATCCGCAGTTTCCGTTTGACAGGTTTTTTTTTCAACGAAGGCGACTTGCCTAGTATAGTCTGATTTTTTATTCTGAATAATAATGGAGACGTAAAAATATCGGGTATAACAAATATCGATTCAGGATGATTTTTGCCCCTCTTTATTCAGTTCAATTGCTGAAGGTAAACAAATAATTAAATTCTAATTGAAATAACTCCGAAAGCCTAGTATCTTTTAGTACTGTAAGAAAAATTAAATGTCTGCCATTTTATTTTTTACTTTTCTTCTTTTAGTAACAGAATGCTCAAAGAAAACGGGTGACTATCCAAGTTTATCGTCCACCGATCTCAAAGTTATAGCTCTAACTTATGAACTACACAAATTCCACTGCGGCGCTGATAGTATAAAAGAACCCATTTCACGTCAAATATCTTATACCAATCATTCAGTTCTCACAGACAAAGAAGTTTTGGCAGGATTTTATGTTCCGTCAAAAGTAAGTCTGATGTACCTCTCCTGAAATTAGAAGTTCCCGTGGCAAAACAAAATCCGCCCTGTTGATCAGTGATACAAATTTTAAAAAAAGAATTGTAAATGTCACATCATTATAATAAGATTTCCATGGAGAAAGTTTTTTTGTTATCAAATATTCTAATAAAAATTGTATTCTATATTTTTTTTGATACAAGAATCAACAAAAGCATCGTAGAACTACATCATAGCATTACAAGAATAAAAAAAAAATCTTTGTGGAACCTTTTTGATGTAGTAGCTACCACAATGTTAGCACTCCTCAATATCCGGTTGATTAAGCTGGTGTAGACCATAATATCTTTTGGTCTATAGCTCTGGCCGGGTTGTCAGATTTTGATCATAGTTGAACAGGTGGGCAGTGTCACGGGTATTTTGCCTCATCTTACACACGTCTCTACAACGATGTCTCCTTCTTAAATTATCCCGGGATCTACTGAACCTAGAAAATTGAAATTATGAGAAAGGATTGTCCCTTGAGATGTCCCGCTAACTGGTTTTTCTACTTGAGAAACACTTGCAGTATAATAATGTGCAAGAGGCAAGTCTAAATTTGCTTTTGAACCATTTTTGTGGTATCGTTGACTTCGAAGTATTTAGCTAAAATAGATATTGATTTCATAGGGATCAAAACAGAAATGAGATGACACTTAGTAAGTAAGTCTAAAACTTGCTTTTGACCCATTTTTCTAGTATCGCCGACTTAGAAGTATTTAGCTAAAATAGATATTGATTTCATAGGGATCAAAACAGAAATCAGATGACACTTAGTAAACACTTGCAGTATAATAATGTGCAAGTCTAAAACTTGCTTTTGACCCATTTTTGTGGTATCGTCGACTTAGAAGTATTTAGCTAAAATAGATATTGATTTCATAGGGATCAACAGAAATCAGATGACACTTAGTAAACACTTGCAGTATAATAATGTGCAAGTCTAAAACTTGCTTTTGACCCATTTTTGTGGTATCATCGACTTAGAAGTATTTAGCTAAAATAGATATTAATTTCATAGGGATCAAAACAGAAATCAGATGACACTTTGGAGGACAACAAAGTAGACGAAGAGAATGCTGAGGAAGTCGAGGACTATGTGATCGGAAACGAAGGAGAAGATTCCGAGGAATATTATTCAGCAGATGATGATGATGATATCGATGGTGGGAACACTACAATGGTACGTCGGCTTGAATGTCTTGCAATCTTTGTTTTATAAATAATAATAATAGTCCCTTATTTATACTGCCCGAATAGGAATGAAGAGTCCCTTGACACCGGCATTTTTTTGAGTGCCATTATTATGTGGCAAATATCTCAGATTCATGAAGATAAAATTTCATGGATTGGCTGGGTTTGAACTCACGCCCCACTGTTTACCAGTAGTCAGAGCATCTTACCACCGAGCCAGGAACCCACATTTCACAAGGAAAAGAAATACTTGAGAGTGATATCCTCAGGGGAACTTCGCAGGCGATTGGTTCTGCGTACTAAGTCTGCTCGGGATTTTTTTTTTTTAGCCAAATATTGTCTACCTTTCGTTCTGACAACAACAGCCCCTGTATGTTTAGACTATGTGGCGGCTGAATTCAACTAGGTTACTCCAAATTCTGTGCTACTTGGGAAAAAGGAAAATAGAAATGCTTTAAAGTGTCCTCCATTTGCTTACATGTAACTGATCTGATTTAAGGAACCCTCCAATTTTGGCCAGAACGATGAAACAATTACCCCAAATAGTGAAGATCACTTGGAGGAACATGATGTGAATGATGTTCTTGTGAAAATTGAAGATGACAACAACAGTGACAGTGGCCATGACCAGAGTGAGGACGATGATGATGATGACGACGACGGAGAATGGATAACGCCAAGTAATCTCAAACGAGCTCAACAGAAGGTGGACGCCAAAATGTTTGATGATAAACCAATGGTGGTGTCTTGTTTGACAACTGACTTCGCTATGCAGGTAAGATATTATGCCACTGCAAGACTTGGCCATGGGGTTATTAGTGTTAAAATAGAAAGTTATGCCCCGGAACCACTTTCGCATTACTTCAGGGTTTATTATTTTACTTTGACTGATGTTAACTATGGCTATTATTCTCGTAAATAAAAAAATAGCCCTTTCAAAATATCTTGTAATGCTATGATGTCCACTAATATTTGTAACATAATTCTATTTGTAGTTTGATACTGGTATCTTTTTGTAGTTGATACATAATTTGAAGATATTATTTAGCATGTGAAAATAATAACCGTTGAAGATATTATTTACATACTAAATAATATCTTCAAATTATAAATAAAAAAAATAAAAATAAACATTTGCATAGCATTCATTCTTAAATATGTATATAAATTTGGAAAATTTTGTATCAACCACAAAAATATTGATTTGAGACACCAGCGCTTTCGTTCGTTGAGACATCAGTTCACTTGACAATATCTCAACAGACGAAAGTGCCCGTGTCTCAAAACAATATTTTTGTAGTTGATACAAAATTTTGTCAAATTTATATTGCATATGACAACAAACCTCCTAGATACCATCTCTAGCATTAAATAGGCATGTTGAAAAAAAACTTCTATGGGACAGTTGTAACTATTTGTGTTAACGCATAATATTGCACTTGTGGGTGTCATTGCATTACAAGGGTCACATATTTTTTGCACTTGTAATGCCGCCACTAGTCGCTACTTCCATTAAAGTGGCTAATCAATTGTCCTCACGAGGCTGAGTACACCCCGAATGACCAAGCGGAACGCGTGTAAAGCCAGTGTAATACCAACTAGGCCAGGGACAAATTTCAGAAGTGCCGTCTCAAAGAATTTCAGTATTTTTTTAAAAAAACTCCGAAAATACTTGAAAGCGCCGTGTGACTTTCTGGCTGTTTTACCATATATTACAATTTAATCGAAACTTCAAGTACCCCAAGATCAGCTTTGATTCATGGATCACTGATTGGGAACTTCTGATGTAAAGATGTTTTTTTTTTTTTTTTTTTTTTTTTTTTTAATTTCAGAACGTTCTCAAACAAATGGGATTGAACGTTGTGTCACTGGACGGTCGCCTAATTCGACAATTGAGAACCTTCATCCTGCGATGTTATGCGTGCTTCAAAACAACGAGCTTAATGACCAAACAGTTCTGTCCTAAATGTGGTCACAAAACATTGAAACGCGTTGCTGTGAGTGTGGACGAGACAGGGAAACAACAGATTCATATCAATTTGAAAAGACCGTTAACAGCCAGAGGGAAAAAGGTCAGTATACGAACTATTGTAAATTGATAAATAATAATTAAAAGAGTCCTTAAAAATCAAAGGAAATCTAGCAAATGAAGTGTGAAGAGTATGAAAAATTTTACGCAAAATCTGTAAGAATACATTTTGAGGGGGGGGTCTTTTTTCGCGACAATTGCAAAGGTTCATTATTGAAAATAATAAACCAAAATGAGGGTTCTTTTTTTTAAAAAAAATGTTTGATAAAAATAACACTATAGAAACCGCTGATTAAATACACGAACACCAGGTTTTTGATTTTTTTTAAACGTGCCATTGTAGTTAGCAAGCCTCATACGGCTCATCGTGTCGTCCATCAACTCTTTTCTTGGCCTTCCTCTACCTCTCATCACGTTTAATTTTCCTTCCAGTATATTAACAATAATCGGGTTATGCCTAATGATATGCCCCAAACATTTTGATCGTCTTTTCTCCATATATTTAATTAGTTATCTGCGTGTTTTTAAAAATAAAGTCGTCTACGCCCCATCACTTCTATAATTTAAGCAGTGTAGAGCAATTACTGACGCTGTATGTGTGATGTGAGTGAATGATGAGCGTTATGTGTGTGTGAAGTTGGGGATTGAGTGAGTGATTGGTAAGGATTGTGTGTGTGGAAAGTGGATGATGAGTGTATGTTATGAGTATGGGAAGGATGAGTGTGCATGGAATATTTAGTGAATGATGGGCGACAATGGGACAACCCATGAGTTTTTGTTTACTAAGTAATCATTTGCTTTGGATCTATGTTGTTATATAGATCCATGGCTCTGCGATCTATCTTGCTTAAATCTCTTCCATTTGTTATTTTGCCTTGCGAGGACTGATCGTATTGATTTTTTGTATTATTTTTCAGTATTCACTTCCGACATTCAAGGGAGGCAAACATGCCAACAATCCCATCGTGTGCGAAGATCAACCACTACCTGACCAGCGACCAACTCGTCTAGGAAGAACCAAAACAAATGCTTTGGATCCTGATTATATTACAGGAATGTCTCCATTTGCTGTACATGATATCAATTCAAAGTCTGCCATGCTAGGAATACGAACCAATCGACAAAATGATGTCAAATATTGGATGCAAAAAAATCCAAATGCTGTAAGACGAAAGTCAAAGAAATAATAGCTTAAGGAATGACCTATTTCTATGAAAATAATCACATCGATCCGTTGCTACGTGAAAGAAGAACAAACACACTATTGCATTTAAAATTTTATTAGGATATACCTAATTTATGGTTAGGTATCCTTAATCTTTTTATAATTTTAAATAAGTGCAATAAAATTAGCAAGATATGTGCATTTTCAAAATTCTCGAAGGAACTTTTTTTTTATTCTAAAGAATCTGCTTTTTACATTATGTTTTCTTTACACAGTAAATGCGTTGTTGTTATAGTATTACCCAACGAGCCGCCTAAGAACGATGATTCAGTTGTTTACATCAGATTGTAAGAAATTTCGATGTACAATAACTACGGTACATCGAAGGGGGATGATCATTGAAATTTCTATCCTATCCTAGACTCAAGAGTGTATGATGGAAAATCAAACGATCTCCGGGTGAGCCCCATCCTTTTCACCATTCATTGAGTTGAATATGTACCATCTTTCACATCTTAACAATATGCTCGTAAATATTCAAAATAATAATAATTATATTTAAATTAAAGTTTCTTTATCTTTTATCTAAACTTTCTCCTAATGCTTGAACCTTTTTTTAAAAATAAGAAAGATATGCCCCGAAACCGCTTTCGCATTACTTCAGGCCACTCTTTCTACAGCCATGGCATTCCGGAAACGAGAAAAATCCTCCGGACCAACTGCAGTGATCTTCACAACTCGGCCACGGGCATCGGCTCCTAGGGCTTACACCCTAGGAGAATGGAAATTCAGTTAACCAACCCAATTAGCGGTGTTCTCTTTCAAAATCAACTGTTCTCCCATGATTCAGGGTTGGTAAAATGGTAGAAATAGGTTGATATAGGGTTGACAAAAAGGTTTTCATGGCCCATGGTTCAAACTATGTTGTCCTCCGAGAGGACAAAAAAATCGTCCTCACGATGGCCGGTTCCACGCACCAGGACGACCTGGAACGCATACCATCACAATTCCAGTCAAGGGCCATCAAAATTTTTTCAGTAACCTCATATCAATCTATTTCTAACATTTTCTCAAATCTGAATGTATAGTTGATATTAAGAGGAACACCGCTACAACAAGGGCGAAAAATAGGTTCCCTTGCCTCAAAACTGTCCATTTTGTTCATCATAGAGGAAACCACTTTAAGGCTTTACACATATGATGTTTTGCAGAACTGGGTACGTTAAGTAAGCAGGGTTTGGTTCCCCAAAACGTTTTACAGTAAAAGTTGAAACATTATTATTATATACAAATATACAGAAATGTATCACAATTTAAAAATCAGTCAGTTAATGTTAAATTAGACATTGTCACCTTAAAGACTAAATTAAGAGATCATAATTAATACATCTTAAGAAGAGATACCAGATAGATTGTACGACAGTCAAACGCGATACGAATAAAATACTTTTTTGAATAGATAAAATGCGATTTTACGACAGTCAAACGCGATAAGAATAAAATACTTCTTTCAATAGATAAAATGCGATTGTACGACAGTCAAACGCGATACGACTAAAAATACTTTTTGGAATAGATAAAGTGCGAAAATACTTTTTTGAATAAATTATTCACCTTGTTTTCAAAAGATAAAGCGGACTATAGAAGTGCAGCGTTCTATGAACTGTAAAATGGCCACCATTTGTCCCCGGGTAGCTCAATAGGACCAAAAAATTAATGAACAAGTAACATAATTCTATATAATGAACTAGCAGGCTACCAAATTACATGAAAATCAAAAAATTTATATTTTATGCCAAATGACGACCTTGACTTGTAAGTTTGATGATAGCAAAAAATTCTATCGCTTTGTGTTTAATATCTTACTTTATTTAAAGTATGTCTTTGATGGGCTGTTCGAATTCCTTTTGGCCATTGCCAGATCTTTGTGGCAAAAATTTTTCAGAGCTAGAAAAATACCTCATTTCAGATGTTTTGAGGGATAAAACCCTCGTTGTGGCATCACTGTACCTTGGATTAAAAATACGAGGTGTTTTAAACAAAAACAAGAGGAGATAAATCGAACTTTTGCTGAAATCAAAGTTTTGGGCATATGATCCTTTTTGGTTTATTATTTTTAATAATGACCCTGTGGAATCTTCGCGAAAAAAAAAAAAAAAAAAAAAAAAAAAAAAAAAAAACATACGTGCGTGTGCTCCTCGTTTTTGCATTACTCCTTTAGGCAAGCACACGATTTACTAGATCAACATTTCATGTATACTTATGTTCAGGCGTCTACAAGTAGTAGATATAGTCCCCAGTCCACACCCTTCATATTTTCAAATCCACGCCCACAAGCTCCCGCACCGTTTGTTTACCGCACGCCGTAGTTTCCGTCATTTTGAGTTTCATTACAATTCATCCTTTGTTTTTTGAATCTTCTTAATAGGAAATGCCCAAAACGAAGAAGGCAAGCCTTTGACATCGCGATGTCTTTTGACAAATGCTGTGAAAGATGACACACAATTGCCAATGAAGTGATTAGACAGAGACAGAAGAGCCAAATCAACGTGGGGACTTTGATCAGAGGCTACAATGCGAATCTGCGGGGGAAATATAACAAATAAATCAATTGACAAAATGCTCAATAAATTAGGAAACCATTACATAATTTATCACCCCTATGATACACAGATTTTTTTCGGTATAATCTTTTCGGTAACCTCATATCAACCTGTTTCTACCATTTTAATTATAGTGTGCAATAGTCCTAACTAGTGGACGCAGCACTTAGAATTCCGAAAGGAAAGGCCGCCACATTTATAAACCATTTTAATTAATCATGCATCTATAAATAGAAGAACGATTGATTTCGTGAGAAAAACTGCTACTACAACAAAATAGAAATAATCAATTTTCATTCAAGAAATCCGTCAGTACTGTGTGTTCGAACCGCCGACCCTCGACACGAAACCCCTTAATCAACTGAGCTAATTAGGTCGGTGAGTTTCATAACAACAGGCGTTCAATATAAAGTTTTGCACTTACATCTGTTTTCTTAAACGCGTCCGTCAGTTGAGGCAGAAAATGATTATTGTCACTCGCTACAAGAATGTATTTGATCTGACCATGTTCTCGAACAACCCTCTTTAGCTGTCTGATGACTGTATCCCCAGAGGGGTAACACAGCTCATCTGTAGTAACACCAAATTCATTTCTGTAGCCCAAACATTGTGGTGCAGCAAATAACAACGGACTCAAGTTGACATGTTCACAAGCACGAACCTAAAACACACAGGCAATCTAATATTATTGATCAAACGAAATGAGGTCTTGTTTTAAGTCATCGAAGAAAAAAAAATCATAATACTCTAATACTCATAATAGCGTTAAAAGTAATAGACCATAGTTGAGCTATTCCAACTGATTTCTCGAGGGCCACATGCGGGCCGCATTTTGGAGACCTGTGCTTTATATATTGCGCATTACGTTCCCCTCCACCATTTTGAATCTCACAATTATTCATCACTCTGTGTGCGCACACATTTCGCGCGTGGACACAAATGTGTAGGCACCCCTTCAATTTAATAATTATGCAGGCACAATAACATTCAAGGGTTGCTATTTGACCCTAGGTGGACCAAATACTAATGAGCTGATTTTATGAACGTAACAAATATCCAAACCAGGTTTCATAAAAATCGGACAAGGCGTTTGAGAGTTTTCGTGGTACAAGAAAAACTATAAATAAGAAAAACCCGGACTTCCTTTTACAGCCATGCCTTTTCTGAAGCGATAAAATTCGATCATATTTTTTTTCGCACCGAGTGGGATTCAGACTAAGAGCCAATGCTCTTAACAACTCGGCCACGGAGATACCAACGACATATTACCAATTAATATCAATAGCGAGATGAGAATATTTGTGAAATACCTTCTACAACGCTCTTTATAATTTGTGACATAATAACATAAAGAATATTTAATTTATTAAGGTACTTACAACTAAGGGTTGGGTGGAAGAGAATTCCTCAGGAATTAACCCCGCCCTTTTGAATGAACTTTTTTCTATTTTATATTATTTACCTTTCCCTGTTTTTTTTTTTTTTTAATTTTATTNCAACTAAGGAAATACATAGTTAAGAAAAAAATTGATCAAATCTGAGAACATACCCAATCTATACCATTTCTCAAATGAATTCCTACAAAGGCTCCTGAGGGTAATAAGAATATTTAATTTATTGAGGTACTTACAACTAAGGAAATACATAGTTAAGAAAAAAATTGATCAAATCTGAGAACATACCCAATCTATACCATTTCTCAAATGAATTCCTACAAAGGCTCCTGAGGGTAATAAGAATATTTAATTTATTGAGGTACTTACAACTAAGGAAATACATAGTTAAGAAAAAAATTGATCAAATCTGAGAACATACCCAATCTATACCATTTCTCAAATGAATTCCTACAAAGGCTCCTGAGGGTAATTTGTTTTTTATAAACGTTTTGGCGCTGTTTAAAATTGAGTCTGACCATTCTAGATATTTTTGAAGGACTCGATTTTCATTTTGGACAGGAAAACTACCAGGAGCACCTGTGAACGCTATCACTGTAAAGAAGAAGAAATTTGATACGAGACATGAGATGGAATACTTCCAAGGCATTGCTCTGGAATAAATTCATTCCGCACAGAACAACTCTGCCACCTTAGATACGAGACATGAGATGGAATACTTCCAAGGCATTGCTCTGGAATAAATTCATTCCGCACAAAACAACTCTGCCACCTTAGATACGAGACATGAGATGGAATACTTCCAAGGCATTGCTCTGGAATAAATTCATTCCGCACAGAACAACTCTGTCACCCCTTAGATACGAGACAAGATGGAATACTTCGAAGGCATTGCTCTGGAATAAATTTATTCAGTACGAAAAAACTCTTCTACCTTAATACGAGCAAACATTTTCGAGAAAGGTTTTACACAAATCTCACATTTAATTTTCACTATGAAAGTTAGACATGAGATTTTGTACAATTAAAAGTTTTATATAGAGAGACAATATGGTGTTATTTTTACAGATTTCTTTAACAAATTTATTTTTTTAGTACCGAAACGAAGTCCTGTATACCAAAGTAATTTACTTTCCATGTCCATCACAGAAAGTGGCTGTTTTGTAAGGGTTGGGTAGCATATTATGCAACTTTGAGGACGCCTGGAACTAGATGTTGATAATCCTGGCCCCTTCCATGACCTATACCAAACTCTAATATATTTTTTCAAGAATTTTGTCCGCTTTTAGTTTTGAACCAGGGTGAAAAAACTCGTATTCATTTAATTAATAAACGAACTCTGTAGTTTGTCATTCAATTTTAAAACACCATGTTTTCACTTGACTAAAACACTTTGTATTTTGAAAATTTTACAAAAATAGACAAAAGATGTACATTTGTATAATTAAATTACAATTAATATAATTACAAAATTAGTTGACATGTTTCTTCTCCTTCTGGAGACATCCTCAGAATTTACTTACCAGGCCAATCATCCGCTGGGTATCTTGTCTTCCAATGATTGGCCATATCTGAGTGATGGACATCATAATGAAGAGGACCATAAAATTCAGAACCTTCAAAATCAATACTGAATGAGTCCCAAAAAGGTCCGAACGGGTTACCTTCCTTGGCATTACAACTTGAATCATTCGTTGAACCTCTTGCCATGTAACAAAATGCTGTAAAAATATTTCAGAATTTTACAGCAAAAATCTTTTGAAAAACTTGGTAGGTCTATCGAATGTAAGAAATGGTGAAAACACTTGACTTAATGTTGTACAATTTCAAGTATGAACCAGTGTACGGAGCTCGGTTGGTAGAGTGATTTGTAAGCTGGAATCTAATGGTTCAAATCCAAGCAGAGTCTTACCTCTTGTGGTACTAAAGATTTGAATCAATGCCATATTCAAATAACCTAGCTAAAATCAACCGTTTCATAGTCCGAACGAAAGATGAGCGATCTTTGCCGAGTGTGTCCCGAGTGTATTTGGTAAGTAAAACAAATCCTCGTAAAGTACCTAGTACATTGTGTCCAGAATTAGCTGAACACAATCAAATTCTCATTTTCCTGTGTATTTTTTTTTTCACCTAAAAACGTTAAAGTTGATTTTCAAAATTTTTTTTTTTACAAGAATAATATTTACCAATTCTTTTTTTAGGAGGCCATATATGTGGAGCCACATCTAGCATGAACTGTTTCATGGTTATAACACGATGGTACTCTTGTAGAGGTGCAACTTTGAAGTACGTGTCAAAAGGTACTTGAATCTAAAATGAAAAATAAAAAATTATTATACAAGTAAGTGTTAGTTTGTCTTTGATACTTAAAAAGAAATAATTTATCACTATCTTGTTATACGGAAAACATATCATTAATTTGGGACACCACAAGGTCTCAATAGAACCAAAAATGAATCAGTCAATTCTATAAACTTTATAAATTTTCATACTATTTCATCAAAATGGACCTCGCCCTCGAGAGATATCGTGGAACGAACAGACAAACAGACGTTTAAAGAAGAATCATGAAATTAAAACCATACATCCCCTCCTTTCTTTACTGTCGCTATTTGAACCCTGCCCTTAGATAGTGCTCCAAAAGATCAAAGTGATGTCTATTTTTCAATTGGTTTATTAATAATGAACCTTTTGAATCGATCATAAAAAACGGATCACGATAGTAGAAAAAGGTAAACTATGTTAATGAAACAAAAACTTACAGATTTTGGTTGACCATATCTGTACTCAACCCAAGGTGGTAGTACTAAAGTTCTATTGATGCCTTTTGCAAATGCAAAAGCCCCAAGAAAATTATCAGCTTGATTACCAAACCTTCCTGAAAACAAAAACAAATCGAGATTTTTTTCGTCATTGTCCAAGTAGAAATTACGTGGTTAAACTGTTATATCCATATAAATAGTAGGATCAGATATTCCGACGGCATTGTACAAGTCCTCCAGGATGGACCCAAATTCGCTCCAGCACTTTTCAATTTAGTGACAAAAATACTCATAGTTTAAATTACGATTGTTCAGACAGCGTAGATGTTAAAAAACCTTTTGAGATTTACACTGTCTCGAGGAGAAGTACATGTGAAGGATGATGTTGTTGATAGTAATGTCCTTCCCATATGTGTTTACAAGGAGTACTCCAATTTATAGTAAGCGATTAACTTTTTCGGTGCATGTTATAAAGATACTGTATAGTGAACATTAGAATAATGTATTCAGACAGTAAAATTTTACATCAATGTATATTATAGAGATGATCTTGTGGACCTCATTTTCGGTTGTCTGACCTTTGACCTATTGCGCGAAAGATCAGTAAAAATGCATAATACTGTCGACATAGTCTTTTCGACTGATTTAGACGTGACAGAAATTAACGACAAAATATCAAAACAAAGTGAGACAAGGCCGAGAAACGTTCCCCAACACCCCCGTTTCGGGAGAAAAGGTTTCTGATTCTGTTCATAGGTGTAAGGAAAAAAGTAAAACTCAGTCTTTAAATTGGTTTAATGATCACTGTATTATTCACTGATCCTAGTCTCCTTTTGTATTCTGTATTCCCTCCAAGTTGTGGTACCTAAAAGATTCATAGCATTTAAAGTTTAATGATAACTCTGCTTACCCATACAAGGACAATATACAATGTAACCGGATTTATCTATGGCTAAAATAATTGAAAAGAGTGAAAGAACATAGAATACCGATGCGGTAAGCTTAAAAAACATAATAATTTATCAAAGAAAGATCCTGTGATACTAGCATTCAACAATGAAAACGGCACTCGGTTTGTTTTTTGTTAGTTATGGAAAAAAAAATCAGTAAATAGTATCGGTTGAAAAGTATCAAAACCACTAAAATATCGAAAAAAGTATCGAGTAGTATCGCAAGTAGTACCGATGCAAAAGTATCGATACTTGAAAGAAACGATACTTTTGAAAGATATTTTTTTGTTTTTTTCGTGTCCCTACTCAGTAATCAATTTTAAAGTGTCCATTTCCTTTTCCATTACCTGCTCATAGTACTCATATCAATATTTTTTGTGTTGCTCAGTTAATAAATTTTAAATTCTCAGATTTCTTAGAAATAATTTTAAAATTATATATAGGCGACGACTGCTATTCTTTCAATGATGAGTGGTCCAGAGCAGGATCAGAATAACTGGAGAACTGCAGAATTTAGGCAAAATGTTGTTCAGAAAATGTAAGTTTAATTATAGATAAGCACCAATAACATTGTGTTTTGGGAATAATAAGCTCTTCGTAGGGTCGGCCGTAGCCAAAATTGTCACTAAGGAAGGGGGGGGTCTATAATCGGTAATATATAATAATTACTGAGCAATGCCTACCGTCTTTTGAGTAATTATTTATCTAATATAATACTTCTAGGGGGGGGGGGGGTTNGGGTTCTGGCCGTAACTCTTCGATTTATAAAGGTGACGATCTAACAGAAATGTTTAATGTTTGGTAAATATTTACACTGGGGGTCCAATGTATTTTGTGTGATAATGAAAACTTACAACGAGGGAAATAATAATTTTTCAACTAAGAAAAATCTGGTCAATGGGTTCGAACCGCCAATCTTGGCTCGAAACCCCCATGCTTTATCAACAGCTAATTTGTAATTATTTCTACAATGAAAACGCTGAGTAGTACCTATCGCTAATGGGAATACAGTTCACTATTTTATTTTTCAGTGAGGAAGCAATTCAAAGGTCTGGAATGCCAACAGCTAAGAATAGTATTGAAATGGAAAATCACGTTTTTCAGAAAGCTAAAAATAAGGTATAATAATATTAAGCATCAGTTAAGATAAATTTTTGTGTATCAAACTACAAATGTAAAAAAGAGAGTCACGAGGGTTTTCGTCCACCAGACGATGTCGTAACGGACGACAAAATTTTTTTTTGAAATTTATATTTCACAATGACTACAAACATCCTAAATAATTTATCTAAATCGGTTAAGATATTGCAAACTCAACGAATATATATATATTATATCTAAATATACATAACTGAATTTAAGTATATACCATATAGTATTTCTTACTGTCTTGTAAAATCTTATGGGACAATCAATCAATCTAAAAAATCATATTTTATTAAGGTAGGAGCATTTTCTCAATATTTTTCAAGTGAAATATTGAGTAATTTGTTTTATGTATATCTAGCTGTTAGCTCATGCTTCGCTACAGCTTCGAAATTCAACAACAATTTCCAGATTTCGACATTAAAACTTCTCAAATATGACTTTTGGTGGTACCTACTCCTAGGGTAAAAATGGGTCCTTTTCTTTTAGATTAAATCAATATTTAATCAAATATATTAAGTTTTCTTCTGCGGAACACCTCTGTATCGAATTTCAGTTTCCTCTGTCATTTCGAATGGGTAGTTCTCATTCGAAATTTGTTTGTACCTACCCCCAGAGTGAAAAAGGCTCCCATTTTTGAAACAGCTCTTTCCGAACTGGTACTTCTCAATTTCCATTGATCGGTGGTGATAACCGTCCTTAAGTTCAGAACAAACCGGAAAAAATCAAATTTCATATTTTTTCGTGGGATATTTGGGGAGGGGGTCCTCCCCCCTCCCGTCTCTTTTAGTTTGCCCAGAAAAAATGGCCAAAAGACCAATGAAAAACGACAATTTTGGCGATAACTCGCTTCCAGCTTAACTTTCGTTTTTTTCCTTTCTTATTACGTACGTACCTATATACTAAAAGTAGTGTGTGCTAAATTTCAAGTCTCTACGTTTAGCCATCGCAGAGGTATCTCAGTCAGTATACGAACTGAGATTTGCATGTTATAGGTACCTACATATGGAGAAATGAAAACGGTCCAAAACTGAAATTCATGGCATGATTCCAGCTTGACTTTAATTGTAACATTTTTTTAAAAATATTTTTTGATCCATCGTATAAATGTAATCTAACCTTAATTTGGACGTACCACAGATAAGTTAGGAAACTATTTCACGCTCATTCCTGACAAATATTTTTTCCTTCTCTAGGGAAAATGTCTTTTAAACTCAACATTGAGTAGCGGTCCGCGTGTATATTATTTTTTTCGTATTCAATTTTTTTTTTTTTTTCACAGGAAGAATATTTGGGATTTGTAGCTAGACTCATTTTACATGTCAGAGAAATGAGTAAGTTTTTATTGTCAGATTTTGCTTAATGAATTATTTATAAAAGGTTTGGGTGAGATGAGAGGTCATTCTCCTTATCAATTTCGTAGGCAAAGGGTTAGTTTCCATATCTTTATAGAAAGGTTTATTGTTTCTTATCAGTATGAATCATAGCGGTTTTTAGTAAGGAGTTTATCTCATGTGTACGAATCAGTAGTTTACTTTTAAATGCTAATTACAGTTTTGACTGCAGAAGCATTGAATCATCAAATTGAATATTTAAAAAAAAATTAAAAGTAAGTTGGTTCTATTTATCATTACATTATGAATTTTAGGGAGAGTCTGTCTTCCCAAAATTCAGATCGATTAGTGGACATTAATAACTTTCATCGAATTTTTCAGTGTAAAACATGAATATTAGATGCACTGAATCTCTGATTTTCTCTCTTGAAGATAGCGAGGCTTATTTCCAATTCTTCTTTATAATTTTTCTTTTGTACTTTAATTACTTTCCGTGGAAATGATTTTAAAGTTTTCTGTAGGGTCGTTGTTGGCGGGTTTTTCCATGTTAAAGTGATAAGCGCATGCGCGGATATAGCCCTCTTGTTTTTTTTTGGGGGGGGGCACAATCGCACAATATACCTAATAGAAAATTTAGAGGGGGGAGGGGGAGGGACTCGTAACCTGGAGACAGGGGGTTCGAGTCCTGGGCTGTACTTTTTAATGCAATGTTTATCGAGGTACGATACCTAATTTGTTAAAGCTGTAGAGGTTACCACAAATACCGTTCATAAGGGTGATAAGAGTGCGATGACAGAATTTTTGACGATTTTTTATTTACGTATTTCTTTTAGTCTCAGGATTGGGAATTATTTAGGGGCCCGTGCCCTCCCTCTCAATGGGATAAAGCGGATTACCATTCATTTGATTTAAAAAAAAAAAATACGTCATTATGTATAATGAAATTTGAGAAACACCGCCCGCTTAAAAAAAAACTGGGGGGGGACGTGCCCCCCGTGCCCTCCCCTTTATCCGTGCATGGATTTGCGTATTGCGATTTCCCCCTGTTGGATATGAAGTCACTGTGATTTTCTGCAAATCGTGTTTAGAAGTTTCTGCCTATATCAGATTTATTGCATTCATCACAGGTGACTTCATATACTCCAGAATATTTGAATAAGATTTTAGTTTCTCTTCCTGAATTTTTAATTGTTTTTATTGATGCGCAGTACTTTTAAAGGGAGTGTGGGATCACCATGAGGTCATGGAAATGAAACATTAGTAGACACTCTGTTATAGATTAATATATTTCTTTCATATTTGCAGGTACAGGAAATCAAGGTGGTGGTCAAGGTGGAGCTAGTGGCGCAATGATGGGTATCGGATCAAATCAAGGTCCACCTCAAGGGGTTACAGCAACTAATTGTAAGACCCTTTAATTATCAATTATCCTTCATTCAGTTTGCCATAATATATGTAAAGGGTGCTCCAAAAGTAATTGAGTTTATTTTTTGAAAAAGGGTACGATTCGCATATCATTGTCTTCAGGAGTCTTTGGGGTTTATGAGAGAAAAATAATATTGGGATACAGTTGCCCGACCCTTGAAATTTAAGGCGCCCAGGCTTTTTGGCTAGCAATACTGAACCGGTTTTTTCAAATTTCTTGATTAATCTGCGGAAGTCAATTCATTTTGTGCTTCATGACGTCCAAGAATCGTAGTGAGTTTCCGCACAGTTACTGCAAAACATTCATTATTACGGTAGTGGGGTTTTATTATTAAAACTCTCTGTTCTGGGGTATGACAAGAGTGTATTTTTCCATGTCTATATTACACTAACACTAACCTAGAACAGAAAAAAAACGCATAGAAACAAAACCGAAAAAACTTTAGACAACAAATGATACAAAAAAAGTGTTGCCAAAAAAGTATTTTCTGTAAGAAAACCAGCTTCCCATACCAAAATATAACGAGCAGTTAGGACCGGCATCTAACATCTAATGAATCTGGATTGATAACTCTTTCAAGAACAACTTTCGATTTTTTCCTTTCTATATAAAACTATTCTGATTTCATGTTTCAGTACTTCAGACATTGAACACAAGACCCCAGCTTCAGAAGCTACCCCCCGGTGTAGGTCAGGTATGTAAACCTTTAATATTAAACCAACAATGTATGTTCCGGAAACTGGGGCAACTTTTGACCCCAAATTTATGTTTTTCTTTTGATTAACGTCACATAATTGTGACAATAACCTCTTTGATTTCGGTATGTTAATCCAACAATGTATGTTCCGTAAACTAGGGCAACTTTTGTCCCCAAATTTATGTTTTCCTTTTGATTAACGTCACATAATTGTGACAATAAACTCTTAGTTTTCGGTATGTTAATCCAACAATGTATGTTCCGTAAACTAGGGCAACTTTTGTCCCCAAATTTATGTTTTCCTTTTGATTAACGTCACATAATTGTGACAATAACCTCTTTGATTTCGGTATGTTAAACCAACAATGTATGTTCCGTAAACTGGGGCAACTTTTCTCCCCAAATTTATGTTTTTCTTTTGATTAACGTCACATAATTGTGACAATAACCTCTTTGATTTCGGTATGTTAATCCAACAATGTATGCTCCGTAAACTAGGGCAACTTTTGTCCCCAAATTTATGTTTTCCTTTTGATTAACGTCACATAATTGTGACAATAACCTCTTTTATTTCGGTATGTTAATCCAACAATGTATCTTCCGTAAACTGGGGCAACTTTTGTCCTGAAATTTATGTTTTTCCTCTGATTAATGTCACATAATCGTGACAATAATCTCTTTGATTTCGGTATGTTAATATCATTACCGCTATCGAGAACACGGGGGGGGATTTTAAATCTTGGGTAAAAGGTGACTTTGGCCCATAAGCTCAATTAGTTGACGCGGTAACCAGGAGGCTGTTGATTCGAATCTAACTCCATCCTCGCCTACTGGTCAAAATAGATCTAAATAAAGGTCGCAGTGATGATTGCAGTATCAATAGATGTTTGCAACCAGTTCAATAGAAATAATTTTCTTTTCTAAACATCAAAATCATATGTATACAATATAGCTCATCTTACCCGCTAGACCAGTTTGGCCCTACACTATGTTCTTATTAAACTCTGAATTTAGGATAATGCTGCTCTTAAGGGTCATTTTTCCGTATTTAGTTACGAACATAACAATCATTCGACTAGACGCAATAGAGAACTACGTCAGTTAACTATTCTGAGTTGTAAAGTAAAAATTTAAATTATGAAAAGTCTTGTCTACGAATATTTATCATTTTTGCATCCTGATTGAAATCATTCCTTTTCACATATTGACCATGATCACACTTTTTTTTTATCATTTTTTCTTTCTTTCAGAATTTAGGACAGATGCAACAAAGTATGGGTCCCATGTCCGGTCAGATGCAAGGTGGTATGGGTCCGGGTCCAATGCAAGGACAAATGGGTGGTCCAATGCAGGGCCAAATGAATAGCCCCATGCAAAATCAGATGGGTGGTCCAATGCAAGTCCAAATGAGCAGCTCTATGCAAAACCAAATGGGTGGTCCAATGCAGAATCAATTAGGAGGGCCTATGCAAGGCCAAATGGGAGTTCCTATTCAAGGTCAAATGGGTGGTCCAATGCAGAATCAAATGGGCGGTCCTATGCAAAGCCAAATGGGCGGTCCTATGCAAAGCCAAATGGGTGGACCCATGCCAGGTCAAATGGGGGGTCCAATGCAAGGACAAATGCCAAATGCTATGCAAAACCAAATGGGCGGACCTATGCAAAATTCAATGGGAAATTCGATGGTTAATCAAATGGGAGGACCTATGGGACCTCAGTTAGGTGGATCAGGAGGTGGTGTTCAAATGGGTAGTCCTCTTTCGAACCAAATGCATTTGGTCGAAAAGCGTTCAGCGCCGAATATTATGATGAATCCTCAGGCTGGAGGTTTTACCGGTGGTCCTAGAAGTATGAATGCTCAATTTATCAGACAGACACCAACTCCTCCCCAACAGAGTCCAGTTGGCATGCAGCAGAGGTAAACAAGTTTTTTTTTTACTAGAACATTAAGGAAGATGGTCAGAATGAATTGACTCGCCCTGTTACCTTGTCCTAAATTAATCAGTGCAAATCTCTAAAAAAAATATATATATACATACATACAGTATGTCCCAGAAGTCCTGCCCGGTGCCCATAACTTTTGAACCGCTTGGAATTTTGGAATTCTGTTTGTTTCTAAGTAATATCAGTATCCAGTTTCGAATCTCGGAAGTGGCTTTTTTTGACACAAAGAGTCGATTTCTCGGGAAATTTAAATGGAATGGTACAAATATTTTTTTGAAAAATAAAAGTGCCAATAAAATAAGGAATATTCCCATTTTTGTTTTTTCAAAAAAATAATCAGGGGCGGAGCCAGAGGGGTTCAAAACCAAAACTTGTTACACCCTGTATAACGAAAACCGAATATTATTTTGATGTAGAAATTCGTTAAGAGTGGCTCAAAAAAGGTTTTCCATCTACATAAGTAATAAAAATAACAACTTTTAAGTTTTATCAGTGCCGTAGGTCGGGAAAACCAAATCTCGTATTTCTACCAGAGGTTAAAATGACGACTTTTAGAAAACGGCCATTTTGGGTTAGAAGGTCTCAAGTAAGTATATGATTTAAGACTTAAAATGGGGAGTGGCCTCAATAAGGAACCATTTTAGTCAAAAAAAAATAATTACTAACCCTCACACTCATTCACAACAGGGTCGTATTAATGAGTATATTTTCATAGAAAAACTGCATATTAAGAACACATCAATTAATATGCAGTTTTTCCATTGAAATTTGGGCACCGGGCAGGAATTCTGGGACATACGTATATATATATATATACGAAAGTTAAATGTTTTGTATTTTTAAAAAATTATATATATATATATATATATTAAAAAAAATGGCCGTAATCTAATGCATGTGCGGTTCTGGGGTAATATCGTATAACCGTATACGGTTTTTTTAGAGGGTATAAAACCCTTTCAGAGGTTTGCAACCAATCAATACCTCTGTTTGAAGTAAGTCAAATTTTTCCTCATAAAAAAAAAAATCTCTAAACGGTAAGAGATGTGAAAAATTACCGGGAATGGATCCCCCAAATACTTTAGGATGACTTTCAAATTCACTGTACCGAGATTCGTAGATTTTCAATACTTACAAAGAAAAAATGGATAGAATTATTTTGGCCAATAAGGATTTTTACAGCCGCGCCAGCGAAAAAGGACGCATGATGACACACTCTTATAATTATACTTTTGTCACATTTGATAAACTAGTATTTCTGTGAACTGTACACCTCACTCAGTGGGCCGCCAAATGAGGCAAAATCCTAATCAACTTGTTCAATTAATATTATGATAATGAGTGTCTATATCAAGCTTTAATTCGGACAAGACGTTGGAAAGTTATTCTGGAACGAACGAACAGTCAGACAAACAGACGTGTAAAGAACTATCGTTGAGATAATTCTAAACATCATCTTTGTTCGGTCAAAAATTATCATTTTTTTCTCTGTTAAATCTCGTTTCTTTTTTCAGTAACCAAATGGTGGCATCTCCTGCTCTTGTTCCATCTCCTAGCGCTCCCATGTCTTCGGGTATGACAGGACAAATGAGATCTGTTGGCATGGCTCCTTCACCTAGTGCTTCATTAAATACACCCGGTCAAGCCCAACCAATGTCCAGTCCTTGTAACACACAAGAAGACCAAGTCTATCGAGAAAAGATTCGTCAACTTAGTAAATATATCGAACCTTTGCGACGAATGATAGCTCGACTGGGGAGTGATGGTGAGTATGTAGATCAGTATTCTGGTCCAATCAAATACTCAACACATTAGTAGCGTGACCACCAAATTTCTGTATTTCCGATCATTTTCAAAGGGCTGATTAATATTCTGTAAGAAAGGTTACAGAATATTAATCAGCCAAAACATTCCTCGTAAACTTTTTGGATCACGTTTGCCTTTTACTTTAGGTCACCCAAGAGATAGCTAGAATTATTTTCTTCTAGCTCATGACCGCAACCTATAAAGGTATCTATCTCTTTTTGAACTTTTTCATGACTTTTAAGAGCTGATTTCACTGTGTACCTACCTGCGTAATGTTTTGGCTCGATCCCAGCCAACAATAAAACTCAAAATGGAACCATCATTGCATTTGCGAATGTTATAGGTTGTTGTTTTTTAGTACGGAACCCTTTATTTTTACAAATTGTAAATTATATATTTTCAGATATTGAAAAGACAACAAAAATGAAAAAACTTCTGGAAATTTTACAAAGTCCGAACAAAAGAATGCCATTGGAAACTTTACTCAAATGTGAACATGTGTTAGAAAAATTAGATTTTAAACCATCTTCTCTGTTGAGAGATCATCATCCATTACTTGAAGCTGTAAACGCCGCTCTGCAATCTCCAAATGCTAATCACACCTTACAGAGAACATTTGGACAGTGTTTAGATATTTTGGCAGGACCGACAATTAAGTAAGTTTTCATACGAGGTTCTCAGAAATTACTCCCCTAACTTGCCTAAATTAAATGGGATTCCTCTTTAATTTAATCCGCTCCGACATTCACAAACGTTTGTATTCTGATTTTCAGCTGATCAAAGAAATGCTGAGCTCATTTTGCATGACTCCCGTAAAATTTTTTTTTTTAAGCATATTCCTGATTTCGAACACAATAAAAAACTCTGCCAATGTGACTCATGGGTTTATTATTTTTCTGGAAAAAAATACTCCCCCAAAAAATTGAGGGGGGGTTCTCGTGACGATTCCAAATCTGGGGCGTAATTAGACCCTAAATTTGACATACCTACTAAATTTGAAGTCTCTGGCTCTTACCACTCTCTTTTTAGACAAGATTAATAAAAACCGCTTTTAAGCGGTAAAAACCGCCAGCGGTATATTTGATTGAAGGAGCCAACTGAGACCCCAAATATGACATACATACCAAATTTCAAATCTCTAGCTCTTACCATTCTCCTTTTAGACAGCATTACTGAAAACCGCTAAAAAATCGCCAAGGGTGTATTCGATTGCACCCAAAAGTTTCGGGGCACAATTAGAGCCCAGATGGGACCTATATACCAAATTTCATCCATATCGGTCAACGCTAAGTGGCAAGTGCCCATCACGGCGTACGGCTGACAAACGGATTTTTTTTTATTCGATTTTTGGATTCTACGTACCTTGGAAACGTATAATATGAAATTTTGAGGGGGGTATTTTTTTTTTTTTTCGTGACGATTCCAAAGGTTCATTATTGAAAATAATTAACCAAAAAGCCTATGGGTACTAGATCTGATGAATTGGTAGTATGGATTTGAAGGGTATAAGTCAAAAACAGGAATCGTAAATTTAATAATAATACTACAGAGAGGGATGATGGACCGAGGACCCGACTTGGGAGAATATGATTCAGTGAGTAATGTTAATCATGGATGTGTATGACTATCTTCTATGTTGACAGAGATTTGCCTTTGCCTGTTAGAAGAAAAAAAGTGGAAGAACCTGCTGACGATGTTCCCGAAGTATTGCAAGGAGAAATTGCTAGACTTGATCAAAGATTCAAGGTAACCCATTTATGTGATAATTCAGATGCACCTAACGGTATTGTGATGGGTCTGATAAGAAAAAAATGTGACCTATGTACGTACTAAAGAAATCGGTGGTTTCAAAATCAACTTAAATCACACTTAGAAAATCTTTACTTGTAGAGAATTGCTAGGCACAATGAATGTTATCATAATAGTTTAAACGCGAGAATTTTCAGTGTGTTCTGTGTGAGTGTGGAGTCACAATGTTTGAATTTCTTCTGATAATAAATACATTAAATATATTGCAGCCTCTCTGATCTAGTGGCCATCAAACTGCCTGTGCACAACTGACTTCGAATCCTGACGGAGATGAACATTTATCGGAATAGTGTTGATTATTCGGTGTGCACTCAGCCTTATGGGGTCAGTTGAGTAGCTAATTAAGGTATGAGAAACGACCACTGGCGGTATTTTAAGATCAAAAATTTCAAGTTTGATTTAGTGTAGTGGCCCCTGTATTGCTGTGATATCCACAGATGTAAGTTGTCACAATGCAATATTATGCGTTAGCACAAAATAATATGTTTATTTTTACATTACGCAATCAACAAATAAAAACAGCAAAGAGGTTTGTGAGTCTCAGCAGACGTAACATGGCTGGGCTGCTGACTGGTCACTGTGCTCTAAGGAAACACCTAAAAACTATAGGATTAAACAGCGATGTTACATCGCTTCAGGACGCTAGGGTTCCCGGATTATGAACGTATAGGTTCACGCTCACTCAGCAGTATCATTGCTGAACTTCACTAGGGGTACCGTAAGTTTATAGGTGGGTGAGAGATACTAGAAAATGGTGTAAAACTAGAGGCCGCCACAATTAATAATAATACATTCAATATAATTATTCTTTTAAAGGTATCTTTAGATCCAACTCAACAAGGTGGATCAAAATCAATCCAACTTCTTTGCTGGTTAGACGATCGACATCTTCCTTGTGTACCACCAATTCAAGTCTCAATACCAGAAGACTATCCTTCGCATCCTCCAAGATGTACGATGGGTCATGAACATAATACCACACCATTCCTTACAGCAGTTAAAAATGCTTTAGATTCTAGAATAGAAAAATTACCTCTTAGATATTCTATTAGTCAGTTGTTGGATACGTGGGAAATGAGTGTTCGACAAGCTTGCGCCCCGACCTATGTTCCTGTTCAAACGGCTACAGTTCTAATGGGATTGTAAAATTTTGCTGAGTTCATTGTTTAAGGACTTTTCCTAAATACTCGCGCGGGCAAAGAGAGTTTTGGAATTACGGCCATATTTTCCTTGTATTGACACAAATTCGAAAAGTCACCGCCCGATATCATACATTTTGTTGCGACAACATGCTATCAACTCAAAGCGAGAGTTTGCAATATTATGACCAGCCATTCCAGTTCGAAACCGGGGTCTGGTATAATAATATTTAAAAAATACTAGCCACTCAAAACGGCCGTGCTTCTAAGGCCCTTTGCGAAACATATAATTGAAAAATCTGTATTTTTAATAAAGACTACATTATAAAGGGTGGACACGAACTGATGCTCCCCACAATCTTTTTTATCTTTGAAAACAAAAATGGCAATGTAATAATCGTAGCAATGCACCAGTGAAACAGCTTGTATGTAATATAGTATTATAGAATTTTTTAGGAATCACTTTTCCTTATTTAACAAAACGGAGTAAATAAAGAAACACCCTAATTCCCTTATGCGCAGTCCTGAATCCCCTATGCACATGATTGTAAATGAGTAAGTAGATTCGAATCAATTTATTCGCGCGAGTGTTCCTTACCACTATAATGCACGCTGTACAAACTAAATACTCGCGCGAGTGTTCGGAAAACTAATGCCCAGCGCACACTTTTTTGTTTGTTTAGTAAACGGTACTGGTATCACGTTTTGAAATAGAATTTTACTGTGCCCGTTCACACGATTTTTTTAGCAATAATTGCGTGGTAAATCATAATCTTGTCACTTACTCCCCAGGGTTTTACTAATCCAAGCATTTTAACAGCTTGTTTATGTTTTCGATTTTAAACTAAAATCAATAAAATTACAGTTTTTCAGCCTGAATATTTACAAATCCAAGCATTTTAACAGCTTGTTTATGTTTTCGATTTTAAACTAAAATCAATAAAATTACAGTTTTTCAGCCTGAATATACCTGTTGTTTATCTCATAATAGTCGACTTGTGTAATTTATTTTATACAATTGAAAAAAAAATACTCATAAGATACGAGATCTCTACAATTATATAAAGAAGCGAGTTTTTATTGTTCACGCTAATTAAAAAACAACTAAATTATGAATTCGTACCAAACATTTTTTTTACATAGCGGGGAAGGTCATAGTCGATAAGAGATATTCTTCTCTTACTGTGGTGCCAAACAACATTGGAAACGGTCATTCTTCTAAGGCGCGCCTAGTTTGAGAGTATCAAGGCATTGCATACTACTCCCTTAGGACAGAAAACATAGCCAGGGAATCCAACCCACGTACAGATTTCATTTTTGTGAGTGCATCTTTCTGGAGTATGATCAACTTCCACAGCAACTGAAGATATGGTGGCGGGTGAGTAAATTAAAGTACAATAAACATCTCTCCGAAGGAAAGCGTTTTAAATGATCCAATGTTTCATAAACTTTTCTGTTATAACCCGAATATTATTTTCTGTATAGCTATAGACTCCACATTAACTATTAATAGTCAACTAATCTTGAGTTATTTGTGAGTTACCATCCAATAGTGCAATTCTTCGCCGGCACTCAACAATGTCATTTGCAGAGCTTTCGATAGTTTTCAATTGATTGAGTTTTTCTTTTGCCAATTGAATGAGTAATTTGTGCTGAAAAGGTAAATATGCGTTATAGGCGTAAGGAAAATTATTTTACTCCAATCAAAAGCGTTCCTAGATTAGGATTTGAAACACAAAAAAAAAAAAAATTAAAAATGGACCCTCTGGTATCAAAACTGGTCTAGGTCAAAATTTCACGTCTCTTAAAAAAAATTGATGTTAAAATTCAGCTCCCTATCTGAAGTCGTTTATTATTATTATTATTTTTTAGGATAAACTAATTCCATAGAGGATTCCTTGAAGCAGACATTGAAGTTTCTTTATTACGAAGCATGACCGTAAAAACGTTTCCTAACCTTTTTAGACGAGACATGAACCTAAAAGTGCGTTCTAACCTTTCAGGTGCAATCGTAGGGAATATTACAATTACATAATAGCAGATCGTCACGTTTTTACTATTCTCCCTAACCAGATATGTTAGGAACTTTTTTTAGGTCATGTCTGAGTCACGAAATTAACAATGGAATCTTTTTTTAAAAAAAAATTTGGCTTAACTTTCCTTTAACATCTATTGGTCATTCAACACGGGGGTTTTACCCTCCATTCGCTGGAAACTTGCAAACCAGCTACCCACATTGACCTCACCCAGCCTGGGTTGGGCCGGAAAAAAGCCATAATCACGAGGGCGCGAACCCACGCGGACACCCACATGGTACAACCTCGCTGGACGTTGCTCAACTTCAGTGATCTATCGGGAATTTGTGTATTCAACATGCCATAGACGCTGGCTGCAATCATCTTAAATACAGTACTAATACATTTATATACTTGTAGGAAAGATTGGTTTTGCAAAAAAAAATATGCTTTCAGTAGAAGAGAAATAGTGTTTGAAGTTTTCTAGTTATGACGTCGCATAAGCGTTATCTAATCCAGTGATTGGTTATCTAATCCAGTGATCATCTAAGTTAATAATAATTTCCATTCCTGGCAGAGGCTGTTTGAGGCATTCATTGCGGCGACTACACTGTATGGTTCGGAAATATGGGCGTGGCGGTATGCCGATGAGATAGAAAAGGTGCAAATGCAATTTTATAAGTCCATTCTAAATTATAAACTACACATGCTAAAAATATTATATGTAAATATTGTTTCATTAATTTGCTACCTACACTTCATTTTCCTAGTACGTTTAGTTCTATCAAGTATAAATCGTTACTATAACTGCTTAAACATCTTCAAAAGTTCGAGTTAACTCTTAAACACGTTTTGAACAACTAGACAACATCAAAAAGCAAAGCCTGCAAATGGTGGGGAGCGAACATATATTTGTTTGTTTGTTTAAAAATATTACTCTGGTTTGTCTGTTAATGAGTCTAAGACTAAGGTGGTCATTTTTAGAAAAGCTAGCAACATCTCCAAAAAATATAAATTTTCTTATAATAATAATGACCTCGAGATTGTGAACTCTTTTTCATACCTGGGTGTCGACTTCTCCTGCTCGGGTTTATTTCCGGCTGCCGCTTCCCGGTTGTGTTTTAAGGGAAAACTCGCCATTACAAAGGTCAACGAAATTATTAAAAGATCGAAAATTTCAAATTTCCATTCCTGGCAGAGGCTGTTTGAGGCATTCATTGCGGCGACTACACTGTATGGTTCGGAAATATGGGCGTGGCGGTATGCCGACGAGATAGAAAAGGTGCAAATGCAATTTTACAAGTCCACTCTATTGCTTCTCAAAACCACCCCAGGACATTTCCTTAGATTGGAGCTGGGAATATCTCATCTCAAGTTAACAGTGTTGAGAAGGATGCTGGCCCTTTGATGCCGCCTGCTGAAAATGGGAGATGAGTATTACCCCAGGGTCTGTTTCAGGCAGCTACTCAAATTGAGAGCATGGTCATATCACGACATCAGATATAACTGGTGTTCTCAGTTACGCGAAATTCTGTGTGATCTAGAATATGTTTGGGAGAGTCAGAGCCTGATTTTAGTTGAGGAAAAAATTGAGGAAATTTTGGACACCTTTCGTAAGGAACTCAGAGAGCAGGACATTGTTAGAGTTGAAAATCCCACCACAGCTCAGGCCAAATATTTTTTTATTGGCGGGTGAAAATTTTCCAGTTGTCTCCTTTGGTATTGTCAAATCAATATTCCGATCTAAGCAGCCCTGTGATATCTGCAATACTAATACAGCGGATACCATTTGGCACTTTTTCTGCTATTGTCCTGTCTTTAATGGTATAAGGCTCCGGTTCTTAGGCAGGACTTTTTTCAGCCTTTACAATTTTTTAGATTTGTTGAAATCATTGGGGGAGGACCTCACACAAATAGAGGGGGTCATAGCCTTTTATTTAAGAGCCGCTAAGGAAAGAAACCTTATTAAAGATTTTTTTTTGGATTTTGATGAGACTGAGCTATAAATTGGGTATGAATGTATTGTAATAATCTTTTTGAAGCCTTTGAGGCTTTATAATTTTTATATATCTATATTTTTCTACATTGATATATTTTATTTATCTATTATTATTATTAATTTTTTTTCTCGCAGTAATAGGCAACCCTGTTCTGCTCCACAAATATTTATTATTTTTGAAAATTGTACTTTTGTAAATGCCATTTATTACTTGTAACATAATATTACAAATAAATTTAATATTCTATTCCAAAATATTACTCTGACATATTCTTACCTTTTTATAATCATTTTCCAGCTGATTGATTTGCCCATCAATATTGGAATTCATTTCTGTTTGGGTTCTGTAAATTTCATGCTCTGGCAACAAAACGTGAGGTTCTATTTTGAAGAGCTGGGACACTGTATTCTAAAGCGGACAATTTTTGATATTAGTATTCAGGGTGAGTCAGAAAAGCAAGCAGGGGGATGGGCACATTTACTTTTTTAGATTACTTTTTTCTTGAAAAATTACACAGCCTTATTTCAGGCGCTCTACCCAAAAATGGCCGTTTTCTAAAAGACCCAATTTTAGCCCCAGGAAAAAAAACTTTTGGTAGAAATACCGTTGGCGGTTTTTGCGAAGAGCTAGAACTTAAAGGTTGGTGTCATTTCATATCCATTTCATGAATTGATTTTGCAAAGACAATCTATTATTATCAAGATCTAGTCCGCCGTCCTCACAAAGATTTTCATCCTCCCCCCCCATGGTTAATATGATGATTCATGATTAACTTACATGACATTTTTCCAAATGTACTTCAGATTTTTCCAAATATAATTCTTTTAATTTTTTCATACAATTTTTGACTTTATCTTTCTGTGAATCATTTTTACATTTTTCAATTAATAACTTTTCAATAACTTTAATATTAGAATTAAGTTCTGCTAATACTTGTCTTTCAGCTGAAACAAACATAAAAAATATATTGTTAAACATTTGTTGCTGCCGTATTAGTAACACCCTGGGCAGTACTCAAGATTTTTTTTCGGGGGGGGGGGGGGGGGAAATTGAATTATTAACAGCCTAGCCAGGACTAACACCTTAAAATGATTATCATGGAGCTAATGTTGTTGATGTTTTTGTTATAGTTGTTGTTTTAATATTATAAGTCCGTGCAAATTAGAATATTTTCATTAAATAAAAAACGATTGAAATTTCCGGGGGGGGGGTGGTCTGGACACCCCTGGGTACGGCCTTGTAGCACCACCGACTTTATAGTCTGATGTCTTACCATTTTCTGTGGTTAGCGAGTTTTGAAGCGGCTAATGGGTGTTTCCAACATCCTCTTTGGTCAAGACGTCCAAACGGCCAGGTTAAAATTAAGATAAAGCATCATGTACACCACAGAACCGCTGAACGTTAGCGCTGAAGCTCGATTGACCTGAAGGAAGCAAAATTGACCTGAAGGAAGCTGGGTTAAACCTGCCGTATTGCCTCTGAAAATTACTCAACCGATTGAGATCCGGCGTATCCAGATGCAAGTACAACGAGAAGAAGTGAGGGTACACTGAGGATACTGACTGTGAGTGCGGAGATGAGTAGTCACACGACCACCTCATCTGCGGCCAGTTAGACCAAACGTTCATACATGTTGAACTGGCCCAGACAAACGAGAAGGCTATCCATGTTACGAAGTAGTTTCGAGGATTTTTCAAAATAACAAAAAAAGTGGAGTGTCTGTCGTAAGGAGTTTTTTTTACACAAATAACAGTGGTTCATTATTGGTTGGAGTGAAAACACCAAGTTGTCTCGGAACGTAGGATAGTACATTGTGTAGTTGGTTTCACTGGTTTGTAAGTTTCCAGCGAATGGAGGGTAAAATCGTCATCGCGAATGACAAACGAAAGCAAAAAAATATTAATCTTATGAGGTGAACCGTCTCGCATAGAATCTGTGTGAACCCAGCGAACAAGTTCACCCCGAAGACAAAATTTACTTGGTTAGCACAATTCCTCTCTTCGAACAGATCTGTTTTTACGTATTTACTATTTTTGAAGAGGTTTCCCTATCGAAATCAACTGTTTTTTTTGTTTTTTTTTTTTAATTTGGATTAACGTCTCTTTAACATTTATTGGTCATTCAAGATGGGGGTTTTACCCTCCATTCGCTGGAAACTTGCAAACCAGCTAGCCACATTGACCTCACCCAGCCTGGGTTGGGCCGGAAAAAAGAGCCAATGATACGTGGTGTTTCCAAGCGGTCACCCATCCAAGTACTAACCATGCCCGACGTTGCTCAACTTCAGTGATCTGACGGGAACTGGTGTATTCAACGTGGTGTGATCGTTGGCTCATCAACTGTTAAAATATCTAGATTCAGGTTTATCTAGATGACCGAAGATGTTTTGATATTAATGGCCTTTGGCTGAAACTCCTGAGTACAACGCCATCCTGAGTACAAATACTTACTATCTACGCGTATGGTTAAAGCTGAGTATCCAAATACTTGTGTACTGTACTCGAGATCTTTTAAAGTATTGTTCACCATTATTCTTTGATCAAGTTCTGTTCGTTGCTAACTAGAGGTTCACCACTACACCAGTCTTAAATATTTATAAATGGAATGAGAATTTAGAAGTACCTAGTTTATTTTTATAAAATTAGAAACAAAAGAAAATTCAAATAATTAATAGAATAGATAACTGATGTTTTAATAATTAATAATGTTCATAAAATGAAAGTACCTAGTTCTTTTTTATAAACTTGAATACCCCTATTAACAAAACAATCAAATATTTTAAAACAGAGAATCGTAAAATTATAAATAATTTAAATAATGACAATATCGATTCGGAATAAATTTAAAGGTGGCAAGCTTTCGATAGTACTCAGACTATCATCGTCAGGCCAATGTTGACTGCGATGTCCGCATCCGCCTGACGATGATAGTCTGAGTACTATCGAAAGCTTGCCACTTGCCACCTTTAAATTTATTCCGAATCAATATTGTCTATATATTTAAATAACAATCAACATTGAAAATGAAAAAACAAATGCAAAAGACAAACGACTCAAATTTTAAATTAAAAAAAAGGAATGGAAAACTTTCCCGCGATATCATGATCACAGAGGAATGCGGCATATGGCAGAGAATCCTGGACAACAACCGAGGGATTTTCAGACTCGCGGGATTTTTCCCATTTGCCGCCTGACTATATTTTTACATGTTGCTATTCTTGCTAACTAAATTTTCTCAAGTTTAAAGTTTATTTTAAGTAAATTACAAAATTATCTGTGTATTTTGATTTTTAATTTAATAAAAATTTAATTGTTTTCCTCTGTAATGTTCAATATTGATTCTAATTTGTGAATAATGTGAATGTTGTGACTGATCTACTTTAACGCAACTTTGGTTAGGATGTTAGGAAATGTTTTTACAGCCATGCCTTGATGAACAATCTTGCTTGAGCACGACACTTTTTGAAAGTGATTAAGAAAGAAATTCGCTAAAAAGCGCCATTTTTGGCGGAAATTTGCTTTTACTTGAACTTTCGATTTTTTTCTTTCTTATTACGCGCCTCCATACTAAAAGGGATTTGTGTGCCAAATTTCAAATCCCTAGCTTAAGCTATCGTGGAGCTACGTTGATTATCAGGCAGTCGTAAACCAACTGGGCTTTGCGTTTTATAAGTATAGATAGATGAAAAAGGGGAAAAATATTAAGGATATCATGGGATTAAAAGTGGTGGTATTTGGGAAAAAGGGATTTTCCTGTCCAGGATTCTCTGTCGTATGCCGCACTCGATCACAGAGAAATTTTGTTTAAGGCCGGCCATACACGCACCGATAAGTCTGTGCAGACTTGTTTGTACAGACTTATCTGCGCAGACAAGTCTGTACAAACAAGTCTGCACGGACTTATCGGTGCGTGTATGGCCGGCCTAAGGCACATGTACATGATCCAGATTTTGAATAAATAAAATAAACCTTTTTAAAGGTATGTAATGTATGTGGTTTAAAACTTAGAAATTAAATTTAACTTACTTCCCATTGTTCGAACATGAGCTGAAATTTGGCACGGTGGTAGATCTTGGATGACAATTAGATTTCGTTTGGTTTTGGTTGGGGTCATTTACATTTATCCAGAGTCTCCAAGCAATATATCTTCACCAAATTCATTGTTTTCAACTCTTGAACAGATTCTAGAATTGTTGAAAATATGTTGGTCGTGGGCTGAACCAGGCCAGCGAGTCACACAATCCAAAATCTTACAGTTGGGTCCAGAAATCACTTGCACATTTCTGGAAAAATAATTCTTTCGGTTTCTGTAAACCCCTGAACCTCCTGAAATCAAACCACAATATATGAACATCTGTGGATAATCCTTTTGATAGTCCTGGGTTCAATATTTCAACAGTCTGCCTCGTCTGGATTAAACTTTCATTGTAGAGGATTCCCCCCCGTGTCGTTGGCTGTGTAAAAATTAATCTCAAGGTGATCATTTAAAATTGCAATGGTTGTGCAATTTTAAACTCCCAAGATGGATGAATGACATGTTTAAACCTCATATTTTTTATAAGAAACATGCTATATTACTTACCAAATTTCCAACATGATAAAAAATTAAAAAAAGTTTCATCCAAAAGCAACTCACCAATTGACTGAATGCGAACATGCGTGCCATCGATCGCCCCAATGACTTTGGGAAAATGTGCCATTGCATAGAACCCTGTCTTGTTTGAAGTTCTTTCTTCCTCAGTTCTTTGCATGCCAATGAATTCTTCCCTCATCTCCACCAGTGCGTTCACGGTAGATTGAACGATATTGATGGCACTCTTTTTGCTTACACCGGCAAAATCACCAATGGAGATGAAGAAATCTCCAGTCGCCAAAAATCTCAAGGTGATCATCAGTCGCAACTCTGGTGATATTGCATCATTCCTAGCAACATAACATTATTAGTTAAAATTACGAAAATAAATCTCTGAGACAGACCATAATCAAAGTGGTGTTGTCATTGTTTTTTTTCCACCTACCAATTTTTCCGAGTTTTGATTGAGGCTCTATTCTTGCCAGAAGGGATCCAAATGTGGTCTTGGTCATTCTGAATCTGTCTCGAAATTGCGAATCAGAATAGATTTGAAGATAATTTATTCTTTCTCGTACAACTCTTGGGTTCCTTTCTTGTAAGCCTAGAATTCTGGCTAAAGATGGGTCCAGGATATAATCGTGATCATCTTCAAGCATGCTGCTGGATGAACTTGATGACATTTTGGATAGAGACCTGAAGAAGCTAAACAAATGGGTTAAAGACCTGAAAAAGATAAAACAAATTAGTAAAGACTTGAAAAAGATATAATACAAATAGTAAAAAGATAAAAATGTTCGTAATTGCGTAATTCGTATAACAGATAACAGCGATCAATATTTGAATAGAACAATAGAAAAATATTTTTCCCACAAGTTTCTATATTCACGGATTATTTTAAAATATACGCGCCAAATTCTTCAAATATCTTCAAAATTCTGCTAATACCGCCTAGAAGTTGATTCTCACATACATCATGTTTGCTCCGCCATCTTTGAAACGACACCTTCAGATTGAAATTTTTTTTTGACTGTTATCCGGAAAAAATGAAAAAAAGTGTTCCAAATCTTGATTTGGAATCATGATTTGGTGACTGTTATCCCCGCTATTAGTTACGGCCAATTTTCCGGACGTTTTTAAAAAAAAATCACCAAATTTTTCCGAATTTTTGGCCAATAGCTTATGATTTGTCGCGACAACAATCAACTCAAAGCGAGAAATTTTTAAGGTAACATCTTAATCCTTCATTTAGGACATTTTTTGCAAAATTGTGACTATCTATTCCAGGGTTACAGGTTTGAATCCAGGTTTTAAATATAATTTAAAAACTCTTTTAAATAAATATATGCCCAACAACTCACGAAAGTTTTATAGTAATCGGATCATACATACATAATTACATACCTGCATACAATTTAGATAGTTAAAAACCTATTCGCAAACCTAACGAATGTACATACCAAATTTCATTAAAATCGGCTAAGCCGTTTTGGAGGATTATGGTGACAAACACTGTGACAGATGAGGAGAATTTTATAGATATAGAGAAGATTATTATTATTAATAAGTCAAGATAATCTATACTGAGGTGAAGAAAATACAATAGGTACTATCTTCACTTGATTAAAATTATGAAGAAGAGTATAAGAAATAATAGATATTAAAATTAGACCTCTGCGGTTTAATATCTTTTTTTTTTTTTTTTTTNAAAAATATTATTCCTTATTTTATTATAACTTTAATATTTAAAGATTTCATTTTGATATTTATTTTTTTTAAAAAATATTTGTGCCATTCCATAAATTTATCGACGCCTTTTCCCCCAAAAATCCTGGATCTTACCCTAACCCTAACTGATCCATTGGTCATGGTACCTTTTACCTTTTCTATGCCTAGAGATTTGAAGGGCTCACACCATTTAGCTTTTAGGGTGTGACCGGTCATTGTGGGACACATTTTAGTATTAGTTTGATTCGTTAGTAACATTGATATTTTTTCTTTATTTTTAAAAAAATCTTTGGGAACTCGGAGGTACTTTTTGGTCTTCTGGGAAATCCATTTTTGATAAGATACCACAATTTTTTCTTCTTTGAAAAACCCAATCCGAGAATCACTTATTTTTTTTCCTTCATTTATTTTAAAATCCTTCTGTGCCGCTCTCCGTTTCTTCTTTATTTTGTATTTCCTTCTTTCATTATTTTTTATGATTAAGAATTGATACTTTCTTTCTACTCCAAGTCCCAAGAGAAGCCACTTCTTCCTAACAAACTTTTCGAGTCTAAAATGTCATGAACACAATTCAGTGCAAAACAATCTCCTGACGTTCCCGGTTTAGTATTTATTTACACCTCTATCAGTGCGAACCTGAAGAAAGAGGTCTTTGGACTCAGGCCGGGTTTAGATTGGCCCAGCCCGGGCCTTTCATAAAATAATGCGTCCATTTGTATTACTTCACGAAATAGGTACTTAAGAATATTTTAATGAAATTTAAAGGTATTTTACTAGAGAACGTATATGGCACGTTGAATACACCAGTTCCGGTTCAATCACTGAAGTTAAGCAACGTCCATGTGGGTGTCCACGTGGGTCCGCACCCCTCGTGATNAAAAAAAAAAAAAGGTATTTAATAATAGTTACCAAAGAAATTAAATATTGCCAGCGTCTATGACACGTAAAATACATACTTTCCGGGTAGATCACAGAAATTAAGCAACTTCCAGCGAGGTTTAACTTAGTGAGTGACCATCACGTAGTTGCTGGCTGGCTATTACCGGCAGGGCAAATAAAGGCAAGAAACATGTCTTGAATGAACATAGATGTTAAACGTTAAGAAGAAGAAAAAAAATAATAGATTTAATAAATATGTTAACAATGAAATTTATGGAACAAGCTTCGCCCTATGAGAATTACTCGATTAATTCATAAAAATTTAATATTTATGTTAAAAGTTTTTGTGAATGAATATCAAACGTAGATTTTCAATAATCTCTTAAAAAAATGAATACAGCAGAAATAAAAGGCGCCCCTTAATATCTATGTTAGAGCTCGTGTCCGTTCGGAAAACGAAACTGCTCTGAACCAGAAGAAAATCTTTTAGGATTGCTGATGCTCATAAATGGGAAAGCGCTCTTTTTTCAATGTTTGCGGCGTACAGGTGATTTTTGTCCTGTGTATAAGGTTATAGTATGAGCAGGCCCGACGAGAGTGGGGGAATCCCCCCAGGCCCGGGATTTTCTAAGAGGCTCGGTGAGAAAATTATCATAATGATTTTTTTCAAGTTTTTTTTTGAATAATAAATAAATCAACTTAAAAGTTTTGAAAAAAATTCAAACACACAAAATCAGAAGTTTAGCGATAGTGGGCTATTGCAGGGCACTGATTTTACAATATAGTGCGACCTTTTAGCTTGTACAGCAATCATAAATATTGGTATATTTCGTAAACATTAACATCTCAAAATCGAATTATTTGTTGCCAAGAAGATGTATACGCCTCTTCACATCAACTACGTAAATTGCATACTTTTACTATTATTACTGCCCATACAGTGATTTTAGAATAAGAATGATAGAGGGGCCCGGTGAATTTTTCCCCCAACCCGGATTTTCTGTCTACGGCCCTGACTATGAGGAAGTTGGTTAGTACCTAGAACAGTATGTGGATAGTTCTTGCTTGTGCTTCAGCATTATCTCGGCGTTCTCTCGCATTATTTACATAATGTGGCGTTTTTCATTTTCATGTTCTTTGTAATTTCATCTAGAAAAAAGAAGAAAAAAATCCAGGTCAAATGTTTTACCTGACCATTTAGTAGAAAATGCGGGTTACTTTTAATATGAAAATAGTTTATGTTTTATGCAATAATAAAATACATACCTCCCCCACCAAACATTTTAAATTCTAACAAAAGTAAGTGAATTTTTTTTAAAAAAAGAAAAAAACGCGAAGATTTAACTGCAGAGTTACGAATATGAACTATGATATCCTACAATTCGGCCTGAAGGTGATCATCGACTGTTGTACAAAGAACTGACAAAAATCTATTGATATGTTTTTTTCTCGTTAAGCAAGGGGGAAAAATTGTGAATCTTAAGTGAACGTTTGGCTAAAATATAACTAAATTGTTGATAGCTTCTAAAAAATATCGGATTTTTTTAAAAAATGGTGGTAGTAAAAATACAGTTTTTGGAGACCCCAGGCATCATGTCTGCCCAGTCCCTTGCTACTTACACCATTGTCTAGCTCGGTGGTAAGTTGTGATTTAACCGTTCAAAATGTATGATTTAACAAAATGTATGTGTGATCTAACCGTTCAAATTAGATTTGAACGGTTAAATTAATGTTCATAAAGGTTAAATAAAAGTTCAAATTAAAAAAAAGCCAGCGTCTATGGCACGTTGAATACACCAGTTCCCATTGGATCACTGAAGTTAAGCAACGTCCAGCGAGGTTGCACCATGCGGGTGCTCACATGCGATCGCGCCCTCGTGATGCTGGCTTTTTTTCCGGTCAAACCCAGGCTGGGTGAGGTTAATGTGGGTAGCCAGTTTGACAGATCTCATTTGTCCTGTCATTCCCGAAGACATGGGAGCGCTAGAGGATGGAACAAGAGCAGGAGATGCCACCATTTGGTTACTGAAAAAAGAAACAAGATTTAACAGAGAAAATAATAATAACTTTTGACCGAAAATAAGTGAGGTTTAGAATTATCTCAACGATAGTTCTTTACACGTCTGTTTGTCTGTCTGTTCGTTGGTTCCAGAATAACTTTCCAACGCCTTCTCCCAATTAAAGCTTGACATAGACATTCATTATGCCAACAATCATACCACGTTGAATACACCAGTTCCCGTCAGATCACTGAAGATAAGCAACGTCGGACGTGGTCAGTACTTGGATGGGTGCACACGTGCATTCGCGCCCTCGTGATGCTGGCTTTTTTCCGGTCCAACCCAGGCTGGGTGAAGTTAGCTGGTTTGCAAGTTTCCAACGAATGGAGGGTGAAACCCCCGTCTTGAATAACCAATAGATGTTAAAGAGACGTTAAGCCAAATTAAAAAAAAAACTGTATTTTTTTTTACAAAAAAATAAAAAATTCAATTATCTCGCCAACTCCTCATAAAAATCAAATATTATTATTTTTTTTAATTCGGAAAGCATTTAATTCTTTAACTTTTTCTCATTTTAATTATCTCTAAATCCGTCCTTAATTGTTTGGAATACTTTATTCAGTTTGGATAAATCTTTTAATTACAATTCCATTTGTTTTTTTCTTATTTTTATCTTTCTTTTCAACTTTACCTTTTTTCTTCCAAAAAAATTTTTTGCTCTACCAAATTAAACCAAGTTCAGTTTTTCTAAAATTTATTTTCGACATACTTATGAAGAAATGTAAGAATAGGGGTACAAAGAAAGGGAGAAGCCACTTAGTACCTACATAATTATTGAATTATAATCCTCAAGAGATCACAGATTTATATATTCCATCGCCAACGATCATTGAATACACCAGTTCCCGTCAGATCACTGAAGTTAAGCAACATCGAGCGTGGTCAGTACTTGGATGGGTGACCACTTGGGAACACCACGTATCGTTGGCTCTTTTTTCCGGCCCAACCCAGGCTGGGCGAGATCAATGTGGGTAGCTGGTTTGTAAGTTTCCAGCGAATGGAAGGTAAAANCCAAATTAAAAAAAACAGTTGATTTCGAGAGGTATATGTCTCTTACATTAAGCCAAATTAAAAAAAAATATATATATTTATATTTATTTATTTTTCCATCTAATTGTATTGCACATTGACTATACATATTGATACTAGGCACTTACTTAACTATATGTTTTAATCCATGCTACTTCCTGAGAAAAGTTACTTTTTTTTTTTTTTTTTTTTTTTTTTTTTTTTTTTTTTTTAATTTGGCTTAACGTCTCTTTAACATCTCTTGGTCATTCAAGACGGGGGTTTTACCCTCCATTCGCCTGGAACTTGCAAACCAGCTACCCACATTGAGCTCACCTAGCCTGGATTGGGCCGGAAAAATCGACTGCATCACGATGGCGCGAACCCACGTGGACACCCACATAGAACAACCTCGCTGGACTTTGCTTAACTTCAGTGATCGAACGGGAACTGGTCTATTCAACGTGCCACGACGAAAATCTATTATAAAACTACCTAGACTCATAACCCTATTGGGTATTCTTGGTCAGTAATGAAGTATACTTGAAACCTCTTTGAAAACTTGAATCCATTATTTTTTTAACGATTTCCTTGAAATAAACTTTTCTGATGATCTTTATAACTTTATGTTTGTACTTCCCTTATCCTATAAAAATGAAAGTATTGAAATTCAGCTGAAACTTTAGATGTCGAGTTTTCAATGCCAAAACAAGTTTTGAGATATTGAGTTTCAAGTTTTGAGATATTTCCAAATTATTGAGTTTCGGCCATTATTGATTCGTGTGTATGCCTGCCGTTTAGTCTGTCTGTTTTTCTTAGTGCACACTTACATGGTGCAACGAAGGTCCCTGCCAAATTTCCCTGCCATAAGTTTGTAGCATTAATAGTTTCGACTCTACGTTGATCAGTCACTCAGGGCATTGCCTTTTATGTATAAAGATTTAAAAGCCTGTGCCAAACGGTTTGCCAACTCTTGAAATTCGTTGTTCTCTATGAGTTTTGTAGCAACTTCATTATTTTCTACTGGTTTATTATTTTCAATAATGAACCTTTGGAACCACGAAAAATATTTTACGTTTCAAGATACGTAGAATCCAAAAATTGAAATAAAAAAATCCGCTTTGATTTTTGGATGAAATTTGATATAAAGGTTCCGTTTGGTCTCTAAATGTGCGCCGAAACTTTTGGGTGCAATCGAATATACTCTTGGCGGTTTTTGCCGCTTTTTAGTGTTTTTTAATATTGCTGTCTAAAACGAGAATGGTATGAGCTAATAGAGACTTGAAATTTGGTACGTAGGTATGTCATATTTAGGATCTTAGTAAGCTTCGAAATTTTTGGCTGCAATCGGATATAACCTTGACGGTTTTTAATAATCCTGTCAGCCAGCGTCTATGGAACGTTGAATACACCAGTTCCCATTCGATCACTGAAGTTAAGCAACGTCCAGCGAGTTTGTTCTATGTGGGTGTCCACCTGGGTTCGTGCCTTCCTGATGCTGGCTATTTTTCCGGCCCAACCCAGGCTGTGTGGGTAGCTGGTTTGCAAGTTTCCAGCGAATGGAGGATAAAACCCCAGTCTTGAATGGCCAATGGATGTTAAAGAGACGTTAAGCCAAATTAAAAAAAAAGAGAACGGTAAATTTGGTATGTATGTCCAATTTAGGGCCGAATTATGCCCCACAACTTTTGAGGGGTGGTATTTTTTTTAGCCAGTAAAATAATAAACCCATATGTCAACATTTGGCAGAGTTTTTTTCTATGTAGTCCTCTTCTTCAGTTGGTTGTAGGACAATACGGTTGAAGTATTAACTAGTAAATTCATTCATTGTAACAAAGAAAACTGCTATGGAAAAACACAAAATGTTCTTGTGTGGAGGGGGGGTGGGGGTATTATAACAATTTATTATTTCTAATCCAAAGGAGGAAACGATTGCGTTCTAATACAATCATACACACACCAGCGAGCAAATCCCATAATGTTACAAAGCTGTATTCCAGCTCTGCGCTGCACCCATCACTCCTTCCCTGGCATTCAAATGAAAAACTCGTTGGAGCAGTCTAGATACATCCTGCCATATTATTCTGCATCAGGAAAAATAAAATGACTAGACAAGCCTGGCGATGATCTCACTGACGGCGTTGTAAGGTGTGGGCTGCGACAAAAGTTGAAATGAAAATTCAGTGGCTGCGATACGCCGCACCGTATTGAATAATATTTGGCAAGCTAGGCCTGGTCCGTCTGGCCTGAGCCTGGTGAAAGACCATTTCGTAAACCTAATACAATAACGTCACAACTCAAAATGTGACTTTATGCAACTAGACCATATTCTTGCGTTTTAAAACATTGCGCATCTACTGTAAAAACCACATGGCCGTAGGTCCACTCCTTTCCCCTTAGATGACATAAGGTGATCATATTCTAACCTCACGTTTTTTCTTGAAGTTACAACCCCCCTGGGTGAGATGTTAAATATTTTGGCCTGACTGCACCAAGAAACACAAGCTTGCCATTAGCAAACATACCCTTAATATCCCGAAAATTTCTACCCCCCCATGCATGTTTTGACCGCACCAGACTGGCGATTTTAGAAATAAATACGATTGTACCAACAACAAAAAAAAGGTTGCCATTAACAAACATACCCTCAATATCCCAAAAATTTCTACCCTTTCTGGAAACATTTCGAAATGTTCCACAGTTCCACCTTCTATGGAAACATGCAACTGTCGGACAACAGTTTCCCAACATGTCCATACTTGTGTCGTAATGTTGTACAACATAAGTTAACCCTATTGTTGTACAACATAAGTTGAATAATATTTGGCAAGCTAGGCCAGGTCCAACCGACCTGGTGCTGGTGAAGGGCCATTTCGTATACCTAATACAATAATGTCACAACTCAAAATGTGACTTTATGCAACTAGACCATATTCTTGCGTTTTAAAACATTGCGCATCTACAGTAAAAACCACATGTCCGTAGGTCCACTCCTTCCCCCTTAGATGACATAAGGTGATCATATTCTAACCTCACGTTTTTTCTTGAAGTTACAACCCCCTTGGGTGGGATGTTAAAATATTTTGACCTGACTGCACCAGGAAGCAAAAGCTTGCCATTAGCAAACATACCCTCAATATCCCGAAAATTTCTACTCTCACCCCCCTCCCCCCCAATGCATGTTTTGACCGCATCAGATGGGCGATTTTAGGGAAAATTATGATTGTATCAAAAACAACAACAAAAAACAAGCTTGCCATTAACAAACATATTCTCAATATCCCGGAAATTTCTACCCCCCATGTTTTGACTAGCGGTTTTAGAAATAAATACGATTGTAATAAAAAAAAAAACAAGGTTGCCATTANAAAAAAAAAAAAAAAAAAAAAAAAAAAAAAAAAAAACAAGGTTGCCATTAAAAACATACCCTCAATATCCCGTAGATTTCTACCCTCCATGTTTTGACCGCACCAGACGGGCGATTTTAGGGATAGGTATGGCTGTATTAAAGAGAGACACTTTCCCATGCACAGACATACCCTCAAAAGAGAGAGAGAGAGAGAGATGATGAAAACTATTGTTATACGGAAGCACGAAAAGGATTCTTCATGACTTCAAAAAATTCATTCTTAAATGAACATTACCGAAAATGGAATTTTTCTAATGGAAGGAATAAAAATGTTTTGACCACCAGGAATTTCAGTAAGAAAAAGAAATAAAATAAACTAGCAGGGGGTTTGTGAAAGGAAATGGATATCGAGGGGGATTTTTAAGTGTTTTCGAAATGTGTTCAAGTTTGGTAGTTGTACATTGTGACAAAGTTATTTAATCAAGTTAAAATTCTATATTACAATATTACATTTTGTGGCCTAGGTGGAGAAGGAAA
>CM022877.1:33745689-33759285 GCA_012654025.1 Pachypsylla venusta | reverse complement strand
CTTTTAAAATAAAGTAAAACAAAATCCTAAAAACACTATTTATATTTATTTAGAAAGAAATTAGTTTCGAATCGTTTGACAAGGATCTGGACTAGACTGATGATTAATGGAAGTATTCAAAACGAGTTTTACATAAGTGGTTGTCTCTACTGCTAAAGTTTTTGATTAACATCCATTCTTAGAAGCTGATTTTTGACATGAGCCTCCAGAATCCTGTCAATCACTGCTATATAATTGCGTTGGGAACACAAGATAATACGTTACAAAAAATAATGATTTTACAGAATTGTTTTATTGTGTAAACTTGAGCCATTAGGTAACTTCCCACAATATCAATATGATTAATTTTGTGCAGTGGAAGTCAGTAGGTCAGAATTAGATTGCAAGAATTCACGTATCCGCATCGCAAGTTAGAAATAGTCATTAATTTGTTATTGATAGGTACTCGGACAATAATTAAAATTTTTGTGAACGTTAGTGAACTCCACTTTTGACCCCGGTATACATCCCGAAATACACTTGTATATGTGTATGTACTCGTATGTATGTTTGTTTGTTACGCGACACAAGCCACAATGTTTATCCGATTTTGACGAAATTCGTATACATGTTTAGGACATGAAGGAAATTTGCTGAATAGTTGGGGGCCCTGATCCCCCCTCCCCGAGGGGTCCAATATTGTGTTTTTTAAAAATGAGTTTTTAAAATTTGATTAATATATTTTTTTTATAAATGACTACAACACTAACGTGAACACCTGATCATCTTGATCCACTAGTTAAAATCGGGTAGAACTAGTGATTCTTTTGTTACTGATAGGTACACGGACTATAATAAAAATTTTCACTTAAAGATCATACGGAAATACGATAAATAATTGAAAGAACCACATTTCTTTCTCATTTTCTTCTTCTTTTCGTCTTGATGTGCTTCCTCAAACATTCATTAACGCAGGCAATGAAAGATTCGCAATCATGATCGTCAAATTTACTATCCGGCGGAAAATGTTTCATAACTTCTGAAGCTTTTCTATCAGCACTTTTTAAAGGTTTGGTGACATCTTTTGACTCTTTTGGAGATTTTCTGGGTTTTTTATCCCCTATTAACCATTTACAAAAACTTCCCGGTGATGAATGTCTAATTGGAGTTTTTATGACACCTTCTTTATCTTTTGGGGTTGTCCTGATTCCCGAAGGTTTACGAAGAATGGATTTTTCTATTTGTTCTCCTTTTGGGGTTCGCTTTATTTTTGAAGGTTTAAGAAAACTGGGTTTTTCTATTTGTTTACGTTTTGTGGTTCGCTTTATTCCTGAAGGTTTAAGGAAATCAGGTTTTTCTAGATCATCTTTTCCCGGCAAGTGTCGTCGCGTTCTTTTAGTCGGAATTTCTGATCCTTTTGAATCTGAAGATATTTTTCTTTTATCTGGTCTAGGTTTCTCTGTCGATTTTGAATCTCTCATTTTAAAGGTTGATGGTTCCCCTCCAGCATGTCTGTCTTGTGTAACTGGTATTTTTCCAACGTCCTTTGCTTTTTGCAATGGTCTTTTCTTTGGTATACCAAAAAACCATTCACAAAAACCAGCAAAGCTTGATTTTTCTCTCTCAGCTTTGGCTTTCTGTTCAATTAAATCTCTTTGTGTTAACTTTGTAGGATCTTTTCTATCTTTCAAAGGCCTCCCATCTTTGTCGAGGAGTGGTGGACCTCTTTTTGATAGAGGTTTGCCATCAATATCTTTTCTTGCGCCAGTTTTAGAGATTTTTCCTCTTACTGGTAGAAAATCATCCCTTTTTGAAAGATCTTGTTTCCCTGTCAAAGGTTTTCCATATTTGTCCCGAAGAGGTAGATCTTTCTTTGAAAGAGGTTTCTGACCTTTTGGATAATCCGCTGGTGTATCAACATCGATTCGAGTTCTTTTGAATGGGATTTCAGGCATTTTTGAATCAAGCTCTCTTTTCCTCTTTTTTGTAATTTCAGGTCCAATGATTGATGGCCTTTTAGAGGGTGTTCTTGTTGGACCTTGCTTTTCTTTTGGCCTACCAAAAAGTAAATTGCAAAATCTGTTCACTATTTTAGGTTCTATTTTTGATTCCATTTCGGGTTTCTCAAGTCCTACTTTATCTTTCAAAGGTTTCCCTTTCCTATCTGTCAGACCTTTTCTTTCTTTAGTGAGACGTTTTCCACTAATTTCTTTTCCAGTTTTATCTTTAGGTATCTCTTTATCTCCAATTATACTAGGCTGTTCGGTAGCTTTCCTCGGTACTTTTTGAGTTGTTTGTTGATCATCTTTCCTTCTTTTGTCCGTACGTCTGTCTCCAATAGAATATTTTCTATCACCCTCTTTCATATCTGTTGGTGAAGTAATTTGGTCTGGACCTTCTAGACCTTTGAAAGGTTTTCCAATTTGGTCTGATACTCTCTTCTTCTCTTTCAATTGTTTAATCTTATCCTTTTTACTTGGTTCTTTGAATAAAATCCAATCACAAAAACTTCGTGCTGTTGATATTTTTCCTCTTCTTGATTCTTCCCGATCAACTAATTTTTTTTCACTTGGGGTTTCCCCTACTCGTGGCCTACCTATACCCTTGGTTTCATACTCATAATCTTGTGGCCTTCTGCTAGATGTTGGACTAATTTTACTAGATGGAGTTTTAGTGATTTCTTTCTCATATTTGTCCGGCTGTTCACTTCGTCCTTTCAAAGGGACTCCTTCTGGATATGGTTTTTCTTCAATTTTTCCAGGGGTTGATTTTTTGACAGCTCGATAGGGTTTTAATAATTGGTCAGAAGGTTTGGGTTTACCGAATAACCAATCACAGAATACACTTTTTGATTTTCCTGATTTATCTTCCTCTGGATGCCTCTGCTTTCTTTCAGATCTACTCCTCGAGGGCCGACCACTTAGATCTTTTAGAGGTGTCCCTTTTCCCGTGGAGGTTCTTCTACTTCTTGAAACTCCATCCTCTCCTTTGGCTTGTGATGGTATGATCAATCCAGGAGGCTTGGTTAATATTTTCGATTTTTGTGCAGGGAATTTGCTTTTTTTCTGTTCATCTTTTTTTTTCTTATCTGGTATTCCAAAGAACCAGTCACAAAAATTCACCGACGGAGACTCTGACACGCCTGATTCACTTGGTTTTTTTCGAACTGGTCTTCCGAATTGGTCAGGCTTTCGGAGATCATCTTTTATTGGCCTACCCTGAGAATCCTTCAGGGGTTTTCCATGATCATCTAATATCGTACCAGATGGTGTTTTCAACATACCCGGCTTTCGGGGATCATCTTTTATTGGCCTACCCTGAGAATCCTTCAGGGGTTTCCCATGATCATCTAGTATCGTACCAGATGGTGTTTTCAACATACTCGGCTTTCGCAGATCATCTTTTATTGGCCTTCCCTTAGAATCCTTTAGGGGTTTCCCATGATCATCTAATATCGTACCAGATGGTGTTTTCAACATACCCGGCTTTCGGGGATCATCTTTAATTGGCCTACCCTGAGAATCCTTCAGGGGTTTCCCATGATCATCTAATATCGTCCCAGATGGCGTTTTCAACATACCCGGCTTACGGGTATCATCTTTTATTGGCCTACCCTGCGAATCCTTCAGGGGTTTTCCATGATCATCTAATATCGTACCAGATGGTGTTTTCAACATACCCGGCTTTCGGGGATCATCCTTTATTGGCTTACCCTGCGAATCCTTCAGGGGTTTTCCATGATCATCTAATATCGTACCAGAAGGTGTTTTCAACATACCCGGCTTTCGGAGATCATCTTTTATTGGCCTTCCCTTAGAATCCTTCAGGGGTTTTCCATGATCATCTAATATCGTACCAGATAGGGGATCATCCTTTATTGGCCTACCCTGCGAATCCTTCAGGGGTTTCCCATAATCATCTAATATAGTGCCAGATGGTGTTTTCAACATACCCGGCTTTCGAGGATAATCTTTTAATGGCTTACCCTGCGAGTCCCTGAGTGGCCTACCAAATTCATCAAGTGTACGATCAGGCCTTCCGATTTTATCTAATTTGGCTTCAGAGGGTATTCGGCCTGTACCAGTCCTATCGCGTTCCGGGGACAGCATTTTCCCATCCTTATATATTTGCGGTTCATCATCTGAACGTTTCCTTGCAGTTTGTTTGGGTGGACCAAACAACCAATTACAGAAGCTCGTGTTAGGAGGTCTTGGGGTGCCTGGCTGATCATATCTTTTTCTTTTTGTTTCATAATCGTGGGGTTTTGTAAAAACACTTTTCCTTTTTCGGGCTCTCCTTTTTCGGGAAGCTTCTAAACAATTTAGTATACATTCAATGAGTTGTTCACAATCACTATCTCCTTCATTTTCTACATTCATGTTCTACTGCTGTATTTTGAAGGGTGTATCCTGAAACAAAGATTTAAATAACGATCTTTTGGTTTAGGCGCTTTAACCCTATAAACAATAACAAAGGCTATGTGACATCCGCTAATGGCTCAAAAAATGCAGGGAAAAAGGTTTAAGCAAAGAGTCCACACCCTGCTCCTTAGTAGTCAAATATGTTTCGGATTATTTTGGCCTACAGCCGAACGCCTAATTGTTGGTTTGATAGTTGAAATAGTTGGCTTGAAAATGCAGATAAGTTAAAAACATTTTCCTTGAATTACTACAGAGTTCGTTTGACCCTTTGACGAGGGTGGCTTCATAAGTTCGAGGCCCGACTAACAAAAGGGTTAATGTTAGTTAGTTTGAAAATTCAGATAAGTTAAAAATATTTTCCTTGAATTACTACAGAGTTCGTTTGACCCTTTGATGAGGGTGGCTTCATAAGTTCGAGGCCCGACTAACAAAAGGGTTAATGTTAGTTAGTTTGAAAATTCAGATAAGTTAAAAATATTTTCCTTGAATTAATACAGAGTTCGTTTGACCCTTTGACGAGGGTGGCTTCATAAGTTCGAGGCCCGACTAACAAAGGGTTAATGTTAGTTAGTTTGAAAATTCAGATAAGTTAAAAATATTTTCCTTGAATTAATACAGAGTTCGTTTGACCCTTTGACGGGGGTGGTTCCATAAGTTCGAGGCCCGACTAACAAAGGGTTAATGTTAGATAGTTTGAAAATTCAGATAAGTTAAAAATATTTTCCTTGAATTACTACAGAGTTCGTTTGACCCTTTGAAGAGGGTGGTTCCATAAGTTCGAGGCCCGACCAACAAAGGATTTTTGTTAGTTGGTTTGAAAATGCAGATAATTTAATTGACTTATGTAGATGTTGAAAAGACAAGGACCAAGTACAGTGCCTTGCGTAATTGAAAAACTGTCGAGCGTTATACTTGTAGTGGTCAGATGGTTGTTGAGTCTTATAAGTTATAAGACTAAACATTATAAATGGATACGACAACATACAAACAAAAACAATAAAACATATCACTGACCATATAATTAAACCATTAACACACGTAATAAATTTAAGTTTAAATCAAGGCATCTTTCCATCTAGCTATAAAAAAAGCAATATTAATACCAATATACAAAAATAAAGGAAGCAAAAAAGAAACATCAAATTATAGAACAATCTCAATTTTATCCAATTTCAGCAAAATCTTAGAAAAAACAATACAAACAAGACTTAAATTTTATTTAACAGACAACAACATACTCAATGACAAACAATACGGATTCAAAAAACACATAGGCACAGAAGACGCAGTACTAAACTTAACTAATTACTTATACGACCAAATGGACAAAAACAAAAAAACAATAATTACATTCCTTGACATTATGAAAGCCTACGACTCAATAAAACACTCATAACTCCTGGACAGACTAAAAACAATAGGATTAGCGGACAAAGTACTAGACTGGTTTAACTCTTACTTAAAAGACAGAACTCAACTTATAAGACTGAACGACCACCTGACCACTACAAGTATAACACTCGACAGTTTTTCAATTCCGCAAGGCACTGTACTTNATCAACTACTTTTTGACTGTCATAGAGAAGAGTTCGTTTGACCCTTTGACGAGGGTGGCTTCATAAGTTCGAGTCCCGACTTACAAAGGGTTAATGTTAGTTAGTTTGAAAATTCAGATAAGTTAAAAATATTTTCCTTGAATTAATACAAATTTCGTTTGACCCTTTGACGAGGGGGTTTTCATAAGTACGAGGCCCGACCAACAAAGGGTTAATGTTAGTTGGTTTGAAATTGCAGATAAGTTAAATCTTTTTCCTTGAATTACTACAGAGTTCGTTTGATTTTTCTGCGAGGGTGGTTCCATAAATTCGAGGCCCGACTAACAAAGGGTTAATGTTAGTCTTCTACTAGGGTGGTTCCAAAAGTTCGAGGTCCGACCAACGAAGGATTAATGTATTGTAGATCTGACAATGTTTTTACACGATCTAATGATAATACGCGATAAAATTATCCAAATTAATATTTTGATTATTTTATTTTGACAGGGTTTCGAGTACATTGTTACGATGCTTGGCTCCTCCATGACATCGCTACCTGTCCAGATTGTCGTCATTAAAAATACTGCTCTGTGTGGATGTGGCTTTTCCCCTCATTTACAGTCCACAGCTTGCCCCAGAAACTGTTATCTGTTTTCAAAACTGAAATCTGAGCTGCGTGGATAAAAATGTGTGAGTGATGAAGAGGCTCTTTTAGAGCATTTTGACGGTAATAATGATATCAACTACTTTTTGACTGTCATAGAGATGTTACATAAAAGTTATAAAAAAAATATTGCACTCAAGGAAGATCATGTTGAGTGGCTTTAACTCCACCATCTAGGTCAGGCCACGAACTTTTGGAACACCCGGGTTTTTTGGGCTAACGAGAGGATTCCTCCATTTTTTTTTCTACCTTTATTTAGGATTCTATCGTGGATTTTTTTTATCACATACTAGTTCTGTTTTCAAAACTAATGCAAACAAAATTTCTTTGAAAATTAATTAACGAAAATTTTGATTTTGAATTTTTTCAAATTGGATAACTGAAACCGAAACGGTCGTACAAATTTTAAATGTTTGGCTAGCAAGCGTCTATGGCACGTTGAATATACCAGTTCCCGTTAGATCACTGAAGTTAAGCAACGTCCAGCGAGGTTGTACTATGTGGGTGTCCACGTGCGTTCGCGCCCTCGTGACGCTGGAGCCCAACCCAGGCTGGGTGAGGTCAATGTGGGTAGCTGGTTTGCAAGCTTCCAGCGAACGGAGGGTAAAACCCCCGTCTTGAATGAGCAATAGATGTTTTGATGAATTTATTGCGGTTAAAGATGTTAAAGAGACGTTAAGCTAAATTAACAAAAAAAATGTTTGGCTGGCGTGTATGAAAGGTAAGTGAGTACCTGCTCGTACCTCAAAAGTTGGGACTTTTAAAGTTGAAAGTGTGATTGAAGCCAACATCTATGGAACGTTTAATACACCAGTCCCCGTTAGATCACTGAAGTTAAGCAACGTCTAGCGAGGTTTTATCAAGTGGGTTTCTACAGAGGTTCGCACCCTGGAGATGCTGTCTATTGTTCTGTTCCAACCCAGGTGAGGTGTGAGGTCAATATGGGTAGCTAGTTTGTAAGTTTCCAGAGAATGGAGAGTAAAACACCCGTCCCGAATGACCAATAGATGGCAAAGCAGAGGCGAATACAGGACAGGAGAGGTGGGATATGTTTGTTCCCATCCCCCTCCCGATCTAAAAAAATAAACGTCGAAACACTTTCCTCAGATTTGGTGGTTACAAATGCTACTGACTTCCATGTTGATTACAATTTGGAGCCCCGATTGCCTACCCCACATCAACTGTAGACCTTCGCGCATTTGTTAAAGAGAAATTAAGCCAAAGAAATATGTGAATGTTTTGCGTATTTGCGAAAAATTATTTTCAATAACTTTAAAAAATCAAATATTAAAAATTAATAATAAAACCTTTTCTTCCTGCAATTTTAGTGTGGCATACAAAACAGTTATAATCTTTCTAAAAAATGGAAAAAAAATTTTTGTACTTCTTTATTTTTATAATATTTTCAGCTCAGCTTGGGGAAAGCATTTTGTAACCAAATATTGTTATTTTGAAAATAAAGATGCTAGGTATTCTATTTTTTGGAAGAAAAAAAATATTGTTTTAAGAAAGCTAGTTGTTCCTGGCGTTCAACCTGAGTTTTGAAGCATGAAAATTAAGAAGTATGTATTCAATTGGACTGAAGGTTTAACTTGGTGGGTAATCCCGGACCCGGAGGTCAATGTGGGATGTGGGTAGCTGGTTTGTAAGTTTCCATCTTCCATTGCAAGTTTCCATTTTTGATCGTATGTTTCCATATTCCATTTGTAAGTTTCCATCCAATGGAAGGTAACCCCAGTTTTAAATTAACAATATGTAAGTGTTAAAAAGACCCAAAGAATTTCTTTTAACACAACAAAATAGTACGTTGTATATGTATCACGTTTCGTATTGCAATTACAACTTATTTTCTGAAAATTGTTTTTGTTTTTTTTTTATTCCACAATTTTTATTATAATCCCTTTTTATTCCACAATTATTATTATAATCAGAACATCAGTTTTAACAATAATTTTTATTCTATAAAAACAATAGTGTATTGTTAGAATTTTATTTCCAGTCGTAAGATTCCTGTCATTTTCTTCATTTTACATTATGAATTTATGTTGTTTTTCATTTATCTAGAATTTTATTTCAAGTCGTAAGATTCCTGTCATTTTCTTCATTTTACATTATGAATTTATGTTGTTCTTCATTTATCTTGTCTTGATATCTGGAAGGAACTATAAAAAAGATGTACTACATTCTCCTCAACAATCTTTGTTTATAAATAATTTTACATTTTGGAATAACTCCAACGCAAAAAGATGACTGTCTTTTGAGATTTTTTTCATTAAAAAATTATATATGTGCATGCAATTCTTTTGTATTGTTTTGTTCTCTTTTATTGTACAGAATCCTCGTATCTAAGTAGTATGACTATACAGAAGCCAAGCATAAAATATTCCATAGGTTCATTATTAAAAATAATGAACCTATGGAAATAATGAATCTATATAGGGGGGGGTCCAAAAATTATATGCACTAGCGTTCTCCAATCTTATTGGTTTTATTTTTACTGGACTTCTGGAATCTGTCACATTCCATGTTTTCTTCTGTCCGTTCCACGAGAGCGTCATTTTTGCGACTTTGATGAACATTGGTGTCTTTATAGACCCCATTTGCAGTGATGGATTTACCGTAAAAGCAACATAGCCCATGGACTGAATCGGCAAAATATGGGGTAACGAATGAAATTATCAAAATCACATTTCTCGTCAAAATAGAGGCGACAAGTTCTAAATTTGCAGGCGGCGATTTTTTTTTTTTTTTTTTACTTAANCTCTTTAACATCTATTGGTCATTCGAGACGGGAATTTTACCCTCCATTCGCTGGAAACTTGCAAACCAGCTACCCACATTGATCTCACGCAGCCAGGGTTGGGCTGAGAAAAATAGCCAGCATCACGAGGGTGCGAACCTACGTGGACACACTCATGATACAACCTGGACGCTGGACGTTGCTTAACTTCAGTGATCCACCGGGAAATGGTGTATTCAACATGCCATAGACGCTGGCTGGCGAAAGTTTAAATCCATTACCTCCCATTTGGGGTTTAGCTGTTTACCCCGAAACTTTTATCACTGTCAGTCACATAGGGTTCCATAAAAATAGTATGGAACTAGACCGAAAATGTATCTACAATCTACATACCAAATTTATCGATTTTACAAAATGTTCGAGGATTTAGTTCAAATCATGATTCCGGAGACACCTTTGAATGAAATGGCTGGTCCTATAATACAAATCTAAGGAAAGAATTACTTAAATAATTCTGTCACCAAATCAAAATCACATACATGACAAAATGTTGAACAATATGACGATGTAAAACTAATGAGGTGAGAGCATTGTGAAAGCTCCAAACGAAAATGTTCATTTCTTGGGTTTGAAATTTTAAAATTCATTCTAAAATGCAATCTGTCTTTCCTTGTGAAGACAATCCAATGATGACTAAGAAGATTGTGTAAAGCTATAATATTCAAAGCTTAGTGTTTAAAACATGGAATCAGGTCATACTTGAGTTTCATATGGATAATTGACTAGCTTAGCTAAAAGCTTTTATTAGTGTAACCCCAGAACAAGATAAGTGAGATGTGTTGTACAGACGCGGCGATTACAATCCATTTAACCAAGAAAATCTTAATATATAAATCATGTGTAGGTATCTATGTATAAGGGGTTGTTTGTTACAATACCACAGCCCTAACTGTAGCAGATAGCGAAAAATTGATGGGAATGGACCCTCCCCAAAATAATGATCTACGACCCCAGGAAAATTATCAGAACTAAAATATATCAAGCCGTTTTCGAATTACGCCCAAACTTATAATTTATTCACCAAGATCTGACAGTCACAGTCCGATATCTTAAATATTGTAGCAACAATATATCAACTTAAAGCGAGAAAGTTTTAGGTGGCCATTTAATTATTATTTTAGAACATTTTCTGCATAGGTATTAGGTATGGCCAGATTGGCCAGTCGTTCCAGAGTTACAAGTTCGAAACCGGGAAGGGGCAAAATAAAATTTAGAAAATACTAAAAAGTCAGAATGGCCGTGCCACTAAGGCCCCTGGCGAAACCCGTGGACACAAACCCATACTCCCCCCTCAAATTCCAAAGTCCTTAAAAATAGCAATATAAGAATCGTAGAGAAGTTCGGGCGAAACAGCTAGTTATATAATACTAGCTGCGTACTTGAACTTCCTTTCGGGAAGATGAGAGACCATGGGGAGTAGTAACGGGTTGTTAACCTGTGTAGAACGTTTTGGTTCCGAAAAAAATATAATGCGTTTTGAAGTCTGCGCGTGGTTAAACTGGGTCTGTTTTTTTTTTTTTTTTGCAACCTAACCCAATACTACTCCCAAAACTTCCTACCCAACAAACTTGGAGTTCAATCCTATTAAGATAAAAACCTATTCGCAGACCTATTATTATTATATACCTAATTCTTTATTGAATGAACGTATTTATAATTATTCAAAAATGGTGAAAATAAAGATAGAAAAGAAGAAGAAGATAGATAGAAGAAGAAGGTAAATAATTTAAAATAAAATAAAGTTCATTCAAAGGGCGCGGTTAATTCCTGAGGAATTCTCTTCTATCCTTACACAATACCTACCGAATGTGCATACAAAATTTCATTAAAATCGGTTAAGCCGTTTTGAAGGAGTATGGTAACAAACACTGTGACACAAGAATTTTATATATTAGAAGAAGAAGATTTCTATAGACAATAGAAACTGAAAGGAATACTCGTACATGTTAAGGGGATCATTTATTTAGTAAATCTGTCATTACGCTTAATCACTCCTTACAAATCAGATGTCTAGGCAGATACCCAAAATATACTACACTCGGGCGTATCCTTAGAATCGTCACTAATCAACGCCAAATCGTGCGTGGGTACCTAGATGATAGTCTGCTCAGATACAACAGACATTGTTGATTTTATCAATTTCGTGAGTCACCAGTCTGATAAAACCAAAAAACCCAGTTGCTGTCACGAGTTGGTTTGAGTAGCTTTTGTTGATTACAAAGAAACTGCCATCACGCCTAGAAGCAATTTTCCTGAAACTCAAAGACCATTACCGTAATCAGGCAATCTTAGGGTGTCCGCAGACACCTTATATCATATCACAATCTTATAGCATATCACATATTTTCCACAGGGAGTCCGCAGATTGAGCACCCTCAGGCGCACCCTGAGCGTGCGCCGTAGCTTACTTACCTATCATATCGCATATCACACATTGTTTATATGAGTAAGGAAAAAAAAATATACTGGTTCTTATGGCTGTCTGCAGAACGAGCGACCCATCTTAAACATACCTAACATTTCTATTTTTAATAGGTGACAAATTGTTGTAATGCGTTACCATCAGCATGACTCAATCAGCAACATTTCTATTTCTAATAGGTGACAAATTGTTTTGATGTATTTCCATCAGCATGACTCAATCAGCAACATTTCTATATCTAATAAATGACAAATTGTTCTGATATATTTCCATCAGCATGACTCAATCAGCAACATTTCTATTTCTAATAGGTGACAAATTGTTGTGATGTCTTTCCATCAGCATTACTCAATCAGCAACATTTCTATTCCTAATAGGTGACAAATTGTTGTGATATAATTCCATCAGCATGACTCAATCAGCAACATTTCTATTTATAATAAGTGACAAATTGTTGTGACTTGTTTCCATTAGCATGACTCAATCAGCAACACTTCTATATCTAATAAATGACAAATTGTTCTGATATATTTCCATCAGCATGACTCAAACAGCAACATTTCTATTTCTAATAAGTGACAAATTGTTGTGATGTGTTCCCATCAGCATGACTCAATCAGCAATCAGTATTTGATATTTATTTTTCATTAAAATTATTGACTCAGCATTATTTTCTTCAGCTCTTTTGGATCGTCAAATCTCTTATCATCATCTATCTGATGGCGAAATAAGAACGTGTTGACTTCTTTTTTAATATCTGACTGCACATTTTTCTTCTTCATTCGTGTCACAAAATGTCTGTGTTTGTTTTACTATGACTTTTATCTAGTGGTTCTAAAACATCTAAATATAGAACGACTTTGGCTTCTCATTGTGTTATGTAGTAGGACTTATGGTTTTTAGTCCTTGATTCAAATCCAGCCTGTATAGAAAATGATGGAATGAGGAACGCTCCAGTGAGTTTGCGGAATGCCTTATAACCAGCTTGTGATCTCGTGACACCTTTCAGTACTGCTGTCTAAAACGAGATTGGTAAGAGCTAGAGATTTGAAATTTTGTATGTATGTCATATTTGGGGTCTCGGTTAGCTCCGAAACTTTTTGATGAAATATACCGCTGGTGGTTTTTACCGCTTTAAATCGGTTTTCATAGATTCTGTCTAAAAAGAGAATGGTAAGCGCCAGAGACTTCAAATTTAGTAGGTATGTCAAATTTAGGGTCTGATTACGCCCGAAATTTGGAATCGTCACGAGAACCCCCTCTAGACAGAGTTTTTTCTTACCAATTCAAAACAACCGTAGGTAAGCTAAAGTCAAAGTACACAAAAGAAAGCAAATGGAATAGGCGCACTAAACTAAACCGAACCTAAGGGTGGATTTGATTTGTTTTACTTAGTCTGTTCTGAAAAAATCTGGATTCTCTCTAGGCCGTTTGACGCTTTTAGTCGATTTTCACCAATCCCGCCTAGAAAGAATAGTGCAGGTTCCAGGAAGTTGAAATGTGGTATGTATGGTAAGTTCTTATATATTACATAGCATTCAGACGTCTCCGTGGCAGAGTGCGTATCACACTCGGCTTTCACCAAGGAGGTTCCGGGTTCGATTCCTGGACGGGTCGAAAATTTGATAAAGTTTTGTTCATATTTTCTTCTTGGTCTGGTTGAGATTGGGGGTAACTCAGCCTCCTGAGAACAATTGAGTAGTTATGGTAATAGCGCCAATTGGTAGCATTATAAGGAAATTGTTAAAGTGTAGCTTAGACTTTGGTAGATGTAT
>CM022877.1:33723489-33738097 GCA_012654025.1 Pachypsylla venusta | reverse complement strand
ACAGGAGTCTAAAGCAGTCTACCCGTTTAAGGTAGACCACAAGAGAGTCCAACACCAAAGGGTCATCTAACAAGAACGGAGGGGGGAGGAGAGAGGTCATGGCACCCGAAAGAGATGGACAGTGCAGGATATGCTGGACGGACAGCATAGCCCCACATTGGCATATTGGAGGAGAGGTTTTATTACATAGGAAACCGTGAGTAAGCCGGGTGTGGCCGATTCTCATTCGGGCGATCACAATCCCTTCAGCCCTCGATGAACGGAAGCTAGAAAACATCATGTTATTACCTTTGTGAAAAATTTTGAACCTACATTCATATTTTAACTAAATGATAATAATTCAATTGGTCTCGCGCCCCCCTTTGGCTTGCCTTCACGCCCCCCTAGGGGGACGCGCCCCCCAGTTTGGGAACCTCTGATATAAAATATATATTAGTTTATCTTTCCTGTATGAAAATCGAAGTATAGGAATGTAAAGTAGGTAATCGTATTGTGACCGTGAAAAAATAAGCGAATCGCTTATTTTTTCTTGAGCTGATTACGGAAAAGAAAGTAAAAAAATCTTTCTTTACGAATATAACAGAAGTAGGTCCGGATTAACAATAGTAGCACTTGTAGCACGTGCTACGGGCCCCGCGCTTTGACTACTTACACTATATATTTCGACATTTCTGAGTTGACAATTGAAAAACATATCATTTTGACGGGGGACCCAACTCTTCAAAGTATTTAGTAAAATCTAATTTAAGAAAGTACAAGTAGGTACCTACTACCTAGCAACTTAATAAAGAAACGAGTATTGCAGCATAAGCCAATTGGTTAGTGTAGGTACACTCTTACTATTTCTTTGAAGTTTAATCTAGGATAAGATAAAAAAAAAAGATAATCAATTTTTGTACTGGCTCAAAAAAGTAGACTACTTAGCAGGCGGGGTTTTGGGGGTGGAGGAGCCCCTCTCTCTGAGAGTGCTACGGGCCCCGCGGAAGGTTAATCCGGCCCTGACCAGAAGAGTACATACGTATAACTTCCCCATATTTTTTTAAACATTAAATACATTTTTTGGTCCCCTCTTCTAAAGATCTATTTCCAATTTTGCGTCAAAGAGGCGGGGGGGATTCAAACAGTGGCTCCCTGATTACGAATCAACCACCTCTACCAACTGACCTACCTACATAATAGAAATTTGACGTCTGCAGCATCACACTCACTTGACTTGCACCAAGGAGGTCGGGTCGAAATTTTGAAAAATGCTTTTTCGAATTTTCTACTTGGTCTGGTTTTGTTTGGGGGTAACTCAGCCTCCTGAAGACAATTGAGGAGCTATGCTAATAGCGACAAGTGGTAGCATTATAAGATAAAAATTGTGTAGCTTAGGGTTAGTGATATTGGAGTGAATGTTGAAAATACCTTGTAATGCTATGACGCCCACAAATATTGTGACATAATAACACAAAGAAATATACATTTATATTTTATATATTTCTCCCTTTAAGTTTGGTTTGATTTTGTTTTTGAAAAATCTTGGAAATGATTTCGAAAATCTATCATCACTTAGAAACAGGCCGGAAAAAAAATATGTAGCTCAATTTTCTGGAGATCCAGACCATGCTGTCTTTTTATGGGGGGTTCTTTCGCAGTTTTGTATAAACGATTTAAACAAATATACAGTTTAATCTTATTCTGTCAATCGAAAATCTTTGAATATATATATTTTTTTTATTTTGGCTTAACGTCTCTTTATCCTTTATTGGTCATCCAAGACTGGGTTTTTACCCTCCATTTGACCTCACCCAGTCTGGGTTGGGCCGGAAAAAAACCAGCATCACGAGGGCGCGAACCCACGTAGACACTCAAATGGTACAATCTCGTTGGACTTTGCTTAACTTCAGTGATCTAAGGGGAACTGGTGTATTCAACATGACATAGACGCTGGCAAAGAGATTTCAGTTATAGAAAACATTACGAATATTCATCATCACTTAGAAATGAACCGGGAAAAAAATCTAGTTCAATATTCTGAGGTTTCAGCGTATGATTTTCATGGGGGAACCTGTAAATGTAAAATCTAAATAATATTCCAACTAAGTCATGACCACTATCATGGTATTTCCTCTTAGTTTTTCTTTTATAAAAAGGGGAGAATATCTTTTGATAAATTCGGATGCATTTGATGGCAACGTTGAATAGAAATTGATTTTTGAAAGAAGAAAAGAAGTTTAGATACAAGTAGAAATCACAAGGGAGGAAGGGAAAGCAAATAACAAATTGATTCGATCAACGACCAATTACACCGATTCAATACAACCCTTACAATTTCTTACCACTAACATTCCTACCCTTTCTTTATTACAAAATTAAACATCAGTCAATGACAGAAGATTTTTTTTCAATTCGGTACGTTAAGCACTAAGTAAATTTATTCATTTTGATTCATCCATTATATGCTTAAGGTTTGTTCATTCAGGTATGTAATTTTTGTGTAGACTTTTTCAATGATCTTTCCGATATTTTGACTGCTGTATATAATATATAAAAAAAACTGCCAATGTGACACATAGGTTTTATCAAATTACTGACTAAAAAAATACCCCTAGAATATAAAATAATCATCCTAATACGGGGAAGAATATAAAATAGACATCATAATACCAGGAAGAATATAAAATAGACATCATAATACCAGGAAGCATATAATATATTCATCATAATACCTAGAAGAATATAAAATAGTCACCATAATACCAGGAAGAATATAAAATAGTATCATGATATCAGGAAGAATATAAAATAGCCATCCTAATACCAGGAAGAATATAAAATAGTCATCATAATACCAGGAAGAATATAAAATAGCCATCCTAATACCAGGAAGAATATAAAATAGTCATCACAATACCAGGAAGAATATAAAATAGTCAGCATAATACCAGGAAAAATATAAAATAGCCATCCTAATACCAGGAAGAATATAAAACAGTCATCATAATATTATCAGGACGATTATGAAATAGTGAATTTAATATTTCTTGTCATTAGTGGAGGCGCCAAAACTCCCATTCGAAAAATACAACAATAAAACAGTGTTTTGAATAAGTGATAACCATGAATGTCAGACTTAGTCAAATACATTATGTCATGATGCCAAATGAAAAGTCGTGAGCCAATAAAATATTGCGATATATCGAATAATTCAACGCTAAGTGGCAAAAGTGCCCATCACTGCTGACGACGGACAAACTGATTTTATTTATTCAATTTTTGTATTCTATACGTACCTTGAAACGTAAAAAATCAAATTTTGAGGAGGGTGAGTTTTTGTGACAATTCCAAAGTTTCATTATTGAAAATAATTAACCAAATGTTAACTTATTGACGCTTCCTTAGGATACAAGCTGGCTGACATTGAGTTCTTTATATGTATATTCATAGGTGTTACACTTTTATACAACCTTAGGCCTCGGTCACACCAGAGCGAACCACGTAGGACGATTGCGAAATATTGTTTATGTTCTTCTCTGCCGTGCATGTATCGTCTGCTTATCAGGTAATATTGCAATTATTTCTCTTTCTTGGAAACATAAGTGCCAATTAATGTTATTTATGAATGGAAGTAGACTTTTCCAAGTTTTCTGTTTAAATTTTTTTGACAGAGTCCTTCAGGAGCAAAGGACTTCATACCTGAAAAAATTGGGAAAAATCAGTGGCATGATGTTACTCGAAAGATTTGTTCAGATCAACGTAGGGTCTCAAATTTAATTAGGTTTTCTTTAAAAGTATGATTTTTATACTAGGTATTATAGAGAGAAATCTCTTTAATGTGACAAATGGGTTTATTATATTACTGGATAAAAAAATATTACCCCCCCCAAAAAAAGGTAGAATCAAAAAATCGAATAAAAAAAGTCCACCGCACAGAGGCGGCAAAAACCGCCAACGGTATATTGGATTTCTCGCAAAACTTTAGAAGCATTCTGAGACCCCAAATTTGATATACCTACCAAATTTCAAAAAGAGTGGTAGCTCTTATCATTCTCTTTTTAGACAGCAATAAAACTGATAAAAAGAGGAAAAAACCACCAAAGGTATATGCCAACGGGGAATGGTATTTTTTGTGACGATTCTAAAGGTTCATTATTGAAAATAATAAACCAAATTTAAAAATATTACGAAAGATACAAAGTTTTGTTGGATTAATTCTTTATATTTTGGGGTTTCTACTAGGTTGAATGTTGGATATTTCACATAACAACGCATATTTACATTATTTACCTCCAAAATTAATTAATTGGTTAAATTAAAAGGAAAAATAAAATAATTAATATAAATTGTTGAAATTTTTAACAGTACCCAGACTGTCATAATCAGACGTAAGTTATGATAGAACGATGTGATTTATCACAACATGAATCACATTTTAATGGCTTATAATTTTCAATTTAACTAATTAATTTCTAAATCGATATTGTTAATTTTATATTTTTAATTAATATCTTATTTTCTTCTATTCTTAGTCTTTTTTTCTTCTATTCTTAGTCTTTTTTCCCTTATTATAAATTTACAATTCAGATAATATAAATTATTTACGAATAAATGTAAATAAATATATAGGTATTGAAAATTGAATTTGATTCCAATAGAAAATGAGAGAAAATTAGGGAAAAATAAATTCAAAGGGAAAAATAAAATGAAGAAGAGAAAATAAATGTAAAATAAAGAGAAAATAAGGAAGAAAAAAAAATTAATGTATTGTCTGATAATGCTGTATAACATTCCATTATTGGGCACGTGATAAGGGAGCTGATAAGACAAATAAAGAAGGAAATGAAAAGAAGAAAAAATTCAAGGCAAAGTCTAGAAATACGTTGATTCCATTGAAGGAAGAGGAAAGGGGAATGATAGATAAAGCATTGTATTTTGAGGAAGCACGCACAAAATAGCTTATTCTTACTTTTCAGAATAGACATCAAGATTGAGTGATGTTTTCAGTTTCCAGCTGAAAATTGTGATAAAATGCTAAAAAAAGTATTCTCGCTGTCTTTAAATTTGAAGTACATTTTGGTATTCTCAGTTTGTTATGATCTCTTGGGTTGTATTCTTTTAAATAATAATAATAATAAAAAAAAAAAAAAAACGAAAAACATAGTAACGGGGTTTCCAATAATTGGCAGTATCCATTTTATAAAATATTTTGGTTTATTATTTTCAGTAATGAACTCTTGAAATCGTCACCCAAAAAAATAAAAAAAATACTTCCCCTGAAAATTTGATATTATACGTTTCAAGGTACGTATCCAAAAATCGAATAAAAAAAAAATCCGTTTGTATAAATCCAGGAATTCGTGATGCTTTTGCATACAATTTGTGGGTGCAACCAGATTTTAATAATTATCTGGGTACTTTTTATTTCGTGGCAAAATTAATATTGAAAATTATAAACCAAAATCTATTGAGTTCTTTCAGGGACGAAAATCTTTTGACGAGATCATAGAGGCATCAGTAACTTTTGAATTGTGGGAATAATGATTTCGCTAATTCGACACAAGACGTTAAGGGTAAATCGAATCAGAATTAAATCCAGTGTGAATAATGATTACCTTACAAATCCCACTCTAGACTGCAGCAAAATTTTAATTACTTATAATGATGTTTTTGCTGAGAAAAGTTTGCTCAATAACAGTAATAGACGGTCGTTTTGATGTTACCTAACTAGAAACTAAAATGTTAAGGATTATCTACGTGGAAAATGTACAAATCTATCTTACAGTGTACTCTTGGCAGAAGATAGGAATATTGTATTTGGGTCCTTACTTATCTTATTTCATGGTATATACCTTTACATATATGCAAGGAAAAACAAATAGTCGTGTTCTTATGCATGCGCAGATATAGCCCTCTAGTATTTCTTGGGGGAGGGGGCACAATCGCACAATATACCTAATAGAAAATTTGGAGGGGGAGGGATTCGCAACCTAGAGACCGGGGTGCGAGTCCTGAACAGTACTTTTTATTGCAATGATTATCGAGGTACGATACCTAATTTGTAAAAAACTTTATTAGAGCTTACCATAAATACCTTTCATAATGGTGATAAGCGATTTTATAAGCGTGATGAAAAAAAAATGTGCCATGACGGATGTTAGAATTTTTTACGATTTTTTTTTTACATATTTCTATTTAGTCTCAGGATCGGGAATTATTTAGGGACTCGTGCCCCCCCCCCCTCTCAATGGGATAAAAGACACAGCGGATCAACATTCATTTGATTTTTTTTTTTCAAAAAATTACGTGATTAGTTATAATGAAATTTGAGAAACACCGCCCGCTAAAAAAACTGGGGGCACGTGCCCCCCGGGCCCTCCACTATATCCGCGTATGTTCTCATCGGAATCTGCAGATTGATCCAAACATGTGCAATTGTTTTTTATTGCATTTAAAGATGTGCGTTATAAAATAAGATCAAAAAGCGGCTGTCTGCACACTTGCAATCCAAGTGCTTGCTATTGTTCTAGAAATGGTCAAATCACTCCACTAGGCCCTAATTCTTCCATTTCATTAGGTGACCATATGTATGAGATTGTAACATTAACTAACTTGATCCTAAGTTTTCAGTCGATTTTAGGAGCAATGAATATCATAGGAATGAATTTTAGGAACAAAAAAATTGAGGGGGGTTCTCGTGACGATTCCAAATCTGGGGCGTAATTAGACCCTAAATTTGACATACCTACTAAATTTGAAGTCTCTGGCTCATACCATTCTCCTTTTAGACAGAATTAATGAAAACTGCCAGCGGTATATTTGATTGAACCCAAAAGTTTCGGAGCTAACTGAGACCCCCTTTTAGACAGCAATACTGAAAACCGCTAAAAAGCAGAAAAAATCGCCAAGGGTGTATTCGATTTAACACAAAAGTTTCGGGGCCCAGATAGGACCTATATAACAAATTTCATCCAAATCGGTCAACACTATGTGGCAAAAATGCCCATCACGGTGGACGGCGCGGCGGACAAGCGGATTTTTTTTTATTTTATTTTTNAATGCCCATCACGGCGGACAAGCGGATTTTTTTTTATTCGATTTTTGGATTCTACGTACCTTGAAACGTATAACATCAAATTTTGAGGGGTGGTAATTATTTTTATTTTTTTCGTGACGATTCCAAAGGTTCATTATTGAAAATAATAAACCAAAATTAAAAAATAAATAATAAATAAATATCAAAGCAGGCAAAATTTAAAACTATCAATGTTCTATGCGTTCAATATCTTGTGGTTAAAGTCCACTTTGAGTTACTGCGAACGTATGTGTTGAGTGTTTAAAAGTAGTTCTGAATTCGCTACGGTTATGAAATTCAACAACAATTTAGAGATCGCAAAATAAAAGGTTCTCAATTTTAGAGTGATAATTTTTTTATTCAAGAATTTCAGCTTCCTCGCTCATCCCGTAGTTGTACTTCTCAAGTCCTTATATACAATTTTGTGAGGGGGGGAGTCCATTCTTGGTAATTTTTCCTTATCTCCTTTAGTTTGTCCAGAAAAAAAATTGAAAAAAAACCCGCTCAAAAACGTCATTTTTGGCGGTTACTTGCTTTCACTCGAACTTTCGATTTTTTTCTTATTACACACTTACATACTAAAAGGGATCTGTGTGCCAAATTTCAAGTCTAGGTTTAGCCATCGTGGAGCGACGTTGATTATCAGTCAGTCAGTATACCAACTGGGCTTTGCGTTTTATAAGTACAGAAGATTGTCAATATTATGACAGTGCACAAGGAATAACATAGTGTTGATGGTGTCTACTGACCCCAGAGTAGCTCTAAAATTATCAATTGCCTAATTCTCTTTTTCCCCATTCTCCAAGCATTTCTTCACCCCCCTGGGAATTTAAATGATCCTGCTCAAACAGATCTAAATCTAAATAAAGGTCGCAGTGATTGCATTAGTCTCATTAGAGACTTGCAACCAGTTTAATGGTACTCGTACAAAGATTACCCTGTAGAAAATTTCTTAAGAAAATCTGCATAGTTTGAACAAAACTAAATGTAGATTAAACTAGGATTCAGAATTGAGACTTAACACAAGTTAGGACGCTCATTAGAATATAGTATGGGTTAAAGTTTAAGCTGTATTTATACGATTATTGCTTAAATGCAATACTAAGTAGCTAAGTACCCAGTAAATTCTCCAGTACTGAATAAATTATACGATATAAAAAAGCCAAAGTATTAGCATAAGTTTTTCGTATCAACGAAACATGAAAATTCAGCGAACATTGCGCTGGCTGTGGGAATATTTCTTTCGTTCGGGTGATGAAAAAGAGGAAGATGATTCTCTGGTTAAGTTTTCTTCACGTCAGAAAAATACGCTCAACTTTCAATGCTTTTACGGCAGTCAACATAGTATAACAATTTAAGAGTGGTGAAATTAACGTTTGGTGCATTCTAATATTCGTGAGCTAAACTCCTCTTTGGGGCTATGTAAGCCCCTGCACCTAAGCTTCTGGTGGGTTTTTTGTGCTTGGAGAGTAGTCTAATTCCCTAGCTAAGGTCTAAGATCCGCGCGAGCTTGATCAGCCTCTTGGCTAGGTGTTTTTCATGGATGTCGAGCCTGGGTTGTAGCTGTCCCATGCTCAGTCTCCATGTAAGTAGGGAGTTACAGTCAAAAATGACGTGAGAGGCAGTTTCCTCCTCTTCCCCACTGAGTCTACACGTGATCTGGTTCTGATGGATGCCCATAGTGTGTAGGTGTTTTCTTAAACCACAATGCCCAGTGATTAGGCCTGTGGTTAATATGTTGTTTTTTGACTGAGGGCCAGGAACTCCATCGCAAGGCCCCTTGATGGTCTCCGAATCATGGTCTTGCTTTGTTTCAGTTCAGAGACGGCCCTCCACCGTTCAAGGTGTCTTTTTAGTACCCAGCTCTCTATGAAGCCCCTGACCTCAGTCGTGCTTAGGCCGATTACGGGTTCTGGTCCGATGCATGATGTCGAGGACCCCATTCTCGCCAGTTCATCGGCCCGTTCATTTCCAGCAATGCCCTTGTGCCCCGGCATCCAACCAAGACAAACTCGGTTGTTCTGTGCCACTTCTTTTAGTGCAAGCTGACATTCCCACGTTATTTTGGAGATCGTGCTATAGCTGATTATAGCCTTCAGCGCTGCCTGGCTATCAGAGAATATATGAATTTCCCTGTTAGAGAGACCCATCATTATGTTCTCATCCGCGCAGGTGCGAATGGCAAGGAACTCGGCCTGGTACACCCCGGCGTACATCCCCAAGGGCAGAGATATGTCTACTCTGGATCGCACACAGTGTACACCAGCACCAGATCCCTCTTCTGTTTTTGAGCCATCAGTGTACCACACCATGGCCCCCCTGGACAGAAGTCTGGTTTCTTTAATTCCCCAGTCCACAGTCGTCTCAATGACGACCTTGACGGGGCTGTCAAAGATTTCTTCTGGAGCCATCCTGTCGGTACCCATTGCAAAGACGGGACCTTTGATGGTCTCAGTAATTTTGGAGTTCCCATATGGTTAGGCAGTCCATGTGTTGTTCAACTTTAGCCTGAAGGCCGTCATCCTGGCTACCCCCCTGTTATGAATATCGAGGGGAGCGAGTCCGAGGAGTGATACAAAGACAGCCTAGTCTCTGAACTTTGGTGCAAGTCTTTAAGACTTCCCCAAAACAAATTATTGAAAATAATATGAAGAAAGTCAAGAAGTCATGTATCATGTATCCTTATTGGATGAGCGGTTGTTCGAGATGAGTTGAATCTGGAAGTCGATTTGATTGGAGTGTTGAGATTTTGAAAGATTGGATTAATTTATTGCGGATTAATCTTAATATATAACTAAATCAGAAATTGGTACGTTTGCACCTATGTATTCTCTGTTACAATACCACAGCCCAAACGGTAGCAGATAGCGAAAAATTGATGAGAATGGACCCCCCCCCCAAATCATGGTCTACGACCTCAGGAAAAATATCAGAACTAAAATATGTCAAACCGCTTTTGAGTTACGACCAAATTTCTAATTTCTTCTCCAAAATCGGACAATCACGGTCCGATATCTTATATCTTAAATCTTGTCGCGACAACATATCAACTCAAAGCGAGAATGTTTTAGGTGGCTGCTTAGTCCTTATTTTAGGACTGTTTCTGCAAAGGTATGGCCAGGCATTTCAGAGTTACGAAACTGGGAACGAGTAAAATAAAATTTAGAAAATACTAAAAAGTAAGAATGTTTGCGATATACATTTACAGATTGCGATATACATGGTGGACACAAACCAAATTTTGAGGGGGGGGGGGGTAATATTTTTCTCTCTCTCGTGACGATTCCAAAGGTTCATCAATGAAAATGATAAACCAATAATAAGGAGAAGTTAGGGAAAAAGAAATTTATGATTCTTACGCTAGATTGATTGTTGATAGTAATGTTTATCGATTAGAAGATGATCAATATTTTTGTAACAAATAATGGAATTGTCTTTCAGAGCGGCTTTTCTCTGGAGCTTGTTAACTTTGGCAGAATGCAGGAGGTACTTAAAAACTCTCCCAATGTGAGACATGGGTTTATTATTTTTGTAGCAAAAAATAATAAACCCATGTCTAAAAAAAATTGAGGGGAGGGTCTCGTGACGATTCCAATTCTGGGGCGTAATTAGACCCTAAATTTGACATACCTACTAAATTTGAAGTCTCTGGCTCTTAGCATTCTTCTTTTAGACAGCAATACTGAAAACCGCTAAAAAGCGGCAAAAACCGCCAAGGGTGTATCCGATTGCACCGAGTTTTGGGGCACAATTAGAGCCCAGTCGGGACCTATATACCAAATTTCATCCAAATCGGTCAACGCTAAGTGGCAAAAGTGAGTGCTCATCACGGCGTACGGCGCGGCGGACAAACGGATTTTTTTTAATTCGATTTTTGGATTCTACGTACCTTGAAACGTATAATATCAAATTTTGAGGGGGGTATTTTTTTTTTTTACGATTCCAAAGGTTCATTATTGAAAATAATAAACAAAAAACTTTGGCAGGAGGTACTTAAATGCCGATCTGTCCAACAAACTTTTTTTTCCAACACAACACTGGCCTGAAACAAGAGATCTCTCTTTGTCTGTGTTACTATCTCTGCATAAGAATAACTCTTTCTTTTCACCTCCTAGTACATTTTCTTGTTAAAAACAACAACAATAACAAAAAGGAAAAATAAAAAAAATAGTACCTACTAATCGAATGTAAATTTCTACCTGTTTCTTTTCAGAAATAAAATTGCAACAATCCCGAACTTCTTTTTTTTTTTTTAAAAAAAAAAGGCACTTTAAACTCGAAACTTTTAGATGAGGCTCAAATTAAAAGTTTTGAAAACTTTAGAATGGTTTTAACAATGTAGTTAGAGAATATATAGACGGAAAGCTTTGAGAGTGCTTCAAAATTAAAGATTCTGTAAAACTACATCTTCTCATCTACCTGGGATCCGCCTATTTTTTTCACGAGACATTTTAAAATTTAAACTTTTCAAACATTTATTTGCAATCCGGTTTTGATTCATTGAAAAACAAAAAATTTTGTTGACCTTTGATGAACAACTTCTGAGCGTGAATATATTTGAATCTATTTATACAGGATGATTTATTTTAATTTACTTAGTCTAAGGGCCATATTATAAAATTCCGACTACAAATTAGCGAAGTCTCCACTCGCACTTGTAAAATCAGTTTTTTTTAATCAAATTCCATGTAATATTTTTGGTCAGAATATTTTTAAAATACAAATCAGACACTCAAGTGGTACCTAGTGACCACTCCAACTTGCACACAAGAGGAGTTTTATAATATGGCCCTAAATATCTCCAAAACTGTTGGGATTAGAAAATAATTATTCCGACCGTAATGTGATGACTTGTATGAGACTTTATGGACACCCTGTATATTGGCACGGAATGTTTTACAAAAAATCTATTTCCTAGGGAAGTGTAACCTGTAACAAATGAGAAGGCACTCTTATCCAACAATAAAACAAAGTACTTGAACAATTCCCTGGAAGAAGTAGAGGAAGCCGAAAGGAGTGTGCGAAACGTTGCATTATTAACAACTCAAAATTGTGAGGAAACTTGAGCAATTAACTAATGAAGCAAAAATGAATATAATGAAGTGTTAAAGATGGAAGAAATCAGTATGCAGGGCCTAGCATTGCTGGGGTGACATTGCCTAATATGAAGTTGGGACATGTAGTAGTAGTAGTAGTAGTCGCGGTTTTCCTCACGTAATCAACCATTCTTCTCATTTATATTTTTTTTTGAAATTTTTGGGTTTAATTTATATTAAAAAATATAAAAACCTTAGAAAGAGTTTCCATTAAACATAATTTATTGAGCTAATTTCTCATTTACAATTCAAGAAAGAGGAAAAGAAGCAGCCTATTGAGTATCTATTATGATTAAAATGGTAGAAAAAGATTGATATGAGGTTACCGAAAAGATTTTTTGTGATATGGGTAGACATTTTGAGTATGGTGCTTTTGAGTATTATCTATACTTGGGCTGGTATTATCTATACTTTGAGGGGAGGTATTTGATAATTGAGTATTTATTATGATTATTTTTTTACACTTCATTCGCTAGAAACTTATAGAACAGCTACCCTGATTGACCTCACACAGCCTGGGTTGTGTAGGGAATAGAACACCACAATTCCAATGGAAAACTCCCTCACTATACTTCATAGACAGATAGTTCATATGGACGTCCCAGGTTGTTCCAAGTTCCAAGAGCATCATGAGTACGCAAACTTACGAATTCACTAAAATTAAAACCTCACTGGACAGTGCTTAACTTCAGTTATCCCACGATAAATGTTGTACCTCCTATCTTACGTGAGATGCAGGTATTGCACCATAATAAAAAGGCCCATTCTCACTGCCTGCACATATACACGAGCATCGAGCATTCGTGATGGTTGCTCGCCAGTTTTTGACGAGCACGAACACAAACGCGTATTTTGGTCACACTGCTCGAGCATTTCTGACGATCAGTTACTCGAGATCAGGCTCGAGCACGAACGAGCATTCGCTTCGAACATGATCGGCTCTCGGCGACTGTTTACACTGCCTGAGCCTCGAACGAATGCTTGTTCGTCACCTCTGTTCGTGACGAATGCTCGGGCAGTGTAAATAAGTATTTAATTCTTTCAAAAAAATTGACCCCTCTTGGAACAAACCGGGACTCCCATTATGAAAGTTTTAGTGTGCTAACCACCAGACTACACAAAAAAGACTACCTGACTATGAAGTATAGTGAGGTAATTTTCCATTGGAATTGTGGTGTTCTATAAAGGGGAAGACTAATATAATATCTAACTTCCCCATCTGGGAATAGAAGTAAAACTAGACAGGGAAGGACTTCCCTTCAAATCTCAAGGGAGAACTCAGAATAGGATAAACTCGTTTTAACCACAGTGTGCAAGAGAGCTTTGTTATTCTCCCTTTGGTTTCATTAATTTTATATTATAACTTTTACCATTATTTGAAAGTTCCATTCGAAAAAAATGGTTGAATCATGCTCGAGGATTAGAGTAGACAGATCAATGAATACAGAAACTTCATATTATGGGTATAGTTTATTAGAGCTCTGCTTCGACCATATCCAACACAGGGCGTTGCGAGTGATGCGCTGGAAGATGCACCTTGACAGTGGTCCCTATTCTGAGATTCAGTCCCAAATTAGTCTGCTTCCCCTGTCTTTACGCAGGAGAATGTACGACATTCTATAAATATGGGACGTAATTAAACCCTAAATTTGACATACCTGCTAAATTTGAAGTCTCCGGCTTACCATTCTCTTTTTAGACATGATTAATGAAAACCATTTTAAAGCGGTAAAAACCGCCACCGGTGTATTTGATTGAACCAAATATGACATACATACAAAATTTCAAATCTCTATCTCTTACCATTCCCCTTTTAGACAGCAATACTGAAAACCGCTAAAAAGCGGCAAAAATCGCCAAGCGTCTATTCGATACCACCCAAAAGGGGCACAGTTAGAGCCCGGATGGGACCTATATACCAAATTTCAAACAAATCGGTCAACGCTATGTGGCAAAAGTGCCCATCACGGCGTACGGCGGGCAAAAGGATTTTTTTTTTCTTTCGATTTTTGGATTCTTCTTAACTTGAAACGTATAATATCAAATTTTGAGGGGGGGTATTTTTTTATTTTTTTCGTGACGATTCCAAAGGTTCATTATTGAAAATAATAAAACAAAATAAGGAAAAGCGAAAAGTTATATAGGTAAATAGAAATAATATACTGTTACAATATCAAAGATTTAATTCTAATGATTGCTATACAAAAGCAGAGAGAAAGAGAGAGAGTGAAAACAGATTAATTCAAGAAGATCATTTATCTTAGTTATTTTTCTAATTTAAATGCAATCAGTAATTTATTACCATTGAACTCGCAAAATAACATCCACTTTTTCATTATGATTATAGAGGGCTGAGAAAATTTTCGAATCATCTACTACGGTAGGTACCCCAAATTTGTAACTTTTGATAAATTATAAAAATAAATACATGTTTGCTTGCTGCGGCTGCGAAATTCGA
>CM022877.1:33670789-33682646 GCA_012654025.1 Pachypsylla venusta | reverse complement strand
ACTGTACCAGGTCTATTATGTAGTACGGTTTTATCGGTGAATATTGATCGGTTCCAGTAAAGGGCATAATTTCCGTTTTCAGTTACTGCTTTCGGTGTATTCTTTGTTTTCTGTCGTTTTCATGATGTTGTTTTCAAGTGATTGACGCAGTATTTTTCCCATGTAATCGTGTCTTGATGTGTATTCAGATTGGCTGAGTTGTATTATTATTATTTATTGTGTTTCAGAGGTGTCTAACCCGTGACACATTACAATGAAAATTACATTATCCCCTATCCTGATCAAAATTAGAGAAAAACCCGATAAAAACCAAAAAAAAAAAAAAAAAAAAAAAAAAAAAAAAAAAAAAAAAAAAAAAAAAAAATAAATAAAAATATAATATTATAAGGGGGAAAAATCCTTGTGGTGACAGGGACGCGCCAAATTTGTTGGCCTGTAAAAAAGTTAATTGAAATGTTTTAATAGGTACTTACTGTAATAATACTCTGTAAAATAAAAATAAAATGGTTAGTTACAATTATTAGTATCTACTTAAGACCTTATTGTAATAAAAATCGACGGATTAGCCGGCCAGATATATATTATATTCGCATTTACAAATCTGTATTAAACACTCTGACAAGACAACAATAACCATGTTGTATACACCAGTTCATTGAAGATAAACAACTTTTGGCGTTATGCTTATTTGGGTAGAAGTCCGCTCGAGGACACAGTATATTCGATATCGTGAACCTTAGCGGGGTGCTCTCCCTCGTGAGAACACCTGATTATATAGGGTGCAGCAATTAGTATTTGAAATAGCTGGTAAATAAAAACGACCTGAGATATTTGAAAAAATATTTTATATTCTGTAAGCTTGTGCATTCTAGTTTTTTTTCATCCATGTTTTGTAAATAAAGTCGCCCAAATGACGACCTTGGCGAGTGATGCACTTTTGGAGTCTTTCACGGAAGTTTTCCATGACTCTNCTCTCCCTCGTGAGAACACCTGATTATATAGGGTGCAGCAATTAGTATTTGAAATAGCTGGTAAATAAAAACGACCTGAGATATTTGAAAAAATATTTTATATTCTGTAAGCTTGTGCATTCTAGTTTTTTTTCATCTATGTTTTGTAAATAAAGTCGCCCAAATGACGGCCTTGGCGAGTGATGCACTTTTGGAGACTTTCACGGAAGTTTTCCATGACTCTCGTCAGCATATCCGCATCAAGTTGGATGATTTCTTCCAGAATTGCCTCCTTTAACTCTTCAAGGGCCCCAGGGAGATGTTTGAAGACCTCAGCCTTGGGGTAACTCCACAGGAAGAAGTCGCAGGGACTCAAATCCGACGACCGGGGAACATGTCCTGCGGAATCTCACGAGAACGATTGGCTACAGGGTAGCCCCATACAACGTAAAGCTGATGATGTGGTCCTAAAGTTGTGAACTCAACTCAAGATAGTTTTTCGATCAGGAACTGGATCCGTGGAGTGCAAACCATACCTTGTGCGGAACGCCCTCTGAGTGGCTATAATGGTTCACTTTTTAATGCAAAATGCATGCATTGATAAATTTCACTACTCGCCCTAAAGTTCAAGTTCTTTAAAACTGATTTATTATATTTTGTGCTGTATCAAGAGCACAATGTTCTGGTAGACACTTATACTTGTCCGGTTTTTTCACACGTTCTAGAATGGATTAATATTTTGTTTTCTAATTAAACTTAAAGCTGTTGGGCCTTCCGCAATATCTGGGAAGAAATTTTCCCTTATAACTTTATTTTGAATTCGTTTTATAATCGATATAATCACATTTTTCTTAAGAAATTTAGAGGATGTTAATTGGTACAAAACCAGAAAAGTGTAGGTTTAGAAATTCGAAATTGTTGGCTGGGTGAACCAAACCTAATGAGAAAATTTGAGTATTTGTTGTTATTGAATGCGAAATGGAAGAGGGAGCCCCCTCTGCATATTCAGTTGGTCTGGTTGTAAAAACAAAGTTTTTCAAGGATGCTCCATCCAATATGTGGTATAGATAGTGTAAGTTAGGGAATGCTTCGATGGCGAAATGGTATTGAAGTGGTTGTTTTTTAATCAAAATTATGGAACTGATCTGAATACAACCAAGTTTGTTTGGTTAGAATGTGTTTGGAGTAGTATGCGCGTAAAAGGCTGCCCATTTTATTTATTTTGGAACATAAGCCAATACTAGTCCCAACACGTACTATGCAGCTTAACAACACGTTACTACTCTCCATGTTTTAAATAGATTATCAAACCAGTAAGTAATATGTAATCTATGTGTGGTATACTCTGATCGTGTTTAAACGGTTGCACCTCGGTCATATGATTGCTAATGTAAAGGTCACATTTACTCTCATTTTTTCTCTCATTTCCTTGAACAGAAGTTTGGGTACGGATAGATAGTAAAATATAAATAAAGTATAATACATATTGTACAATTTAAAAGCAAGTGAAACAGAACTGTTGTAATATGTAATATGCAATACTGCAACAATAAGTCAAGATAAAACTAAAGCACAGAAACAATGATCATGAGGATGAGAGGGATAGATAGGAAGAGGAAGTTCATATAGGAAAGTCGAGTGGCATGCTAATATGGTCAGCTTACTGGAAAATTTCTTTGTGACGTTATAGCAAACATCAAACTGTGATATGATAACACAAGGAAAAAATTACTTTATCTACTAAAGAAACTTCTTTGTGACAATTTAACAAACGCTGGACCAAGCGTGTCGGTAAATAGCGTATATGGCACGGTGAATACACCAGTTCACGATAGATCACTAAAGTTAAGCAACGTCCAGCGAGATTGCGCCATGTGGGTGTCCACGTTTCGTGCCCTCGTAATGCTGAGTGCGATCAATGTGGGTAGTTGGTTTGGAAGTTTCCAGCGGATGGAGGGTTAAACCCCCGTCTTGAATGAACATTAGATGTTATAGAGACGTTAAGCCATTTTTTTTTTTAAAAAAGCGTGTCCGTATATGCGCGCACGTCCAGTATCCTACGAAAGCGGACGAAGTCCAAATACCCAGTATATTTATAAATTATTAGGTTTCCTGTAGATTTAAGTCCGAAAAGAATACTTCCCAGGCACCCAAGTCCATGCCGATTGTAAAAGACGACGAAGGGTAGCATCAAGAATTCATGGCGAAACCGGACCCACGCCAACCTATGATGATGATGAATGTAACAATAGTAATTTAAATTACAGTGCTTCAGGCTGCTTTCAGCTCAATGAAAGAAAGATTGAGTGAATATGAAAGAAAGATTCGAGACACAAAAAGTTTTGTGTCTCGAATTTTTGCAAACAAAAACAACTTGCCAAGTCAATGTGAAAATTTTCACTGATTTTTTCAAAAGAACATAAATATTCCCGTCAAAAATTTAGAAATTTTTGATAGTTGGACATCCGATATTTTAGATCATTAGACACATTAATCATTAATTTGCATTCATTTGGAAACAAGTTGGGCATATAATTTTATATACATTAATTTCTGGTCATTAATAGAAAAGCTTGGCCTTATTTTAGATCTCAGTACTTTTAATGGCAAAACTTTTTGGGCATTGGAACTTGGCCTTTTTTTACATTTTTGTTTTTTGTGAGATCTCACATCTTTTTGTAAGAGTTTGATAACCCTAGCTTTTATTAGCTTTCTGTGGGCGATGATTCCGTGTCCTCCCTCCCTACAAGCTACTACATTGTTTGATGTTTACCCACGTCAGCAAAGTTTCACCTAAGTCCTCATCTTCACAACCGTGATGTATTCTCACCTTCTAAAATGAACTTTTTACCCCGAGCTCATCTAATTCAATACCTGACCGGCTTCAATAACTTATTTTCTTTTTTATTTTGGGCCAACCTTAACGTTATTCAGTATCACCATCCTGGAAATCTGCATTATTGCTTTGTACAACTTAGTTCCGTGCTCCGACACTGATTATCTTTTGACATCCGGGTTCTAAGCGGAATAAGGAGTCACTGTTTTTGGTTGAGTTCCAGGTGGCATGTTTTTGGTTGGCATAAATTACAATCGATTTTCGTCAGCTGTCTGATTTGATTTGTTTTTTCTATCTTTTTTATATTTTGAGGACTTCTTTACGAAATGTGATAGACGGTCGAGAGGAACCTACGTCGCTCTAACTCTGCTTCTGTGGTGGACAAATAAATAGCGTCACTCGCGGCGTAGATCGCGTTCTTGGAGAAGAAACAGTACGCAATGTATTTACCATTACATCATATTGCCTAAAAGATTTATAACTGAGCCGGATCGTGCTCTGAAGTTTCAGAACCTCCCTCCTATAAAATCTCTTTTTTCCCAGAACAAAATTTTAGGGTTTTTAGAATTTTTCTGGTGTTTTGGTGTTTAAACACACCTCCATACCACATTTCAATTTCTTACCTCATCCGAAAGTGCTCTAAAGTTTCAGAACCTGTCTCCTATAAAATCACTTTTTTCTACGGAACGAAGCAAAATTTTATGGTTTTTAAAAGTTATCTGTTTTGTTGTTAAAATATACTACCCATGCGCGGATATAGGGAAGGGCCCGGGAGGGGGGCACGTGCCCCCCAGGTTTTTTTAAGCGGGCGGTGTTTTTAAAATTTTATTATACCTAATCATGCAATTAAAAAAAAAAAAAAATTAAATGAATGGTGATCGGCTGCGTCTTTTATCCCACTGAGAGGGGGGCCCTAAATAATTCCAATCCTGAGACTAAATAGAAATACGTAAATAAAAAATTGTCAAAAATTCTTTCATCCTTCATGGCATTTTTTTTCGTCATCACGCTTGTACAATCGCTTATCACCCTTATGAAAGATATTTGTGGTAAGATCTACAGCTTTTATCAAATTAGATAGCGTACCTCGATAAACATAATATTAAAAATTACTACCCAGGACTCGAACCCCGGCTCTCTAAGTTACGAGTCCCTACACCTCCCACATCCAAATTTTCTATTAGGATTATTGTGCGATTGTGCCCCCCCAAAACAAGATGGCTATATCCGCGCATGATACTACCCTGCCATATTTTAGTTTTCTACCTAATCCGAAAGTACTCTAATAAAGTTTCAAAACCTCTCTTTTTTCTCCGGAAAGAAATAAAATTTTATGATTTTTAGAATTGTTCTGGTGTTTTGGTGTTAAAATTTACCTCCATACCATATTGAATTTCCTACCTCATATGAAAGTGCACTAAAGTTTCAGAACCTGTCTCCTATAAAATCTCTTTTTTTCTCCGGAACGAAACAAAATTTTACGATTTTTAAATTTTACCTGGTGTTATGTTGTTAAAATATACCTCCCTACCATATCTAGGTTTTCTAGCTGACTCCTGTAAAATATATTTTTATTTCCAAAACGAAACAAAATGTACGATTTTTTGAATTTTTCTGGTTTTCTGGTGTAAAAATAACCCACCATACCAAATTTCAATTTTCTACGTCATTTGAAAGTGCTCAAAAGTTTTTGAACATGTCTTCTATAAAATCTCTTTTCTTCTCTGGAACGAAACAAAATTTTAGAGTTTTTAGTTTTTTCTGGTGTTTTGGTGTTAAAATACTCCTCCATCCCGAATTTCAGATTTCTACCTCATCTGAATGTGCTCTAAGTATGGGACCTTGTAATAATGACCAAATATCGTGTTCATAGGTTTACCAGATCCGGAGATACAGGGGAGTAGGAAATAGCATGAAACAGGAACGAAACAAATTTTATGATTTTTAGAATTTTTCTGCTGTTTTTGTGTTAAAATCCTCCTCCCTACCAAATTTGAGTTTTCTACCTCATCCGAAAGTGCTCTAAAGTTTCAAACCCTGTCTCCCAGAAAATCTCTTTTTTTTAGAATTTTTCTGGTGTTTTTGTGTTAAAATACTCATCCCTACCAAATTTCACTTTTCTACTCATCCGAAAGTGCTCTAAAGTTTCAAACCCTGTCTCCCAGAATATCTCTTTTTTTTCAAAAAAATTTCTGGTGTTTTTGTGTTAAAATACTCCTCCCTACCAAATTTCAGTTTTCTACCTCATCCGAAAGTGCTCTAAAGTTTCAAACCTGTCTCCCATAAAATCTCTTTTTTCTCCGAAACGAAACAAAATTTTAGGGCTTTTAGCATTTTTCTGGTATTAAAATACCCCTCTATACCAAATTCCATATTTTTACCTCTACTAAAAGTACTCTAGAATTTTGATGAGTCAGTCTTGTATCACAAAACCAGTCTGGTTTAGGACTTTCTAGATTCCTATTTCTCCGTTGCCCATTCATGTGTGCTAAAAGTGCTCTTAAGTTTCAAACCCTGTCTCCCATTCTTTTTTCTCCGGAACGAAACAAAATTTTAAGATTTTTAGATTTTTTCTGGTGTTTTGGTGTTAAAATACTCCTCCCTACCAAATTTAAATTTTCTACCTCATCCGAAAGTGCTCTAAAGTTTCGAACCCTGTCTCCCATAAAATCTCTTTTTTCTCCGGAACGAAAGAAAATTTTAGGGTTTTTAGATTTTTTCTCGTGTTTTGGTGTTAAAATACGCCTCCCTACCAAATTTCAGATTTCTACCTCATCTGAAAGTGCTCTAAAGTTTCAATTCCTATCTCCCATAAAATCTCTTTTTTCTCCGGAACGAAAATTTTTTTTAGGGTTTTTAGATTTTTTCTGGTGTTTTGGTGTTAAAATACTCCTCCATACCAAATTTAAATTTTCTACCTCATCCGAAAGTGCTCTAAAGTTTCGAACCCTGTCTCCCATAAAATCTCTTTTTTCTCCGGAACGAAAGAAAATTTTAGGGTTTTTAGATTTTTTCTGGTGTTTTGGTGTTAAATACTCCTCCCTACCAAATTTAAATTTTCTACCTCATCCGAAAGTGCTCTAAAGTTTCAATTCCTATCTCCCATAAAATCTCTTTTTTCTCCGGAACGAAATTTTTTTTTATGGTTTTTAGATTTTTTCTGGTGTTTTGATGTTAATATACTCCTCCATACAAAATTTAAATTTTCTACCTCATCTAAAAGTGCTCTTAAGTTTCAAACCCTGTCTCCCATTCTTTTTTCTCCGGAACGAAACAAAATTTTATGATTTTTAGATTTTTTCTGGTGTTTCGGTGTTAAAATACTCCTCCCTACCAATTTTAAATTTTCTACCTCATCCGAAAGTGCTCTAAAGTTTCGAACCCTGTCTCCCATAAAATCTCTTTTTCTCCGGAACGAAAGAAAATTTTAGGGTTTTTAGAATTTTTCTGGTGTTTTGGTGTTAAAATACCCCTCCATACCAAATTTCAGCTTTCTATCTTTACTGGAAGTACTCCAGAATTTTGATGAGTCAGTGATGTGTCACAAAACCCACGTGGTTTTGAACTTTTTAGATCCCTATTTCTCTGTTACCCTTTCATGTACAACACCCATTCTAAGTTAGTATGTCTAAGTATGGGAGCTTGTAATAATGACCAAATATCGTGTACATAGGGTCACCAGATCCGGTGATACGAGGCGGTAGGAAATAGCAAGAAACAGTTCGTGTAATATACACACTGTAGTCGTCAGGCTTGACTTGGAACTTGGTCTGGCGCACTACCGTGCGCCTAGATAATTGGCACTTTTTGTACACCTGAATCTTTTGAACATCGCAAGGCTTTCAAATGGCCTATGTAACATTTCATAATCGTCCTAATGCTGTATTTCAAAATTACGTTATTATCATAATCAGAAGCAATGTTAGGAGGGTAGGAGAACAGCTGGATCTTGAGTCCGGAATATGGCCTGGTGTACTACTGTGTGCAGGGGATGAATAATTAGTATATAGGTACACTTTTGTGATTATCAAAATTACAATTTATTAATTCAAATTTTGTCAATTTAACTAAAATATTATTTAACAAATAAAACTATCGCACTTGGCCGGGAATATGGGTATATAAAAAACTCTGTCAATGTGACATGGTTTTATTATTTTGCTGCCCAAAAAAATACTCCCCCCCCCGCTCAAAGTTATGGGGCATAATTAGACCCTGAATTTTTTTTAAACAAATTTAACAGTTTATTTTTACATTAAGTCTACATACCTAAATCTGTAACTTCATATATTTATACCAAATTTCAAGTCTCTAACTCTTAATATTTTCTTTTTAGACAGGATTAATGAAAACTGCTAAAAAGCGGTAAATTTGATTGCACCCAAAAGTGGGCATAATTAGAACCCAGATGGGACCTACATTTCATCCAAATCGGTCAACGCTAAGTGGTAAAAGTGCCCATCACGGCGGACAAGCAAATTTTTTTCATTAGATTTTTGGATTCTACGTACCTTGGAAACATAAGATATCAAATATGGAGGAAGGGGGGAATTTGTTTTTGTAATGATTCCAAATCCCAATAATTCATTATTGAAAATAATAAAGCAAACCAATGTGAAACATAGAAAGCAAAATCGTGTTTAATTGATATGAACCACGCAACCCTTTGTCAATAGAATTATTTATTATAAAAGTACACGACACTTAGTTAGCAGGCTTCTCTACTTGCCACATTAATTCCCAGTGTAAGAAAAAAAAAAAAATCACTTCGAAATACCTAATGAGTTTAAATTCAGAAGCACCCCAAATTCTGAAGCCATTGGCGGTGTACCTACTTCTTGTATTAGAGTTGTCCCTTGTGCAGGTTGATTGGATCAAAACGTCTCTTTAACATCTATTGGTCATTCAAGACGGGGTTTTTACTCTCCCTTGCAAACCAGCTACCACATTGACCTCACCCAGCCAGGCTATTTTTCCGGGTGGGTCGGAAAAATAGCTAACATCACGAGAGCGCGAACCCACGTTGACACCCACATTGTACAACTTGCTGGACGTTGGTTAACTTCGGTAATCTGAAGGAAACTGTGTATTTAACCAGCCATAGACGCTGGCTAGGTAACATATAAAGTCAGTCCCAGCCCTTTAACACCTGGTTTAGATTATTGTTTGTCCTCTATGCAGGTCTTGCTCTCAAACTCTGGGGTTGTGATTATGAGCAAGCTAATTCCTTCATAATGCCGAACTATGAGAATTGGACGGAACCTGAGTTTGGTGATGTTATTAACGCCGCACTCATCATCAATGACACTGTTTTGAATAGTATTACTTTTCAACTCGATAGCATTATGCGCCAAGTGATTTCGCAAAACTTGTATAACAGATTGTACGATGCACTTAGGTAAGACTAAGCTTAATCCTACATTGGAGCCTGACATTGGAACTTTTCTAGAGAGTGAAACAGTGCAAGTCTAGACATGATCATTAACACAAAAACACTCTAAAACTAACAAAATGTCCAAGGCCGGATTAACAACTTGTAGCACGTGCTACGGGTACCTTTGTCAACTCACACTAGATATTTCGACATTTCTGGCTTGAAAATTGAAAATACATAACATTTTGACGGGGACCCAAACTCTTCAAAGTATGTAGTAAAGTCTGAGCTCACGGCAGTGCGCCAGGCCAAGTTCCGGAAGGCAGATACCAGTGTACCTTTACACGAAGCAATTCACCCGTTTTTGCACACCGTCAGATATCCGGTTCTACAGGGGATAGGTCATTGAAATTTTGAACATACATTCCGTAGTATAGTACAATACTACAGGATAAACTTCACAAGTTAATGTTAACCCGGTTAGGAGATAGATAATTTCTAAGTTGGCACTTTTGGATACGACTGATTCACTCATCTTCAAAAGTTTCAGGCACTTCCCGTATACCTAGAGGACTGAACTTTTACATGAAGTTAGCAATTGGCATCCAAGTAAAGTGAAAAATCCGAAATTTAATATAGTTTTAACTGACAAAACACTGAAATATTGTTTAAAGATAGATATTCAAATGCAACTAAACGGTGAAATATTTATATTCCAACTCTTCCACTCCTGCTAGTAGTAGTAGTAGCAGCGGTTTTTCTCACGAAATCAACCGTTCTTCCCATTTCGACATTACACTTGGCCAGTTTGTTAGATAATATTTAATATTGCTTTAAGAGAATTGAGACAGAAAAAGGGCAAAACTAAATTTAAGTATGGGATGAACAGCAGCAAGAATAAACTTGGCCTCAATAATAGATATCTCTACGTTCATGGGCGGAAATTTTTGGAAGAGTGGTTGGAACTTGACCTTTTTTCAATGATAATTTTTTTGTGAGATTTAATTCAGGAAAGTACAGGGTGCGGCAATTAGTATTTCCACTTTTCAAAAAATCGTGGGGGGGGGAGTGATAGTGGGAGGAGCTAGGGTTTTGTGATATTCAACACGATATGATATCTAATTTTTAGTTTTCGCAATGGTTTGGACGAGCGTGCATCGTGCGTTCGTTGCCAAGTTGTTTTTTAAAAAGTGAACTATTATAGCCACTCAGAGGGCGTTCCACACAAGGTATGGTTTGCACTCCACGGATCCAGTTCCTGATCGAAAAACAATTTTATTTTGAGTTGAGTTCACAACTTTAGGAACACATCATCAGCTTTAGGTGGTATGGGGCTACCCATGCAGCCAATTGTTCTCGTGAGATTCCGCAGGACATGTTCCCCGGTCGCCGGATTTGAGTCCTTGTCCTTGTGACTTCTTCCTGTGGGGTTACTTCAAGGCTGAGGTCTTCAAACATCGCCCTGGGACCCTTGAAAAGTTAAAGGAGGCAATTCTGGAAGAAATCATCCAAATTGATGCGGATATGCTGACGAAAGTCATGGAAAAAGACTCCAAAAGTGCATCACTCGCCAAGGTGGCGACTTTATTTACAAATAGATTTTTTCCATAGATGGAAAGAAAACTAGAATATTAAGGAGCGCGGTAGCGCTCCTTAATACCCCGCCAAGTCAAAAAAATGCGGTAGCTACCAAGAGTATATTATACGCCACAGCTTACATTGCCGATTTCAGCTACTTCCAGAGGAAAAACTGCACATCTCAGGATAAAAATGATTATTTCCTACGTATGGGGCGTACTCAGAGACGAAGTATATGAAATTTCAACAAAATCGCTTAAGTCAAATCGGAGATATAGGCTTCTGAAAAGTACACTTTTTTTTTCTCATCGTCTGCTGCTGCTGCAGACGAGAGTCATGGAAAACTTCCGTGAAAGACTCCAAAAGTGCATCCAAGACCGTAATATAGGCGAATTTATTTACAAATAGATTTTTTCCATAGATGAAAAAAAAGCTAGAATATACAATCTTACAGAATACAAAATAATTTTTCAAATATCTCATTTCATTTTTATTTGCCAGCTCTTTCAAATGTGGAAATACTATAATTGCCGCACCCTTTCCTAGGTAGTATTGCAACATAAGGAAATTGGTTAGTGAATTTTAATATAGGATATACATTTTATCATGAAAAATATTAGTTTTATCTTATTACTCTTTTTTTGTGTGTCTCGGCAGCACGGCGAGGTGGCACATCTACAAAGTGAAATGTCGGTAGGTACCGCCTGATGGCTTCATATTATTATTTCAACGTCCAGAGTCCCCTCTCTGTGAAAGTGCTACGGGCCCCGCGGAAGGTTAATCCGGCACTGACAATGTCTTTATTTCAAACGTAGATAGCAGAATACTAAAATCCCCAATCATGGCAAGGTGTTCGTAAAATCACTCTTCTTCTTTAACTTGCCCAGGCAAGGTGTTCGTAAAATCACTCTTCTTATCTAACTTGCCCTTTCATGGTAAGGTGTTCGTAAAATCACTCTTCTTATCTAACTTGCCCTTTCATGGCAAGGTGTTCGTAAAATCACTCTTCTTATCTAACTTGCCCTTTCCCAATTCTGTTCTGGTTCGGCGCTGCTTTCCTTTTTCTAACATGGCACACACTTTGTTCGGTGCCTATACTCTCTTTGGCTTTAACTTTTT
>CM022877.1:33593719-33635501 GCA_012654025.1 Pachypsylla venusta | reverse complement strand
ACCAAACTCTCTTCCTTATTTTTGAAATCTATTCCGAGCAAGACACTTGCTGTTCTTGATAAAACTTTCCACCAAACTATCTTCCTTAATTTTGAAATGTATTCCGAGCAAGACACTTGCTGTCCTTAATAAAACTTTCCACCAAACTCTCTTCCTTATTTTTGAAATGTATTCCGAGCAAGTCAATTGCTGTCCTTAATAAAACTTTCCACCAAACTATCTTCCTTATTTTTGAAATGTATTCCGAGCAAGACACTTGCTGTTCGTGATAAAGCTTTCCACCTAACACCTCTCCGTCCTTGTTTTTACTTTTATGGTAAATGTTAATTAGTAATTTCTCGTACACTATTTTTCCTTACGTCTTTCGCTGTTTCTACTTTAAATCAAATTTTAAGCTTACTTAATTACAAAATATGACATATTTCTAATTATGGTTATGTTCTAATATTATATTTATACTGGGTGGAAGGGATAAACTTTTGTATTCTCTTTCTCTTGCATACGGAGCATAATCAACATGTAATTTAAATGAGTGTTTCGTGATTCACTTTCGATAGGAAACTATTGTAATGGGCTGAAATTTTCGATTTAGTGTTTTCAATTTTTGAGGTAATCTGAGCTCTAATTTCGAATTGCAGCTATTGATCCGAGTGTGTTCCTGTCAGTCTCACTGAGGGTAAAATATTTCAAGAACGGTAAGTGCTGGAGGCTCAAAATTTTCTCTTTTTTTTGTGGAATTTATGGTTGAACTAGAGCTTATAATTTGATGCTTATTTATATATATATATATTTTTCCCACCTAAGCCCTCTTGGGCGGTTGAAAGGGCGCACCTACCGGCTTTCGGCTGAATCCCCCTATATATATAATTCTCTTTTATATATATAGATTTTCCGAAATGAAATGTAGCACCATTTATTAGGTTGAAACCCCTTGCGATTCTTTGACGGATTTCACGAATTCTGTATGTTCACAACAGTAGATTTGTTAGTATGTTCATAGACGCACCAGAAAAAAATTTAATCAAAATCGAAAATCGATTTTGCCTCTCTGGAAAGAGAACGGTACGTGTCGGAGTCTAGAAATTTGGTATGTATGTCAAGTGTACACAGAGAAAACAAAAAAATATACCATTCATGAAATATATTGTTTCTTTTTCAATCGAACATTTTTCTCAAAATTTTATGAATCCAAATTCACAAAAGACAAATTCCTGATTTTTTTAAAAAATAATAGGTTAAAAATAGGTAGAAAATGTTTAAATTCTACAGCAACTTTTGAAATAAAATATTTATTTTACAAGAGTCATGTAAATTGATTTAAAACTTAAAAAAAACCTTGCAAGCGTTCGATTTTCTAGTCACCAAGGCTCCCCAGTATGAATAATCTTTCTCAACTAAAAATCATTTACAAAGTCTATTTACCCACAAATGCTGATAATATTACAAAGCTGGCCTTGTTATTAGACACGCATTCTAACAACCATTTTGTTTACTTAGGTGAAAATTTGAGAACAAAGGTTTCTGTTTTGGCCTTTGTTGACAACTTTAAGTCCTTTTTAAAATAATTCTTAACAATTATCTTGCTATACACCTAATAATTATTTGTGTACGTATTTTGACAAACAAGATTAGAGTCATATCACATTATATTTGTCATGATTCCAGAATTTTGGCAAAATTTATTTGATGTATATTTTTTAGTTTTTGTGTTTGGTAATGAGTCTTCCAAAAAAAAAGTTTGTTGAATCTTGTTTTAACATGGGTTGGTGGTATAGCGGTAAGATGCTCTGACTGATAATAAGTATAGTGCGTGAATTCAAACCCGGGCTAACCCATGGAATTTCATCCTCATGAATTTGAGATATTGACCACTATTATAGGACATGGAAGAGAACGGGATTATCAACATCTAGTCTGGCGTCCTTAGAGTAGCATACTCAGGGCTGTAGACAAAAAATCCGGGCCGGGGGAAAAAATTTACGAGCCCTCTATTATTCTTTCATCTAAAATCGCCGTATGGCAGTAATTCAAGTAAAAGTAAGCAATTCATGGGGAAAATACGCCAAGAAGAAGGCACGCCTTCTTCTTGGCAACAAATAATTCGATTAACAGATGTTAATGTTTACGAAATATACCAATATTTATGATTGCTGTACAAGAAGAAAGATCGCACTATATTTTAAAATCAGTGTCCTGCAATAGCCACTGTCCCTTATTAGCCTACTATCGCTAAACTTCTGATTTTGTGTGTTTGAAAAATTTTCAAAACTTTAAAAAAAAAAAAAAAAAAATCAAAACTTTTAAGTTGATTTATTTATTATCCAGAAAAAAAACTTGAAAAATTGTCTCACCGGACCTCTTAGGAAATCCCAGGACTGGGGAGGGGGGGAAATTCCCCCCATTTCCCACCTATCGTCGGGCCTGGGCATGCTACCCACCCCTCCACCATTACTTTCTGTAATGAACACGGGAAGTAAGTATTATTATGGTTGAAAAACGTGTAAAATAGCGATGAAAAATTGGTTCGATAAGAATGTTCGATTGATACAAGAAAGAGGGAATCAGATTTGAGAAAGACCATGGAAAAAATGGATAGTAAGTATCAATAGAAAATGAAGTGAAGTTAAAAAAGTTAGAGCAAAACAGAATAGGAAATACCGTTACAAGATGAATAGATAACATCAATATTAAAATCCATTAGAAAAAGAAGTTTACTTAAGAAATCGCACTTCATTTTCTTGCTATATAAGGCCGGAATTGTGAAGCGAAATATCGCCTCGTCTAAAAGGAGAATAAAAAACCACAAAGAATTGATTATTACAATGCTAACACATTTTATATCGAGGGAGTAAAATGAGGGTATCTATCTGGAAAAGTTAAGTACAAAGGGGATAGGTAGGAGAAACAAATACCGTCTTACTGTTTATAGCAAAGTTTCTCAAATGAAACGAACAATATCGTGTATAAAAACCATGAACAGTTTTCCAGATGATTTCCCCAAATAGCACTAGAAAAATAGGGGGAATAATTTCCAAGACGACGCGACGTATGATTATTTGCGATTTTTTTAAAAAAAACCTAAGAAGATTATATCTTGGGCAAAATTATACTTTTTTACAAACTGGCCAAAAGTAAAGTCGGTATTACTTTAAGAGAATTGAGACAGAAGAAAGTGCAAAAATAAATTGAGGTGAGGAATGAACAGCAGTCCGAAAGTTATAGCACTGAAAGTTAAAGAGCTTGATATTTGAGTGTTTGAATTGAAGTATTTATACCGTGATAGATTGCGGAGTTTTAGCAGTTGAAAATATCAGTTGTGTGAGCTAAATTCCTCTTTGGGGCTATATAAGCCCCTGCACCTAAGCTTCTGGTGGGCTCTTTGTGCTTGGAGTATAGCCTGTTTTCCTAGCTAAGGTCTAAGATCTGCGCGAGCTTGATCAGCCTTTTAGCTAGGTGTTTTTTATGGATGTCGAGCATGGGTTGTAGCTGTCCCATACTGTCTCCATGCAAGCAGGGAGCTGCAGTCAAAAACGACGTGAGGGGCAGTTTCCTCATCCTCCCCGCAGAGTCTACACGTGCTTTGGTTCTGGTGGATGCCCATGGTGTGTAGGTGTTTTCTCAGACCACAATGCCCAGTGATAAGGTCTGTGGCTAATCTGATATTTTTCCGACTGAAGCCCAGGAGCTCCATCGTAAGGCCCCTGGACGGTCCCTGCAGCATGGCCTTGCTTTGTCTCAGTCCCGAGACGGCCTTCCACCTCTCAAGGTGTCTTTTGAGTATCCAGCCCTCAATGAAGCTCCTGACCACAGTCGTGCTCAGGCCGATCACGGGATCTGGTCCGATGAATGGTGTCGCAGACCCCATTCTCGCCAGTTCATCGGCCTGTTCATTGCCAGCCTCGGTTGTTCTGTGCCAGTTCTGACATTCCCACGCTATCCTGGAGAACGTGCTGTAGCTGATTATAGCTTTCGTGCAAAGACTTTTCTTTAAAAAAATACGCATCTTAAATGATAAGGGGTTTAAAAACAATATAAAATACACTCTATTTTGGGTGACATTTTTTCCAGTATACTCGTATGCAAAGAAAAAAACAGACTGATTTTTTTTGTAAAACGGAAATTTCAGTCAGGGGAAAAGACGTACTCAAGGTTTTGGACATGAGCTTTTCATGAGCAAAGTTTTCACTTCTAAAAAAATATTCGAAACTGAGCGATTCCTGTATACATCGCATTCGTAGATGAAAACTTCATTTACTTATTGCAATATCACATTTTTTATTCAATATAGCATTCTTCCAACGACCTGACACGACTTTATTTATACTTTTCGTATCATCAGCAAATACCTTTGTATAGAAAATGGTTTATGGTTGTTGGACACGAAGATTAAAATTATCTGCATAGCACAAAAAGATGATAAAGTCAGACAACGCTAAAAAGTTTGTCGCAGAAAAAAAGAAATATTTGAAAGTTTGAAACTCAATTTTAGAGATATTGGTGGTGGGCGCCAAATGCTGTTCGTGTCCGGAACAATAAATTAAATTTTGATCTAATTTTTTTTTTTTCACTGGAAGATTTTCCATGAAATTTGTATCCGCAAGATAAGACAGAAGGAATATGAGAGTTCACTTTTATTGAATCTTTACTAATTTTATTTATAACAAATTTTTCGATAGTTTGGATCTGTTTGAAACTGAATATGCAGGTCAAAACCCCACAGTTTGACATTGAGTATTATTTACAAAAAATATTTGCTATATGCTTTTACTATAGTAAATGCTCAGAAGTTAAGCATTTGCTCAACCCGTTGTACAGATGCTACCCAAATTAACACTGCAAATAAAAAACGTAAGCATATTTTCGGAGCATATGCTCATACTTCCAAGCGATTCTTTCGATTTATGCATACTACATATTCATAAGTGTAAATTATCTGTCCGATATCCGTACCCCTATCCTACCATCAGAGAAGTTTAAACTTCCAGGCCTCTTTTTATTTGGGAGGGGGCAAAAAAATTGAGGGGGGGGTCCTCGTGACTTCCAAATCTGGGGCGCAATTAGACCCGAAATTTGAAATACCTACTAAATTTGAAGTCTCTGGCTCTTACCATTCTCTTTTTAGACAGGATTAATGAAAACAGCTTTAAAGCGGTAAAAACCGCCAGCAGTATATTTGATTGAACCCAAATGTTTTGGAGCTAACTAAGACCCCAAATATGACATACATACAGCTCTTACCATTCTCTCTAGCTCTTACCATTCTCCTTTTAGACAGCAATACTGAAAAACGCTAAAAAGCGGCAAAAATCGTCAAGGGTTTATTCGATTGCACCCAAAAGTTTCGGGGTACAATTAGAGCCCAGATGGGACCCATATACCAAATTTCATCCAAATCGGTGAACGCGAAGTGTCAAAAGTTCCCATCACGGCGTACGGCCACAAACGGATTATTATTATTATTATTTTTTTTTCGTGAGTAAGACTATTTTCGTGACTAACAAACTATAAAGGTTTGTTGTTGAATACAATAAGTCAATATATCTTTACATTTTTAAGGGAAATATTCTACTGAACAATACAGGAGACGTTAAAAATCAATTTTGCGGTCGTGTCAAACAATTTTTAATCTTCCCTGATCAAGGGCCCGTATAGGGCTCCATATTTGAGACAAGTGTTTCGACGTTAAATCTTTTCAGTTCAGGGGGGAAGGGGGGTCGTTCGTCCCTATGCCCCCTTGTATCCGCTTCTGTCCCTAATTTCTTACCTTACTGGCGTCGCGTTCCGACATTGTATTCATTTTTATAAAAATATTTTTTCGAGCGTATTAATTTTATTATTATTCGCCTTTGAACGCCGACTCGATTTTCACCCTAAACTCTTTGTTTTTACAATTTCTTTCTATCGTTTACTTTTCAAGCCATGTTCCCCCTTTTTTTTATTAATTTGATTCAATATGTTAAGGCGGAGAACGAAGTGCCTTTAAGGCAATTTTTATAATAAGAAGTATTTAAAAAGGAAAGTTTTTCAAAATCTTAATTCTTGAAAAAGATAAGTTTTGTCCTCGTCAAAAAAAGGTCGATGTTTGCCTACACAAATGTCCATCCGCGTTTTTTCCACTTCTTGTACCGGCTGCAGTTCCACAAAATTTCTGTGTGCCTATTTGTAAAAACAGTTTGAATAATCATGCCACTTTATTATGTAAATGTAAATTTATATACAGGGTGCGACAATTAGTATTTCCACATTTGAAAGAGCTGGTACATAAATACCAAATGAGATATTTGAAAAGTTATTTGATATTCTGTAGGCTTGTGCATTCCAGGTTTTTCCCAACTATTTTTTGTAAATAATGACGGCCTAGGCGAGTGATGCACTTTTGGAGTCTTTCACGGAAGTTTTCCATGACTCTCGTCAGCATACCTGCATCAATTTGCATGATTTCTTCCAGAATTGCTTCCGTATCTCTACAAGGGTTCCCGAGGCGATGTTTGAAGACCTCAGCCTCGAGGTAACCCCACAGGAAGAAGTCACAGGGACTCAAATCCGGCGACCGGGAAACATGTTCTGCGGAATCTCACGAGAACGATTGGCTGTATGGGTAGGCCCCGTACAGTCTAAAGCTGATGATGTGGACCTAAAGTTGTGAACTCAACTCACGATAGTTTTTCGATCAGGAACTGGATCCGTGGAGTACAAACCATACATTGTGCGGAACGCCCTTTGAGTGGCTATATTGGTTCACTTTTTTAAAAAACAACTTGACAATGAACGCACGATGCACGCTCGGCCAAATCATTGCAACAGTGCGACACCTAAAAACTAGAAGTCTTTTCGTGTTGAATGTCACAAACCCCACCCTCTTCCCACTGTCACTCGCCTCGCATGATTTTTTGAAATGTGGGAAAACTAATTGTCGCACATTGTATGTTTGTGTTATTTTGTGGGCGTCATAGCATTACAAGTTATTTTCTAACAACTTTTTCTATACAACAAGCTATACTTAACAATTACCTCAGAATGCTACCACTTGTCGCTATTTAACATAGTAATTCAATTGTCCTCAGGAGGCCCCGCAAACACATCCAGACCAAGTGGAAAATTCAAGAAAACCTTTTTCAAATTTTCGACCCCAACACGTGCGAACCCGGTACCACCCTGTTGCAAGCCGTGTGTGATGCACACTCTGCCACGGATACGTCTATGCCACTTTATTAGTTTGCCACCAAGGTGTTCCGAATTTGTACCTAAAACTTTTGGAAATGCTAGAGGATCAACATACTAACTAGTCTACTAGACGGTTGGTGATATGTTAATGTAGTGGTAGGACTCTCTGAATGTGAAACAGTAGGGCGTGAATTCAATCCTAACCAAGCCATCGAATTTCATCCTCATTAATTTGAGATGTTTACCACTATTGGAAGATATGAAAGTGGCCGGGATTATCAACATCTTGTCCGTGTGTCCTTAAAGTAGCATAATATGTTACCCAACCCTTCCACCTTCATCACTTTCTGTGATGGACACGGAAAGTTTAAAGTTCTAGACATTTAAAAATATCATTGCTCTCCAGACACACTCTAAATTTCACCGAAAACTGTATGGTCCTTTCCAGATTTTTTCCTTTCTTCTTCCTGTACTTACTTTTTAAATCCGGTAAGGCTCAAAAAAAACTTTTCTGAATGAGAACATACCCTGCAAAATAGATGCAAATATTTGGTCTCACCCTGTGTATATGTACACAGGGTGAGATATTAAATGTGCATATGTATTAGAGAGCTAGAGGGAAATTATATCAAACAAATAAATATGTCGCATCCACTGACAGAACAATTTTCAGACGATAACAATTCTCTCTTGTACCATACTATTTTTACATTTTATTCAATTTATAAGAAACACTTTTTTTTTGTAATACCTAAGTGAATTACCGTGTTCTGTACAAGAGACAATCTATTTGAATGCAAATCCAAATTATGGAGACGGATATATATACGGGGCGGACTAGATGTTAGAGTGACCTTTTGTTATTACATTGATGTTAACGCAAATCCAAATTATGGAAACGGAAATATATACAGGGCGGACTAGATGTTAGAGTGACCTTTTGTTATTACATTGATGTTAACGCAAATCCAAATTATGGAGACGGAAATATATACGGGGCGGACCAGATGTTAGAGTGACCTTTTGTTATTACATTGATGTTAACGCAAATCCAANACGGCTCATTCACCATTCCTATGAAATGAAACAAACGCATCGATCGTATTTTCAAATCAGAAGATTTCATTTCAAACATTTTTCTTTTCACCATTCTACGGCTCATTCACCATTCCTATGAAATGAAACAAACGCATCGATCGTATTTTCAAATCAGAAGATTTCATTTCAAACATTTTTCTTTTCACCATTCTACGGCTCATTCACCATTCCTATGAAATGAAACAAACGCATCGATCGTATTTTCAAATCAGAAGATTTCATTTCAAACATTTTTCTTTTCACCATTCTACGGCTCATTCACCATTCCTATGAAATGAAACAAACGCATCGATCGTATTTTCAAATCAGAAGATTTCATTTCAAACATTTTTCTTTTCACCATTCTACGGCTCATTCACCATTCCTATGAAATGAAACAAACGCATCGATCGTATTTTCAAATCAGAAGATTTCATTTCAAACATTTTTCTTTTCACCATTCTACGGCTCATTCACCATTCCTATGAAATGAAACAAACGCATCGATCGTATTTTCAAATCAGAAGATTTCATTTCAAACATTTTTCTTTTCACCATTCTACGGCTCATTCACCATTCCTATGAAATGAAACAAACGCATCGATCGTATTTTCAAATCAGAAGATTTCATTTCAAACATTTTTCTTTTCACCATTCTACGGCTCATTCACCATTCCTATGAAATGAAACAAACGCATCGATCGTATTTTCAAATCAGAAGATTTCATTTCAAACATTTTTCTTTTCACCATTCTACGGCTCATTCACCATTCCTATGAAATGAAACAAACGCATCGATCGTATTTTCAAATCAGAAGATTTCATTTCAAACATTTTTCTTTTCACCATTCTACGGCTCATTCACCATTCCTATGAAATGAAACAAACGCATCGATCGTATTTTCAAATCAGAAGATTTCATTTCAAACATTTTTCTTTTCACCATTCTACGGCTCATTCACCATTCCTATGAAATGAAACAAACGCATCGATCGTATTTTCAAATCAGAAGATTTCATTTCAAACATTTTTCTTTTCACCATTCTACGGCTCATTCACCATTCCTATGAAATGAAACAAACGCATCGATCGTATTTTCAAATCAGAAGATTTCATTTCAAACATTTTTCTTTTCACCATTCTACGGCTCATTCACCATTCCTATGAAATGAAACAAACGCATCGATCGTATTTTCAAATCAGAAGATTTCATTTCAAACATTTTTCTTTTCACCATTCTACGGCTCATTCACCATTCCTATGAAATGAAACAAACGCATCGATCGTATTTTCAAATCAGAAGATTTCATTTCAAACATTTTTCTTTTCACCATTCTACGGCTCATTCACCATTCCTATGAAATGAAACAAACGCATCGATCGTATTTTCAAATCAGAAGATTTCATTTCAAACATTTTTCTTTTCACCATTCTACGGCTCATTCACCATTCCTATGAAATGAAACAAACGCATCGATCGTATTTTCAAATCAGAAGATTTCATTTCAAACATTTTTTTCTTTTCAATAGGCTTCGACTTTTTTGTTTTTTAACTTTCACAAAAAATTTGCATTTTCTTTTCTCTGAGAAACTGTCTACTTGAACTCTTTTCAACATCTTTGAGTTCTTCAATATTCTTTTTCTTCCTTCTATTTCATTGTTATTTTCTTTAACTGCCATCTCAACTTTATCTGTCTATTTATCCAGACTTATAAATCCCCTGTGGATAGGGGGACTTAAAAAGAATACTTCCAAGGCACCCAAGTCCGTGTCGGTCGTAAAAGACGACCAAGGGCAGGGTCGGAAACAATATTTTCTTCCATTCCCATGCAGAAAGAAAGGAGAAGCTAATACTGCATTATCCTTGATTTGTCCCCTTTGGATAAGGAGACTTCAAAGGCACCCAAGACTATGCCGATCGTAAAAACCGACCAAGGGCAGGGTCGGAAATAATATTTTCTTCCATTACCCATGCAGAAAGAGAGGAGAAGTTAATACTGCATTATCCTTCCTTTGTCTCCTGTGAATAAGGAGACTTAAAAGGAATACTTCAAAGGCACCCAAGACAATGCCGGTAGTAAAAGGCGACTAGGGGAAGTCGGAAACAATATTTTTCCATTAATCATTCAGACCACAAGGAGAAGCTACTCATGGCGAGTTTTTGCAAACCATACCCACGGCTGTTAACCTATCGTCACCTTTTTTCAGAAGGGGTCTAAGTAGAAAAAAAAAACAAATTTTACAGGAGAGTAAAAAAACCGTTTTTTTTAAAGAAATATTTTACGTTTTCTTTTATATCTTACAAACGGCTTGGATTAAAGTTTTCTTTCAATTTTCATTTAAAATAAGACATAAGGAGGGATATTTTATTACCTCTAAAAAATCTGTAATCTCTTTCATTCCACTTGTAAAAACCCTTCCAAAAAAAGTCCTTCGTTTTTGTACCTATAAGGACCGTTTGAATCAATACTGTAGAGATCTATTTTGAAATGGATGACTGCGCCTTTAAGAATATATTGTAAATGCATGAAATCATCAAAGTTGGCTCTTTACAGCTCCACAATTGGAGCTCTACTGTATTAACTTTGTTCCAAATTCAGTCACATAGATCAAAGTCTATAATGATCCCCCATGCAATAAGCAAATTAAAGGCAGTATAGAAACAAATAAAATTTGCTCTCTGGAGAAGGGAGCTCTCTGGCGAAAACTGTAAGAGCTAACACAATTCTGATCATACCATTGGACGCATCTTGATATTTTACATTATATGGAACAAAAAACCCGATTTTTAAAAAATTCGAGTTAGACCCCTTCTGAAATAAGGCGATGATGAATGCAAAGCGCAATGGAGTTTATTTTGGCAAGTCGTCCAGTTTATTGGGTCAATTGTATAGTTCACAGAAATAATTATTTCTGTTAAGGGCCGTATCACACTATTTGTAATAATTTTACAAAAAATTGGCACAATTTATTTGATATTTTTGTTGAATTTGTCTGTTTGGTATAATATAATTATATGTGCCCCTATCACACTATTTGATTGACTTTCAACAAAATGATTTGCTTTCAATTTTTGTTGTGTATTATACCATAGCAACCAGATATTTATCTGTTTTTTAAAAAAAAATTGGCTTACCATCTATTGGTCATTCAAGTCTCTTTAACATCTATTGGTCATTCAAGACGGGGGTTTCACCCTCCATTCATTTCAAGTAAGGGAGGCGCGGTACCAAAAAGTTTTACGTTTTTTTCTTAGTCACTACCACAAAACCCAAGAATGATACTCATAGTCCTTGTTGGACGGTTGAGCAAAGAGTGGTCACTTCATGTGCACTAGATCCTACAGCCAGTTTGTTTTGAAAAGTCATATGTTTCTATTTGCTTATCATATACCGCACAAAACGTTTCCCATCTCTCGACGTAAATAGTAAATACCCTTTCGGTCGAAGAACAGTATGAGGGATAAAAAGAAATATATTGAAGGTCTGTGCTTTGTATTATCCCTTCCATTCTAGTCAACCACAGCCTGGAGGGTATCATTCCCCCAAACACTTCACTTACTCCTATAATGTGGAACATAGAAAATGAAAATCAAGGTTCTAGAATGGGACGGGAGAACAATTTGAAATTAAAATTCCCAACTTCTTAAGCTCCTGGTCGTAATTTTTCTCCGTTTTGACACTTTTAATTATCGTTAGTTTCCCAACAATATGAGCCGTGCTCTTCATAATATTTTCATTGCAATTTTTCCCCCTTTTTTTCAATTTGAAAAAGGGAAATTTTCTGTACAGTTCTACATTTTTTATTGTCAGATAAGAAAAACATAATTATTTGTTCCCTCTAATTAGCTACTTAAAATAAAGAAATGGATTATTTTCTTTAATTTATTGTTACTCGTAGATAAGGAATTTTTGTTCTGCATTGTCATATTCAATATTGAGGCTTAGCCCTGAACCGATTGTTCTCCAATGAATAAAATTATAACTTTAATGACACTGCGAGAACAAACGAGGGTGACCGTGCCACGTAGAGGTTACAGCAAAGGAGATTAAGAGCCGAACAGAGGGTTGTGGCATGGTAGAAATAAGGAAAGCAGCGCCGACCCCAAAATAGAATTGGGAATGTGTGAAGCTACACAATAAGTAGAAGCTAATACTGAAAATTGGTAGCAGTGTATTCATTCGAATATTGTGAAATAGAGTGATAATTGATTTTTTGAAATTTCTTGTAATGCTGTGATGCTCACAAAGATATGGTAACATAAAACATAAATTGTTATTATACAAAACCATATTGAAAGTGTGAAGTTACACAATAAGTAGAAGGTAATACTGAAAATTGGTAGCAGTGTATTCATTCGAATAGTGTGAAATAGAGCGATCATTGATTTTTTTAAATATCTTGTAGTACTGTGATGCTCACAAAGATATGGTAACATAAAATATATATTGTTATTATACAAAACCATATTGAAAGTTCTAAAATGTTATTAGCTGTATTATTATTTTTGTCGACGTATTTAGTTGATGGAATATAAATTGAGTTTTTCTAATAGCCTCCCATAAAGACATATTGGCTACGTTTCTAGAACAGTTTGTTTTTGCCTATATGGAAATAGTGGTATCCAAAGTATGAAGCAGTTCCTGCCTTTACATTACTATTCCGTACATATAATTGTACCCTGCAATAATCAACAACACGTGGTACACCCTGTATATCACCCACTGCAGTATTGGTAGGTATGCAGGACACGTGGTACACCCTGTATACCACCTACTGCAATGTTGTTAGGTATGCAAGATACGTGGTACACCCTGTATACCACCCACTGCAGTGTTGTTAGGTGTACATGACACGTGGTAAACACTTTATACCACCTACTGCAATGTTGTTAGGTATACAGGACACGTGGTCCACCCTGTATGCCACCCACTGCAGTGTTATTAGTTATACAAGACACGTGGTACACCCAGTATACCACCTAATGTACAGTTGGTAGGTATATGGGACGCGTGGTACACCCTGTATACCACCCACTGCAGTGTTGGGAGGTATAACTGACAGGTGGTACATCCCGTATACCACCTGCTGCACTGTTGTTACTGTTGGTAGGTATACATGACACGAGGTACACCCCGTATACCACCGACTGCACTGTTGGTAGGTATACATGACACGTGGTACACCCCGTATACCACCGACTGCAGTGTTGGTAGGTATAAATGACAGGTGGTACACCCCGTATACCACCTACTGCACTGTTGGTAGGTATACATTACACGTGGTACACCCCGTATACCACCCACTGCAGTGTTGGTAGGTATACAGCACAAGAGATTTAAAAAAAAAACGTATCAATTATTTTTGGTTCAATAATATCAACAACCATTATTGAAATCTCCTCTCAAATATGTACGAAGAATCCGACAAAAATATAAAAACAATCTGTTCTTCTGCCGTCCACCGTGCTTTGCATTTTTCACCCTAACGTTAACCGATTTTAATGAAATTTCATTTTTTAAATTAGGGTCGCCAGCGTCTATGGCACGTTGAATACACAAGTTCCCGTTCGATCTCTGAAGTTAAGCAACGTCCAGCAAGGTTGTACAATGTGGGTTCGCGGCCTCGTGATTCTGGCTATTTTCCCGGCCCAACGCAGGCTGGGTGAGATCAATGTAGGTAGCTGGTTTGCAAGTTTCCACCGGATGGATGGTAAAATCCCCGTCTCGAATGACCAATAGATGTTAAAGTGACGTTAAGCCAAAAAAAAAATTGCGTTTGAAATGGTACTCGAAACATTTTGCTACTGTCAGTCACATGTATATAGGGTGTCAAACAAAATAGAAAGAAAAATCATAAATTATTTTATATACTTAAATAGGATATACCTATTTATTTTGAATAAAACACTAATATACATTACAAAATTCAAAAATTAAGGCGAAAAGTAAAGTATTTTACCTCAATTCAGCAATTGTGCTGAGGTATGACTAGAAATATTTCTATTTAAATATTAAATAGAAATATTACAATAGACTTCATTAAAAAATTTAAGTAATGTTGGAGAAATCGGCGCTAAGGACATAGCTATGGCTATCGGTTAAAGCGCCTAACGCAAAAAAATATCTTCTCAAAACGGGATACTATGTCAAGTAGCATATTAACAAAATAAATAATAAACTGACTATGTTTTCACTTGACTAACTATTTTTATTTGCAATATTTACAGTAGGATACACATTTGTACACTTGTACACATAAAGAAGATAAAGAATTTAGGTTACACTAGCTGCGTACCCGAACTTCGTGTCGAGAAGATGAGAGAAATATGATAATAAATCGGACGCTTACATTAATAATCATATCACCGAGGTACAAACGTTTAAACGCGATCAGAGCATACACATGGATTACATATTACCTACACGTTTGTTAACCTAGGAAGAACATGGGGAGTAGTAACCGGGGATTAGTAACCGATTGTTGTGTTGGGAGTAGTATTGGGTTAGGTTCCAAAAAAAAAAAAAAAATGCGTGTTGAAGTTAGCTGAGTTTAGGCTGGGACCCAGCCTAAACTGATGTTCTTCCTAGGTTAACAAACATGTAGGTAATATGTAATCCATGTGTATTGCTCTGAACGCATTTAAACGTTTGTACCTCGGTGATATGATTATTAATGTAAGCGTCCGATTAGTGTGCCAAATCTCTACGTTCAAGTCTCTACGTTTAGCCATCGTGGAGCTACATTGATTATCAGTCAGTCAGTCAGTATACCAACTGGGCTTTGCCTTTTATAAGTATAGATAAAATTTACAATTGAGTTGACATATTTCGTCTCCTCCTAGAGACATCCTCAGAAGAACTGAATTCTTTATCTTCTTTATGTGTACAAGTGTACAAATGTGTATCCTACTGTAAAATTTGCAAATAAAAATAATTAGTCAAGTGAAAACATAGTCAGTTTATTAATTATTTTGCAAAAAAATAAATAAACCAATGTATAAGATTAGCGAGGTTTTTTTTTTGTAAACAAAAATCGAAATTTCCCCCTATCCGAGAAATGTACGAACAAGTTTGATAACCAATGCTGTAAATTTTTTGGCATTGATATAACTTCTTGCATAATACGAGAGTCAAAGGCGTCATCATGTCCGACTAAAAAACTTGTTAGATTAAAATCATATCCCCTCCCCTTGTACTCCTATATCTCCCATCCGATCGTTTTACCCCTACCCACATTTTTGTTCTTTTTCATTTTGCTCGCTTGTTTGTCTTTTGCTTATTAGAAGTATTTCAATTTAGTTCTCTATCTAAAGTTTTCATAAGTAAAAGATACGAAGACGATATGCTAGAAGATAATATATTCCCAGAGTATAATGTTACGTTTGAAAATATTACTCTGTAACGTCTAATTTCTTCAAAAAAGAAATGTTTAAAAGGCGCCAACAAACTGAATTGATCTTGATTCACGTACTGAGTTTTGCTTTAATCTCAAGAAGACTTGGCAATCGTCTCAGAAAAACAAAGAACTTTAGATTTATCTAATAACAATAAACAAACGTGGTACAGTTAACGTGCCAACAGTTGGGTGCCAACAAAAAAGGCTCCTTTCATTTTTTTGTAATTTGGCTTAACGTCTCTTTAACATCTAGATTGGTCATTCGAGACGGGGGTTTTACCCTCCATTCGCTGGAAACTTGCAAACCAGCTACCCACATTGACCTCACCCAGCCTGGGTTGGGGCGAAAAAATAAGCAGCATCAGGAGGGCGCGAACCCACGTGGACACCCACATGGTACAACCTTGCTGGACGTTGCTTAACTTCAGTGATTCAACGGGAACTAATGTATTCAACATGATTTTGGCTTGATTTTGTATTTGTTTACGAAGCACTATTTATTTGGCTATATCATTAGGTATCTTAATCAACACTGGTTCCTCAGTCCTCCTGGTTTAGTGGTCTGAAAATAGCACTGGCATTGCACTTGGGGGGACCCGAGTTGAATACCCGTAGCTGTCGAAAATTTTCGACGTTGTGTTTGTGATTCCGGGGTGCACTCAGCCACGTGAGAAGATTTGAGTAGCAACTTTATTGTTAGTAAAAGATTAAAAGTTTGAAGAGATTATTAGTGCAGGAGGCTTCTTCTTAGTAATGCTGTGATACCCACAAAAATTGGAAAAAGATCATTGGGCCTTACCACAAAGAAATTCTACATTTACATTTTAGTTACTCAGTTATACTCACGAGACTGTATGCAACCCGAAAATCCAAAAGCATGTGGTGACCCCGATCGGACTCTCATTCGATCACTCAACACGCCGAACTTCAATCATCTCACAGGAACTATAATGTATTTAACGTGTTATGTTTAGTTGAAAAAATTTAGTTTGATCCTGAGTGGCATTTATTCAAATTATTATTTAACAAATTTATATTAGACATCCTATTGGTAACTTTAAAAAACACTACCTTTATTTGTGACGAGGATTCACTTACTTTTTCACTTCCGACTCAAGTTTCGTCTACTTCGAAGACATTTTCAAGAAAACTGACTGATTGGTGTTATTGTTGGAGGTAGAGCTGATAATGAGATAAATTTAAATTGAAATTTGCAATACACGAAGTGCACAGCAAGTTTGTGATTGAAATTCAAAACTTTCTTATTTTCTTCGAGAACAAATTTGCGATGCAGTATGCAGTTCTTGTCATCTCTGGATTGCACCTGATTCAAAAGGTACAAGTATCTATAATTGTGTATGCACTGGTATGTTTGTTGCAAAGTGAATCAAAAAAAGTTACTAATCTTGCGTTTTCTAAACTTTTGCTGTAGAAATAACATACTTCGCTATGAATTTCAATGATTGAGTCTGAGTGAGAGAATGTTGCTGAATGATGGTGGTGGTGTTGATAGTGATGGTTGTGGAGATGTGGAGTCAGTCATGATGATGTTTTGAGCCCGGATTATATTCCGTCCAAAATTGCCTAAATATACTGAAAAAAAATGTTAGGGGAAGGGACAAAATATGATAAAATTGAAAAATTACGAAATACACTAAATGAAAATAAAGCAATACAGTGCTGTCAGCTGTGACGTGTAAAGATACACTGGTGCTTTCTGGAACTTGGCCTGGCGCACTGCCGTGCGCTCAAATAATGGGTTGATGACAAATATCAATCTTTATTTTGAAAATGATTTTCTTTCTTTGAAAAAAATCTCATTACAGTTTTTTATTCTAACGAATGTTCTTTCTTTTGTGTTATAATTTCAAATACTTTGCTGTTCACTCCTAGCATTATGAACATTTCTCTGCATAGCTATTCATTGTCCTCACACGGTCAAGTGGATCTCGAAACAGTCGAACCACAACAGTAAGAAATTATTGCCCTATCCAGGATTCAAGTCCAGGTCTATCGCTTTAAGAGATATTCTAATCTTAAGTTAATACTGGGAAAACGGTAACGAAATTAATGAAGATTATGTCGTATTGAGATTTTTTTTTTTTTAATTTGGCTTAACTTCTCTTTAACATCTATTGGTCATTCAAGACGGGGGTTTCACCCTCCATTCGCCGGAAACCTGCAAACCAGATACCCACATTGACCTCACCCAGCCTGGGTTGTGCCGGAAAAATAGCCAGGGCGCGAACTCACGTGGACACCCACATGGTACAATCTCACTGGACGTTGCTTTTCTTCAGTGATCTAACGGGAACTGGTGTATTCAACGTGCCATAAACGCTGGCCGTATTGAGATTGGTCGTATTTTTAATTTCGGTGAGTGTCCAACGTAATATTAAGTTAAATACTCAATTACTCACCCAGATGCAAACTGAAAGCATCTCACTGAAGAACATTTTTCTTTAGTTGGAAGGCTCTTACCAATGTATTTTTCCTAACTTTACAACAAATTAGTGTGCACTTTTATACTTTGATAAAAGCTTAAAAGTTTTCTGACGAGTAATCAACAAACAAAAGCTATAGAATTTCAAAGATAGCCCCAGTAAGGATAATTAGTTAAACAAAAAACTTTAACCTGAAGGACCTTAAAACTACTGGGTGTTTAATAATTTAATCATTGTGAACTTCACTTTTGATCCCGGTATATATTTCAATATGTGTATTGTATATATGTGTATGTATATATTTATGTTTGTTTGTCACGCGATACAAGCCACAATATTGGGCCTCACATGGGGCTCAATATTCTGTCTTTTGAAAATGATTTTTACCTTTTCAGCGGTTTGTTGTGTAAGGGGATTTTCAAATTTGTAAATTTTAGGGGCCCCTCCCCCCCACCGGGGGACACAATATTTGTTTTTTAAAAATGATGTTTTCCTTTTTAGTGGTTTGTTTTGTTAAGGGATATTCGATTTTAAAAATTTTGTGGGCCCTGGCCCAACCTGAAAGGGCTGGGGGCCCCATATTCGGTCTTATTAAAATGACTTTTAAAATTGAATTAAGATATTTTTTTCTATAAATGACAACAGCACTAACGTGAACACTTGATCATATTGATCCATTAGTTTATATGTATTGGGCATTAGCATAGTCGATGATAGCCAGGTTGATTAAACCGCAGGTAGATTGAGAAATTTAGAGAATAAAGGAGTGATAACTAATGTTTTAATATAACCAATGATCATACCACGTTGAATACACCAGTTTCCGTCAGATCACTAAAGTTAAGCTACGTCGGGCGTGGTCAGTACTTGGATGGGTGACCGCTTGGGAACACCACGTATCGTTGGCTCTTTTTTCCGACCAAACCCAGGTTGCTTGAGGTCAATGTGGGCAGCTGGTTTGCAAGTTTCCAGCGAATGGAGGGTGAAACCCCCGTCTTGAATGACCAATAGATGTTAAAGAGACGTTAAGCCAAATTAAAAAAAAAATAAAAAAATAAGAAATTTATATGTGTGATTGAGAGTGACAAAAAGATCCACGGTACAATTAAATCCCAAAGGGGACCTATAATCAAAGGTCTATCAAAATCGGTTCAACACTCAGTGGCAAAAGAGAGCACATAGGGTTGCAATCGAATTGATTCATTTTCTTCGATTTTTTGGAATGCACGTACCTTGATACCTAAAATACTAAATTGAGGCTAGGGGGGGGGGGGGGGGNCGGTACTTTTTAGAGACAAAAAAAACAAAAAAAACACTGAATCATTGTAGCCATAAGGAATTATGCAGCCACCAAAAAAGATTTATACGAATTTGCAGAAATCGGCTAGTCATTCATATTATTGTACATAAACAATTCAAGGGGACGGGACACCAGGTGTTATAAGTTGAGAACCACTCATCTGAACAATAGTTATTAAATAAATCGCCACACGCCGTATAATAGTTTCTTAGAAAACTAATCACGGGGTTTTATCCTCCAGCACAGTTTTTTCTTCTTTTTATTTGTATATATAATTAAAGGCTGTTAGGTCGAAATTAAGCTTTCATGAAAAAGTTCTGACTGTTGTTGCATAGTGCAAGTCCTCACGCGAAACTTTCAATGCAGGAAATGAATAAAAGTTTTAGTATTTAATGACTTGAAATTGCATAATATTATTACAATTGCATAACTTAAAAACGAACTGTAATGGGTACTAGGTTTAGAAATTATACGCTCGGAAGTTATGACCATACCGTGTGGGCCAAGCTGGGATTATGTGAAAACGGGTTATTAAAATAGTGTAATTACGAATATTTATATATACTAGTGGATCAAGATGATCAGGTGTTCACATTGGTGTTGTAGTCATTTATAGAAAAAGAAAAAAAATATCTTAATAATCAAATTTTAAAAAATCGTTTTCAAAAAACAAAATATTGAGTCCCCGAGGGGCACACGGCCCCCAACTATGCACCAAATTTTCTTCATGTCCTAAATATGTATACCAAACTTCGTCAAAACGGATGAAAATTGTGGCTTGTATTGCGTAGTAAACAAACAAACATACGTACCTTTATACATACACATATGCAAGTGCATTTCGGGATGTATACCGGGGTCAAAAGTGGAGTTCACTTCACAATTAACGCTTGAGGTAGCTCATTTTGTATAATGGCTGCTCAGGTGCTCAGCTTCTTTATCATATTTTAAGAATAATTTCATGTGACTTAATTTTGAAATTTATAATACAAGCTTCCATGGCTTGTATCCTTCGAATCCTGGATAAATGTGCTTAGTGACCCAATGCGAGGTCAGCATTTAGCTAGGTGAAAAATTCTAAGTAATCAGATATTGATGGCTATAAGATATTTCTTATATTTAATAGAACAAAAGAGAAGCTTATAATTTGGAAATATGAGGGAAGAGGGTAGATATCTAACAAGTATCTTGTTAATAGCCGTCAAGGCCGTACTCAGAGAAGGTCCATGGGGTCCACCCCCCCCCCCCGAAATTTCATTTATTTTTTATCCATGACTTTGTAATTTTGTAAGGTGTAACTCATCATCACCACCACCACCACCATCACAAAAAACAACAACTATAACAGCAGCAACAACAAGAATAACAACAGCAATAACAAGAACAACAACATCAAAAGCAACAACAACAAGAATAACAACAGCAACAACAAGAACATCAACATCAAAAGCAACAACAAAAACAACAACAGCAACAACAAGACCAACATCATCAACAACAACGACAACAACAGGAAAAACAAGGACAACAACAGCAACAACAAGAACAACAACATCAACAACAACGACAACAACAACGGGAAAAACAAGGACAACAACAGCAACAACAAGATCAAAAACAACAACAGCAACAACAAGAACATCAACATCAAAAGCAACAACAAAATCAATAACAAAAACAACAACATCAATAGCAACAACAAGACCAACATCATCAACAACAACGACAACAACAGGAAAAACAAGGACAACAACAGCAACAACAAGAACAACAACATCAACAACAACGACAACAACGGGAAAAACAAGGACAACAACAGCAACAACAAGAACAACAACATCAACAACAATAAAAACAAGAAAAACAACAACAACATTAACAGCAAGAACAACATCACCTTCCATGATCATCATTTTCAGGTGTTAGTCCTGGCTTGGCTGCCAATTCTTCGAACTTCCCCCCAAAAAAAATCTTGGGTACAGCTCTGATAACCATTCTATGAAATTATTCCTACACACAATTTTAGGCAGGTCAACTTCAGTCGTGTGCATACGACGTTGGGTGTAGCCAAACACAGTAAACGAGATGAAGACGACACCACATTAAGAAACTTTACTCGGAATGGAAGGCTACTGCTGAGTCATCTTCGATATTGGAAGAATGTATTTGAAGCCAATTTCTCCTCAAGCGAAAAGAGACGGCGAGATTAGTAGCCAATTAATTTCATGTTAGGGATGACGCAAATGCCATTATTTTTCAATATTTCCTCGCTTTCTTACCAATTTTGTAACTTCACCATGAAATATATGTTTTTTTTTTTTTTTATTTTTTTTTGAAACCTAACCCAATACTGCTCCCAACACGTTCTACACAGCTAAATAACCAGTTACTACTCCCCATGTTCTCTCATCTTTTCGAAACGAAGTTCAGGTACTCAGCTACACGACCTGAACAGAAAGCAATGTCAGGTGTGGCATGCAGTAATTCGTATACTTCATGCAGTTTGTTGCATTTTATTCCAATCACCAATAATTTTTTTCCAATTGAATAAAACTATGCAAAACACACAGACGATAAATCTCGGTAAAATCAATGGATTAGGTAGTTTGTTTTTTTGGTAACAGTTAGACGAGGCGCTCACTGATTTATTGGTGTCGCCCCATATATTAGATCCACACTGTAGATACATTTTCTAATAATTATGACAATCAAACGTCAAACAGAAAGAAAAATGGCGAATTCAATTATAATTAAAATGCAAAATAATTATAAAATGCGGGCTTAACATTGCTTATTTATGTCATTTCTAACATAACGTATTTTCACACTAATGAGTCACTCATTGTGACAACGTACAATAGTGACTCATTGAGACTTCTAACAAATGTGACGCATTGAGCNTTATGTAGTTTGTTTTTTCGGTAACAGTTAGACGAGGCGCTCACTGATTTATTTGTGTCGCCCCATATATTAGATTCACCCTGTAGATACATTTTCTAATAATTATGACAATCAAACGTCAAACAGAAAGAAAAATGGCGAATTCAATTATAATTAAAATGCAAAATAATTATAAAATGCGGGCTTAACATTGCTTATTTATGTCATTTGTAACATAACGTATTTTCACAGTAATGAGTGACTCAATGTGACAACGTACAATAGTGACTCATTGAGACTTCTAACAAATGTGACGCATTGAGCGTTCTAACAATAGTGACTCATTGATCCTTCTTACAATAGTGACTCATTGATCCTTCTTACAATAGTGACTCATTGAGTCTTCTTACAATAGTGATTCATTGAGTCTTCTTACAATAGTGATTAATTGAGTCTTCTTACAATAGTGATTCATTGAGTCTTCTTACAATAGTGACTCATTGAGTCTTCTTACAATAGTGACTCATTGAGTCTTCCTACAATAGTGACTCATTGAGTCTTCTTACAATAGTGACTCATTGAGTCTTCTTACAATAGTAACTCATTGAGTCTTCTTTGATTCATTGAGCCTTCTTACAGTAGTGATTCATTGAGTCTTCTTACAATAGTGACTCATTGAGTCTTCTTACAATAATGATTCATTGAATCTTCTTACAATAGTGATTCATTGAGTCTTCTTACAATAGTGACTCATTGAGTCTTCTTACAATAGTGATCCATTGAGTCTTCTTACAATAGTGACTCATTGAGTTTTCTTACAATAGTGATTCATTGAGTCTTCTTACAATAGTGACTCATTGAGTTTTCTTACAATAGTGATTCATTGAGTCTTCTTACAATAGTGATTCATAGAGTCTTCTTACAATAGTGACTCATTGAGTCTCCTTACAATAGTGATTCATTGAGTCTTCTTACAATAGTGACTCATTGAGTCTCCTTACAATAGTGATTCATTGAGTCTTCTTACAATAGTGACTCATTGAGTCTTCTTACAATAGTCACTCATTGAGTCTTCTTACAATAGTGATAAATTTGGCCGTAACACGAAAACGACTTGACATATTTTAGTTCTGATGATTTTCCTGGGGTCGTAGATCATGATTTGGGGGGGGGTCCATTCCCATCAATTTTTCGCTATCTGCTACCGCTTGGGCTGTGGCATTGTAACAGACAACTCCTCATACACAGTTACATGGTACACACAAATTTCTGCTTTGCGTGTACAAACTGAGCATTTTTTTTGGAACCTAACCCAATACTACTCCCAACATGTTCTACACAGCTTAACAACCCATTACTACTCCCCATATTCTCTCATCTTCTCAAAACGAAGTTCAGGTACTCAGCTAGTATTTACAATTATCTTCTGACATGACACACACGACCTGAACAGAAAGCAATGTCAGGTGTGGCATGCAGTAATTCGTATGCTTCATGCAGTTTGTTGCATTTTATTCCAATCAACAATAAATTTTTTTCCAATTGTATGAAACTATGCAAAACACACAGAAGATAAATCTCGGTCAAATCAATGTATTATGTAGTTTGTTTTTTCGGTAACAGTTAGACGAGGCGCTATGAGTATTCTTACAATAGTGACTCATTGAGTCTTCTTACAATAGTGTCTCATTAGTTTCAGAATAATATAATGTTCCTAGAGCATTAATAATAACTTTATTCCCAAATCTTTGAATTATTAAAATCAGCGGTACAGCACCAAATCTGACTATCGCTGGTGAAGATGAGCTTACGGCCAGAGACAAACCGTGAAAAACCATCGATTTTTTAATAGGAATTAACGGCTTGCGTACTCGCAAGGGTTAATGTGGTTACAGTATCGATCGATACAAAAGTTTGAACAAAAGTCTGCCGTCTCTGGGGCGCCCTTAATAAGCGTCACAGTGACTGCACGCAAAGTTACGTCACATCTGCTTATTACTTAACCCTTCAAAAAAAGGAAAATATTTTCCCTTTACTAGAATGAACAAAGTGGAAGCTATTTGAATCTTAAGATAATAAAAATTCAGATTATTTAAAATGCCAGCGTTTATTGCACGTTGAATACACCAGTTCCCGTTAGATCACTAAAGTTAAGCAACGTCCAGCGAGCTATTTGAATCTTAAGATAATAAAACTTCAGATTAATTGTTTTCACGAATCGTTTAGAATAAATATAGAGACAATTTCGATTTAAATTGAAATTTAAAATGCCAGCAGCCAACGATCATACCACGTTGAATACACCAGTTCCCGTCAGATCACTGAAGTTAAGCAACGGCCGGGCGTGGTCAGTACTTGGATGGGTGACCGCTTGGGATCACCACGTATCGTTGGCTTTTTCCGGACCAACCCAGGCTGGGTGAGGTNCACGTTGAATACACCAGTTCCCGCTATATCACTGATGTTAAGAACGAGGTTGTACCATGTGGGTGTCCACGTGATGCTGTCTATTTTTCCGCCCCAAACCAGGCTGGGTGAGGTCAATGTGAGTAGGTAGTTTCCAAGTTTCCAGTGAATGGAGGTGAAATGGTTGAAATCTCCGTCTCATATGACCAATTGATGTTAAAGAGACGTCAAGCAAAAAAGAAAACTTCAACAAATATATCCCACCTATTCCAATTTTTTTTCGATAGTTGCAAGAAAAAACAACTTTTCCGATAATTGCAAAGAAAATAACAGATTTTTATCCAAAATAATTCTACAGTCACAATCCACTCAATCCAGTTTAAATAATGAAAGTCTCAGATAAAAAACTTTCAGATTCTGTAAAAACTAGATAAGTTAATTCGTTCCCACATATAAAGACTAAGAGATAAACTATTAGTCGAAGGCGAAATGTCTTATATTACACAGGACAATGGAAACCTCTCGAGAATTAAAAACTTAAATTGATTAGTTTGCAACACGAACTGTAATAAACACGCAAGTAAAACCCTGACCCCGAGTCCAGACTCCACCCTTTATCACAAGGGACAATATAAAGGGTGAAAACGCCGAATCATAAACTGACCGATGGTGTTTTCTTCCGTATCTGCGCAGGAATCATTATCGCCCACGTTGTGTTGCCAGAACTTTACCAATTTACCTTTGGTGTTAATCCCAGCGAACAATTATAAAACCTTAAATTTGATTTACGATCTTACCCGACAACGTCCGCCAAGTCAAATACAATGAGCGTTGCACAAGTGATATAGTACTTCACGTCACAAAGTGCATTTTACTGGTCTCTCTAGAACCAAAGGAGAAATATGTTGAGTGACTTTTGTTGAATATTTCATAATATAATATTACTTCACGCTACAAAGTGAATTTCAGGTGTCTCAAGTGTCAAAAGTAAGGAAAAATGTGTCCAAGTGTCAAAACAAATGGAACATGGTTTACTACTTTGGATTCCAAAAATGATTGTAAATAATTACACCTTCTTAAGTGGCCAAAGCTCAAAACTTTCATAATGAACTTGCAATGTACAGTAAACCGCACTCTAGTTATATAACTATACCAAATTGCAGATCGATAGCATGTTGGCGCAGGTAGTTCTTGAGTTATAGGTTTATAAACTGTGTCGGATTATAATGCAGTTTGTATTATCTATACTTATAAAACGCAAAGCCCAGTTGGTATACTGACCGACTGACTGACGTACTGACTGATAGTCAACGTAGCTCCACGATGGCTAAACGTAGAGACTTGAAACTTTGGCACAAAGTTACTTTTTAGTATGTAGATTGTAGGTGCGTAATTAGAAAAGAAAAAATAAATCTTTTTGCAATTTTTTTCTCGGCAAACTAAAAGAGATAACGAAAAATGACCGAGAATAGACCCCCCCAAAATAGTATATAGGGACCTCATAAAAAATATCAAATTTGAAAATTTCCGGTTTCTTCCCGATTTATGGACGGGTTTCACGACCGAAAAATCGGAATTGAGAAGTACCACTTCGGGATGAGCGAGAAAGCTGAAATTCGATACAAAGGTGTTCCGCAGTGCAAAATGTCATATCCTTGAATAAAATATTAAATTTTCTAAATAGGAGCGGTGCTCACTCTGGGAGTTGGTTTCACCAAAAATCCATTATTTAGAAGGATCACTTCGGGATGACCAAGCTGCAATTTAATACGAAGGTGTTCCGCAGTGCAAAATGAATATCCTTGAGTAAAAATAAATATTGAATTTTCTAAATAGGATCTAAATAGGAGCCGTGTTCGCTCTGGGGGGTCGGTTCCAAATTTCGTAACCGTAGCGAAGCACGGGACAATAGCTTAAAGGTGGACAACAACACATGCGGTACAAATTGAAATGGCACTTCTGCGAGAAATGTTTCTTAAATCAGCGCATTTATCTGACATGCGGGATGATGCCCTTACAAATTATCTGATTCTATACCAACCTTGCATTGACCTCAACCAACCCAGGCTAGGTGAGGACAATGCAGGTAGATGGTTTGTACTCAATAGATGTTGAAGAGACGTTAAGAAAAACAAAAAAAAATCACCCGAAATCAATATTTGGCTGTATTCAAAACTTAGTTCTAACTTATATTAATATATACCCCGGCAGGGATTGAACTCTTCCTGTATTGATGAGCAGACGGACTATTTGACCTCTCATCAGCAATTCACTTTTGATATGCTCTATAAATAAAACATCAGCAGTTAAAAATAATAATAAAAAAACAACAAAAAATAGTTGAAGGGTTTTGTAGGTAAATTAAATCTCAAAAAATGAAAAGAACAAGCAAATGGTTTCTAGATGTGTGTCGTAAAGTACACCCGTGCTAGCTTTCCACCGTCTTATTGGAAAGCGAAATGCCATAATATTTTGCTATCCCTGTTTACCTAATACAAGTAAATTAGATTTTTACTTTTACGGCATTTCTTTATTGCGGCTCCAAACAACAGATTGTACAAAAGAAGTTTTGCAAACAGGAAACATTCATTATTGCACAATCCTTTCCTTGGATTAAAATGTATTCTGTGGTGTGAATTCACGCGACATTTCTATAAAAATCTGGAGTGAACATAGAAGGTCTTTCGCTATCAATTTATGGCAGTCGCGCTCCATTGCTCCCGCAGTAAAAACGGCTCTGGACTCACTCATTTTCAATGTACTCAAAAGAACGCTGGAGTTATTTCAATTTGAGCTTGTGTATACCTTTATTTCGCCTTACTTTGAACTTGGCCCAACTAGTTCATCCTACGCTTTAAGGATGCTTTCTCCTTGATTTACCTTGTTTTATTGCAGGCAATTATTATTATTATAGGACACACTAGTTTAGAAATGGGATTTTTGATTCACTTGGATGAGTCAAGTATGAGTCAACATGACTCGACTCATCTCGACTCACAAATATGAGTCGACTCTAGATCTCGACTCGCATCGAGTGACAATTTTCAAAGACGCCTTATTTGATCAGAAAGACATAATTTATTTTAACCGATTGACAAAATGGGTATTTACCAAATAAACGTCCCCAACTTCGGCGACTACATTAAAAAGACGTGATGAATCAATCGTCACAAGAATAAAAGAACATTTCCGTTCAGTAAACAACAAACACCCGGAAAAAATATTTCTCCTTTTATTATCTTTATCAGTCAACAAAAAAAAGCTACTCTTTAAAGAGTTGACTCATTTCTTTAAAGAAAAAAGAGATTCGACTCGTGAGTCGACTCGTAGATGACTAGCCCATCCCTACACTAGTTCGTCCTAGGAAAATATATATGAGCCTTAAGCTGATTTCCCACTGCACGCAACATTTTTCACGTTGCGCAACACATTGCAACAAAATGTTGTGACACTATATTTTCTTTTGAAACACACTGCAAAATAGACCGTGTCAGCTCTTAAAAGTTTTTCAATAGAAATGGACGCATTGTCTTTTTTAATATATTTTCTTTTAAATTGGTTTAACGTCTCTTTAACATCTATTAATCATTCAAGACGGGGGTTTTACCCTCCATTCGCTAGAAATTTGCAAACCAGCTACCCTCATTGACCTCACCCAGCCTGGGTTGGGCCGGAAAAATAGCCAGAATTACGAGGGCGCGAACCCACGTGGACACCCATATGGAACAACCTCGCTCAACGTTGCTTAACTTCAGTGATCGAACGGGAACTGGTGTATTCAACGTGCCATAGACGCTGGCTACTCTATAAAATAACTGAAGAAATATGATAATATTAGCATGGTATTTAAAATAATAATTCCAAAACGTCTTCAATAATAGAAATGAAACTTAAATACTTTTTTTTTTTTTAAATAATCGAATTGTTGCAACCAAAATGTTGCAATATTTTCGGCAGAGCAACATCGCCCTATGTTGCAGTCAGTGGGATTTGATTCTGTAGAAACAGCGGAGCATGAAACGTTGCGCAACGTTGCGAAACGTTTTGCAACAAAATGTTGCGTGCAGTGGGAAAGCAGCTTTAGGATAATCTGAGTGTTTAGGTTATCCCATTTTCTTTGATATTGACAATCAAATTGTGTTTGAACCTATCGTCCAGTGTAGCACACACGAATGTAATTTTCTGATAATACAGATTTCACTGTACTAGGGGACCAACTATCTGCGAGGTTTTACTTTTATTGATATAGGGCTCAGAATACTCCGTGTATCTTTTCTATACCTATTCTATTCCAAAACAATCTTTAGATATCACCCCTACTTCTGGTGTCATGTTGAAAATTGAATCAGCTTTCATTTCCCATTGGGATATCACTAATAAGAAATTCTGCGTTGTGAATATTATTAGTCTGCCCTCAGATCATGTTTGTGGGGGAACGCTGGATGTAACGTGCGTACCACATTTTTGGTTCGACATTATTTATAATAAACATTAAGAATAATTAACCACGGAGAGGGGGAAAAAATACCCCCTGACCCTCCTTCAAGATATGATATATTCTTCTTCTTTGTCATACCCCTTTTTCCCTATAGAGCGTCGGGTCCTTCGTCTATCCAGCGGCGTTATTCATCTCTTTGCCTGGAAAGTCTTCCAACCTCAGACTAGGTCTTCCCTCTTCTTCTTGCTATATCGCTTAGCATGTCTTCATAGGATTGTCTATCCAGCGGCGGTATTCATCTCTTTGCCTGGAAAGTCTTCCAACCTCAGAGTAGCTCTTCCCTTTTCTTCTTGCTATATCGCTTAGCATGTCTCCATAGGATTGTCTCGGCCTTCTCTATTTCTATTACCTTCTGGTCTACATTGTAATATTTGTTTAGGGATTCTTTCATCTGACATTCTATTGACGTGTCCAAACCATCTTAGTTGTTTTTCTATTTCCATAATTAATTCTTTTTGTTCAGTATCCTCTCTGATTTTTGTATTTCTTATTTTATACTTCTGCAGGGCCGCTCAGAGGGGGGGATAAAGGGCACAAAATGTGCCGGGCCCGTGCTCCTCAAGGGGCCCTGGCCCAGCGGATTTTTTTACTGAAAAAAAAGAAAAAATTAAAACAATATGTCAAATACAACTTCAATACGTGCAAAAAAAAAAAATGACAAATAATGTTAATTAATGTGCCTAATAGAGATCCTAAATTTATGTCCAAAAAAAGTATAAAAATGTGTACCGTCGATTGTTAGAACACCCTCACCGCAGCTTGATCATCCCCAATTATGTTTTCTGAATCATTAGTAATGTATGGCGTGTGGGTTTATATTTAATCTAAGTATTTTACTCTTAAGTTTTTAATAATAATTACTTATTGGGAACCATTTGAGTTAAATTTTGAATCTATGTTAACTATTAGTTTAAATAATTAAATAGATTAACAATTTCTTGGAAAAGTCACTAGTCAGCTTTTTATAAAACAGCACATTGAGAAATGAGACCTGCGTTTTTTCTGAGCTTAAAAAATATTCAAAGCCTTTTGCACGTGAAGATAACTGGTTCAATTCTCGTGCGGGGTTTTTCAGTATTGCTAGGAAAAATTTGGAGGCAAATAAGTGTGCAAAATATAATGTATCGAAGTTAGAGGATAGGAGGCCTTCAAAGGGTTCCGCGGGGATCGTGGGGGGGTCTTTACGCCAGTCTTAGGTATTTTTCCTATTCTTTTATCATTCATTACATTCTGGAATATTTTCTACACATAAGATAATACTTTTTATGTCTAGGTATAATTTTGACCGAAAGCTGGACCATGCAGGCTTTTTTATTAGGTTTAGGAGGTTTCCTCCTCTCTTGAAACGTTCTACCCTGATCAAACTCGGTGTTTTCTTGACTGTAGGTGGAAAGGTTGACTCTTAATAATTTCTAAATAGATCTTTCATTTCTATTGACTAATATTGTGATTGATAAATAATTAGTTAGAAGTTTTCACCAGCAAAAAATCGGGATTGAGAAGTACCACTTCGGGTTTATCGAGGAAGCTAAAATTCGATACAAAGGTATTCCGCAGTACAAAAAGTTATATCCTTGAATATAGTATTGAATTTTCGAACGAGGAGCGGAAGCACGGGAAAACAGCTTGTAACATTATAAAAATGAGTTCTAAATCGTTGAAAGCGACGGCCCCGAAGAGAAAAGATAAAGAAGAACGAGGGAAAACTTTCTCTTGCTTATTTTTAAAAACCTTCGCCCAGCAGTCCCAGCACTTCACTAAATGCTGCCGAACAGGTGGAAGGTGGACAATCGCAATTGGAGTTTGGAACTTCAATAAGAGCAGATCCTCAGGAGGAAACTATTGCGACTCATCTTCCTACAAACATTAAAACTGCGTTGGACGCTCCCTAAAAAGGAAGAAATTCTATCAACCGCTAATTAGCGGCCAACAATATATTGCACTTCAACCTAAGTTGTATTCTTCAATTTCTATGAAATTGATATGAATAGGCACCAAATTTCAACTTCTAGCTATTACCGTCCTCATATTGGGCAGGATATCCGAAAACGGCTAAAAAGCTGCATAATACCGTCAACGGTATATTTAATTTCTACCTTGCCGTTCTTGAGATATCTTGTTCACAGACAGACACACACAGAGACCAATGGCTGAAACTCGAGATTTGGGCTCTGGGGGACCCCAAAACGTGTTTCGGCATTGAAAACTCAACATCGAAAATTTCAGCCCATTACAATACTTTCCTTTTTATAAAAAGTAATAAACAACATATCGATAGTACCTACGTTATTAAACTAATAATAAAAGGTAGGTACTAGGTGTAAAATACGTGTGTGCAAAAAAAAATAAAAAAATAATGGGGGGCCCGGAGCACGACTTTGTGCCCGGGCCCCGGAAAGCTCTGAACGGCCCTGTACTTCTGCGTTTTTCAAATAGATTTGATATATTAACGTAACTTAGTGGACATATATTAACTTAACTTAGTGAACAACCTAACTTAGTGGACGAAGAAGAAAAAAAAGTATGTATGAGTCATGTATACCGTACTTCCAAGAGAATTTCAACATAAAAAACATAAAAGTTATTGGATTGCTCGTTGGTGCCAGAGGGACCATTACCAGGTTTTTTGAAAGTTTTAGAAAACACTTTGGGATACCGAAATCAATGAGAGACGAAGTAATTACTGCAACCATACGTGGATCCTGTACAATTATACAAAATCATCTTTATAGAAATTAAAAGGAAAGAAAGAAGGAAAAACAATAACAACAAAAAGAACTGTTTACGTTATATATATAATAAATTGCGCCCCCCCCCCGGCTCATTCGTCATAACAGTCAATCTGGTACTATAATTATGGTATACTTGGAAAACTTCAAAATGGATAATGAATTTCTTACCTTAAGAAACGGCACTAAAGCGCTGTGTGGGTCTTGGTCTCTTCAACAACAATGGACATCCACAGCATCCTGTCCTTTGACCTAGAAATAATGAATAGCCCCTTCTCCGTTCAACAAAATGCGAAAATAAATGACAAAAACAAGATGATTAAAATTCAGAAAGCGTAATGGCACGTTGAATATATTAGTTCGCGTTAGATGGTAAACGCTGGAAGTTGCTGTGAAATTAAGCAAAGTTGGGCGATGATTAAAATGGTGGAATGGTTTCAGAGAAAGCAAAGAATAAAAATATTTGGATCCGAAAAAGTAAGAGCTTCTACTAATCCATTTTTGGTTTCATTTAAAGTGACAGACAGGGGCGTACAAAAGGGGGGGGCTGGCAGGCTATAGCCCCCCCCCTCCCCGATTTTTTTTTCGAAATAAGCCATCAAATATTAAACGCAAGTGTATATCATCTAACTCTGTGCTTCTTTTTCAATGTCAAGCAGACACTGAAAAGTTGTTTCATACTTACATAACAAAGTGCAAAGTTAGGGCGATTTAAGTTATTTTCTACATATTTTCAAATTTTAAGTAGTTGTACACCTACCCTGTTTTTTATTATTAGGTACCTATTATTATTTGTGGTTTGTGTTATGTGTTAACTAGTTGAGTAGAGTTTTCAATAATTACATTTTTAACTAAAATATGCTGGGTGGGTTTCACCAAGAGACTTAAATGTTTAATAACCGATATGAGGTCTTAGATAAATATTTTCCCCTTCGATCGGTCAGTGAGATTTTTGCTTGTTACCTAATTCTAATGGTAACTTTGAAACAAGGCCGCCTGATGGGGGGGCGCGCTTTTAGGCAAACAAATTTAACCTAGGTAGCTTAAGGAAAAAAAAACGCCCAAATGTTTATTACATATGGAGGGAGAAACATTTCTCGAAAAAAACCTATATCTTTCGAGTTCGCTTACTGCACTATCCACAATTTTAGTTTGTGCCCACATACCGATTTGCTCAAGCATCATTGTACAGTTCCGCACAAGGCCAGAATCACTTTGTTTTCTATAGATCCACGTCCCTTTATTGCACTTGTAAACTACATATGGCACACCTTAGATGGTTTATGTTGAGCTGTGTATCATTGTTTACATCTAACTGCAATCTATTTTTTTCTCTTATTATTTTTGTGTTAAATAAAATTCTGAAAGCGTAATTCTATACTTTTACTCCTCCTGCTTATTAGACAGCGTGGCACGCTGTGAACATAAGTTAGCGAATATTTCAGTTTTTTTTTTTTATTATTATTTTTTTTTTTTTTTCGTATCTTACTCTTACCTTGATAATATGAGAATGAAAGGAATAATTTAATTAATATGCTCAACTCACACTACCCACTCATTTTGGCACAATCATTTTCCTTAGCAAAAACCAAAAAACTTCTGTGGGCGTCTACTGTTCAGGGTTTTTTTTTTAAAAAAAAAAAAGCGGAGCTCAATATTGTGACAACTGTTAAATATTTAGAAATAGGTAATCGGAAAAACGTTCTCTATTTTCCAAAACTAAAAATTTTCCAGTATTTTTTCAAGCGATATCTCAGGGGATTGAGATCTTAAATAGAACTCTGTACCTCTTTCAAATTTGAAAAGAAATGATAAATGAATGTTCATTGGGAATCATTCGAAATCTGTTTCCAAATAATGGCTTATTTAAATTTAAATTATAGCAAGGACGTACCCACGATATTTTTTCGGGTGGGGGGGCGGCGAAGGATTGACAGCCAAGCCAGGACTAACACCTGAAAATGATGACTATAGAAGGTGATGATGATGTTGTTGATGATGATGATATTGTTGTCGTTATTGTTGTTGATGATGATGATGATGATGAAGTTGTTGTTGATGATGATGATGATATTGTTGTTGTTGATGATGATGATATTGTTGTTGTTATTGTTGTTGATGATGATGATGATGATATTGTTGTTGTTATTGCTGTTGATGATGATATTGTTGTTGATATTGATGTTGATGATATTGTTGTTGTTATTGTACTTGATGATGATATTGTTGTTGTTGTTGGTGGTGGTGAATTACACCTGACAATATTAAATAAGTTATGCATAAAAAAGAAAATGAAATTTCCGGGTGGGTCTAGACCCCTGCCCCCCCTGGGTACGGCCTTGAATTGTTTTATACTTTTGTTCTGAATTAACGCTTAATTTTTGACAAAAAAGAAGAAGAAAAAAGTTCTCTTTCTCGAACATATGTATTTTCAGTGTTTTTAGAACTTTGATATCGTGTTCCAAAAATAAGCTACTCCCTTCATCGAACCAATGGATTTCCTTTTTCAAGTTGACAAAAAAGTTTTAAAATCTCGTCGAAATAAATCCGGCTCTGTTTTGAGTACCGATCTCAAAATACTTTTCTTTTTTCTTTTACTTTTCAATAGAGAAAATTAGGAATCTCCTTTGAATATTGAAAGTTGACAACTGCTTTAAGGACTTGTATATTTAAATTACCACCAAAATGATCTAAGAAATATGTCTAAAATCTAAGAAATATGTCTAAAATCTAAACTAAAATCTAAGAAATATGTCTTTTTTTCATAAATTCAAACAGCATTGGAGATATTTCTGGTGTTAAGACACCCTGTATATTAAAAAATTTAACTTATATCCCCCAAAATAATATAGCTATCATTGAAACAAGGTAATAAGTAACATTAAAAGCTCTCAAAGACCTAGCAGAACGTATGCAACTGAGAGACAAATAGAAAATCCTTTGAGATAAATTAGATGTACTTATGTGAATGAATTGATGCGGAAGGCTAAAGCTAACTAACCTCTGTTTCAAATCAAGGGGAAGTAAAATAGACGTAATTTATATATATATATAAAAAAACCTTCAAAAGGGTTAATTATTTATTTGTTTGTGACTGATCGCTATCAAGGTAATGCATCAGTGCGGTTTGTATATTTGAAGGTTCTTTTAACCCTACAGAGTACATCGTCACCTTATTTCAGAAGGGGTCTAACTCGAAATTTGTCAAAATCGGGTTTTTGTGCCATATGATGTAAAATATCAAGGCGCGTCTAATGGTATGATCAGAATTAAGTTAGCTCTTACAGTTTTCGCTAGAGAGCTCCCTACTTCAGAGAGCCAATTTTATTTATTTCTATACTGCCTTTAATTTGTTTATAGCATGGGAGATCATTATAGACTTTGATCTATTTGACTGAATTTGGAACAAAGTTAAAACAGTAGAGATCCAATTGTGGAGCTGTAAAGAGGGTTTTTTGGAAGGGTTTTTACAAGTGGAATAAAAGACATTAAAGATTTTCTTAGAGGTAATAAAATATCCCTCCTTATGTCTTATTTTAAATGAAAATTGATTGAAAACTTTAATCCAAGCCGTTTGTGATATAAAAGAAAACGTAAAATATTTCTTTATAGAAAACGGTTTTTTACTCTCCTGTAATTTTTTTTTTTTTTTTCTACTTAGACCCCTTCTGAAATAAGGTGACATCATGTTTCAGAGTGTATCTATACTTATGAAATTTGGCATAAAACTTGCTATGGACCGGACATTCATTTCGGTCGTAATATTAGCTGATATGTGTTTGGGCCATATTGGCTCATCTGGGATCAAAAGGCAATCCTTCAACGGTATTATTTGTGTTCATACACATTGCATAGTTATGAAATATAAGGGGTGTCTATAGAATTATTTACACAGATGGGATATGTGTGCTACACTGCTGCTACAAACGAAATAAAAGAGAAAGGAAATAGTAATAGTGAGCCTATAGCATTCTATTGTCGTGCTCGGAGCGGATCGATTAGCCGATACAGGGGGCCTTAGGCGCGAACACTCCTCCCCCCTTAGACCTGAAGAAATAGTCGAAAATTTTTTCTCAAATTTGGGGTTTAAAGAACGTCGAAACACTTTTCTCAAATATGGGGTTTAAAAATACTAGGTACTTATAATTTAAGTTTTGACCCCCCCCCCCCCTCAACTGGAAATCTGTATCTGCGCCTGTTCGGATACAGGTCTCAGGTTTTAATTATTTTCGTCGGTCGACGACGAAAATTAAAATGACTAAAAAAAAAATTCCTTCAAGAAAAAAATAATGTACTCGTATACATATACAGGGTGTCCATAAAGTCTCACCCCACCCCCCGTATCTCGAGAATGGCTGAAAATATAAGAAAACGCAAAAACACGAATCCCTTAGATTTTAGGGGAATTAATTTTAGACTAAAAAATGTTTGACCTCGGCCAGCCGTTTAGACTGGGCACCGACTGACTTCAAAATCTTAATTGAGAAGGTATATCAAGTGACACCTTGTTTTAAATGTCTCGTTAAGACGAGTTCAATACAGAAAACCAGAGCTCTCTAGGATCTAGCGTTCACGAATTACAGGGTGGAACATGTGACCCATTGTCTTTGCGGCCGCACCGAAATGGTAGGTAAAAATGCCTAGAAATATTTTTTTTATGATCCCAAATTACTAATTTAGTAAAAAATAGTGTTCCAACAAGATGGTTGTTGCGCCCACTTCGACCGCAGATTTCGAGCTTTCTTAGACTAAAATTATCAAAACAGCTGGATGGATAGGTTTGGTCTAAGAAGGCTAGATTTCCGCGGTCAAAGTGGGCATCTTTTTTACTAAATTACTTATTTGGGATCATAAAAACTTATTTCTAGGCATTTTTACCTACCATTTCGGTGCGGTCGCAAAGAGAATGGGTCATATATTCTACCCTGTAATTCGTGAACGGTAGATCCTAGAGAGCTCTAGTTTTCTGTAATGAACTCGTCTTAACGAGACCTTTAAAACAAGGTGTCACTTGGTATACCATCTCATTTAAGATTTTAAAGTCAGTCGGTGCCAGCCTAAATGGCTGGCCTAGGCCAAACATTTTTTAGTCTAAAATTAATCCCCCTAAAATCTAAGGGATACGTGTTTTTGCGTTTTCTTATATCTTCAGCCATTATCGAGATACGGGGGGTGGGGTGAGACTTTATGGTCACCCTGTATAGAATCTTCAAAGACATTCATATTAATACTTTAGTAAGGAATCTGACTGGATTAATAACATTAAATGTCTATGCGAACTAGCAACCTTAGGTTTTATTGTGTTCAAGACTTAGGAATAAACATAACTAAAACACTCTTGATATCACACATGCTTTAGAGGCGGGAAGCATCATCTTATGCTTCCCCGTGGGGTTAACAAGTATTTGGTAACGTTACAGAAATCAAAATTCCTATGAATCCACATGGGTTAACATTATAAATGTGCATGGATTGGGGCATAGAACGCATTGAATTTTAATTTAAAACTTTTGAATAACATCGTAGTGATTGGTTAACCCTTTTCCTCCCATAGTACCACATGTGCTACAGATCTTCATACATTTTTGTAATTTTGCGCCAAAAGTTTGAAATGATTATGTTTTGTTAGTTCATTTTTTTAAGATTTGGAGTTTCAAGTAACCATTCTTATCAGATGTTTTATTAGTTAACATTAAAAAAAAAAAAAAAAAAAACTTNTAAAAAAAAAAAAAAAAACGCTAAATCTGTATCCAAAAAATTAGTAAAATCTTTGGAAATCTTGTTGGAAAGCTAGAATTTTTTTATGTAATCCCAATCTAAAGAATATTAATTAGCTATGGAATGTCTTGTCCCTCAAGAAGAGCCAATATTTGGATCACAGGATTTTTGTAGCATGAGAGCTACAGTGTGGAATATTGTGATGTAGCATGAGAGATACAGTGTGGAATATTGTGATGTAGCATGAGAGCTACAGTGAATTATCCTTTATTTGTAAGACATGAATTATCATTTGAATTGTACGACATGAATTATTCTTTTGTTCATGACATATGAGGTGTGGCTATTAAGTTCGTAGACTCTTCCCATAAAACGATGTGTGTTTAACTTACCCAACTTTAGTAGTTATCCCCTTCAATGTACTCCCCTCCTCTANCTTCCTAGCATGCACAGCTTTTGCGTAGCGGCTCGAGTGTTGACGTTGAATAGGAAATTAACTGACTCCCTGTCAAAAAATATTTTAAACACTGAATGGGTTAATTCTATTCATTTCGAAACCTTTGAATTTCTGTTTCTTTTTTTGTGGCCCCCATAATTTCCAATTCTGATTTTTAAAGACAGATCAGGTCAGATTATAATCTCAGAATTACCCTTTGAGAAGAAATAATATTCTCTTGAGTGGAAGGTTACTACTGGGCGAGTTTAATGTCTGAGTCATTTTCTACCACCTAACCTGTAGAGCTCTACTTTATGTGGTCAAGCACTAAAATTAATGAGGAAAATCCTGCCTCCGCTGGAGATTGGATCCACGCCCTCTGGCAAGAATAAAGTCTCAGATTCTTGCCATTCTCTTTTTATTTAGTATTACATGATTTGTATATTTGATTGCGTTCAACAGTTTTGAGGCTTACTGAGACCCCCTTACAATTCTCTTTTTTTTAAAAAAAAACGCCAAAGGTACTTTCAAAATTTTATGGACGCAATTCGCCCATCATGGCGGACAAACGGATATTTTTTTAATTCGATTTTAGGATTCAACCTTGAAGCTTAAAATATCAAATTTTTAATGGGGGTAATTTTTATTTTCGTGACGATTCCAAAGGTTAATTATTGAAAATAATAAAACAAAACTTTTATTTGGTTAGTCCTGTTTTACAAGGCGATTAACTTATGAGTTAATCGCCTAAAGTATCTTGAAAAAATAGTTTTTTTTTCCTAACCAGTATGGCGTCACAATTTATTGTTTCTTTTAAAAGCAACCCGCGAAACTTTGTTCAAACATACGAATTGAAACTGTAAGGGACATTTTGAAATTAATAGTCATTGGAAGTAAGGTGTAAATCACCACCACCAACAAAACAAAAACAACATCAAGAAAAAGAACAACAATAGCAACAATAAAAAGAACAACAACATCAACAACAAGAAGAACAACAACAGCAACAATAAGAAGAACAAGAACAACATCAACAAGAACAATAATAATAACAACAACATCACCACCAACAACAAAAACAACATCACCTTCCATGATCTTCATTTTCAGGTGATAGTCCTGGCTTGGCTGTCAATCCTTCGAACCCACCTCCCCGAAAAAAAAAATCTTTGACACGGCCCTGCATGAGACCATACTTTTATGTACCTCAAGAACGAACCAAGTATATGCTAACAAATCCTCCATTGCATGTTTTTTATTTTATTTTTTTGTCATTCGAGACGGGGATTTTGCCCTCCATTCACCGGAAACTTACAAAGCAGCTACCAACATTAACCTTTCCCAACGTGGGTTGGGAAAATAGCACCACGAGGCGCGAACCCGCGTGGGCACCCACTTGGTAAAACCTCGCTGGACGTTGCATAACTCCCGTGATCTGGCCGGAACTGGTGTATTCAACGTGCAATAGATGCTGGCTGAACAACTGGATGCTAATGTGCCTCCTTGATTTACAATGTTTTGGATTCATAATAACACTTTCTTTTGAAAGTGTTATTCTTCTTTTTTGCTAGGTCGCCTAAAGCAGCCTTTCCGCTCATGTCAAATATTATGGATTCTGAATGTTGGCAACTTGAGAATACTAACATCATATCGGCTCTGTTATATTGGCAAAAGTTTGCAAAGCAATCAAAGCAGAGTTTTCAATCGCCTTACCATACTACTTTATGAGATTTTTTTATTGTAAGTGTATTGATTTTCAGGTAATGTGCCCCTTCTAAAAAAATAAAAATAATAAACATATGTGGCCTCCAATCTTATCGTGACGTTACACAATATGTAAGAAGACAGCATCTTTTTGTTTTGTTAAAAAAAAATCTCTGTCTCTAAACTTTTCGGGCTCACAAAGTTTGAGTATCACTGTCACAAGTCTATTGGAATTAGTTACTGTGTGGCGTAAAGTAATTTTTTTCCCAACACTTTTAAGTCTCATGTTACAAAATACATCTCTCTTTTTTAGTTGCAATCCAAACTCCCCCCCCCCACTTTTCCTCTGACCATGTCAATTTTTTTTAACTTTTAGTAAAACTTTGGATCTATAAAATATAGTAAAAGCTTTTTACAAAAAGTTTGGGTCACTATTTTGCAAAAAAGGAAAAGAAAAAAAAATGTCTTTTATTTATGAAATAGAAGTTCTTGGTAAAAGTTTTGAATTACCAAATCTCTTCTCGTATACTTTTAGCTGTACAGTTATCATACTTCTCTTTCTGATTTAACCCTTTTGAAATCCATTCACGAGGAATCGAGTGACTAACAGTTCAAACACAAATACATACCCTTTTTAAAGCCATTCACAATCACAGTTTCCGTGCAACGTCAAAACCAAATAAAAAACAATGGAATGATGACTAGACGTGTAAATTCTATTGTCTTTCTGAAAATGTATTACAAGATAGGGGTTCGTATTTAAAAAACAAAAGTTGGACCCCCTGGGGGCCACATGGGACCCGCCCTTGAATAATTGGTCACACCATAAGGTGGTTTAATTTGGGATTTAATACCATGCAAAATTTCAAAACTTCTCTAAAAGCCGTTCAAAAGATATTCAGGTGGTCTCGGACTTTTGGTACACTTGGTATGTTATCTGAGATCTTTGTCCAACAATGAACTATGATGGGTGACAATGATAATTGAAATGTAAATTTGGCACATCCGCTATTTCAGACAAAACTTCTTTAACCTAAACGTAAGATTCTATTCAGTTGTCCTCATAAGACTGATTGCACGCTAGAAGAATATTTTATTTTTTAGCACACTTATGGAAATACTGTGCAGGAAAGATCTTATTCAGATGTGTTTTCATGGTTTTTTAACTAAATTTAATTTTTCCACTNCAAACCGTTTTCGAGTTACGGCCAAATATATAATTTATTCACTAAATTCGGACAGTTACGGTCCGATATCTTAAAATTTGTCGCGATCAAACCTTTAGTCCTTATTTGAGGACATTTTCTGCAAAGGTATGGCCATCCATTCCAGAGTTACGAGTTCACAACCGGAAAAGGACAAATTAATATTTTGAATTTACTAAACATTCAAATGGCCCTGCCCCTAAGGCGCCTAGCGAAACGTTAAAAACTTAGTTTTTAAATGTTGCAACATACAGGGTTGACACAAACCAATACCCCCCCCCCAATTTCCACTGTCCTTGAAAAAACAAATAGCAATATAACAAATGACACTGTATTGGTGTTTGCCTTGCGACATAGCACTTTTTTCTTTTTTCCTCTCATTTAGGGGTATTGGTAAAATGCTACAATATTGCCGAAGGTGTGACATAATAACAAGAAGAAACAGCATTCAGTATTTATTATACAAACAAGAACATCTACTGAACCTAGCGTCTATAAATTGTTAAAGGTAAAAAGAAGAACCTGTTAAGTAGGAGGTAGGAGTGTGTTTTGCTTTTGCTGTAATGGTCCGCATTAGCCATTTCGATGATTCTTGAAGTGAAGTCTAGTTTAACACGACAATTTTTCATTTTGTTTCCCTGTTTGTTTTTTTGTACCACGATAACTCTCGAACGCCTTATGCGAATTTGATGAAATTTTGTATGGACATTCATTAAATATAGGGTCCTTTTAGCATATCACACATTTCCTTATATCATATCACACATTTTTACTTTCCTTATCCTATAAAAAGAAGAAAATATTGTAATGGGCTGAAATTTTC
>CM022877.1:33568714-33580305 GCA_012654025.1 Pachypsylla venusta | reverse complement strand
CGATGTACACACCCGTGTACTTTTATTTTGTAGTGCCCAAAGCCCGCGCCATTTTATGTTTCCTTCACTCTTATCAAAAAATCTCTGCGCCAAATGAAAAATTCAAAATGTAAAAATAATAAAATGATTGAAAACAAAATTCTCTGGTGAGCAAAATTAAAACTTTGGAACTTTTATTTTCTCTGTGTTAGGATAAGCGCCTAAGTCCAAAATTCAAAGTGCACAGGTATGCGTCGGCCACTACAAAATAGATTTGACAGCAGGGCGCCGGCCACTACATACTAAAAGTACACGGGTGTATACATCGGGCCTGAGGAGGGTAAATGTATATTTCCTTATGCTATAATATCACAATTTTGGGGGGCATTATAGCATTACAAGGTATTTTCTAACAATCTTTTCAATACAATGAACAATACTTAAAAAATACCTTAAAATGCTACTCGCTATTACCACAGCTACTGAATTGTTCTCAAGTGGCATAGTTACCCCCAAACACAACCAGACAAAGTAGAAAATGGGAAATATCTTTTTCCAAATTTTCAAGCAGACCAGGATTCGAACCCTGTATGCCTGTTGCTAGCCCAGTGCAATGCACACTCTGCCACAGAGTTATTTATAATTTGTACGTCTTTTATAATTTCTATTTTTAGAAAATATTTTTCGATTTCATTCGACTTACAGCACTTTTATCAAAGTTGCCTCATTTCTATAAAATTTTGAATGCAAAATTGGGGACTAGATTGTCCTCCAACAGAAAATAACATACCAATGTGGCTGAGTTGGCACGGTTTTCATCGTCATACATAACAGTGGTAAAACGCAGAACCACATCATTCACTGCAATATAATTACGTCAGTAATATAAAAATAATTCTTTCAGGGTGCAGTCGAGAGGATTCAGTCTGACTGTCGTGCGTATTACCTGTGTTTTATTATTATTTTCATCAATTATGAAGATTTATATTTTTCATCTGTTCCAATAGGTAAATAAATCAGGNTGTATTTAAGGAGTCCTTAAAAATAAAAACCCAAAATCCCTGCTGATAGCATTCTTAATTGGACCACTCCCCTTATTAGTAATATCTAAATAATTTTAAGATTTAGATTCAAGCTCAAATACACACGCCTTCCCCAAGCAGAACCGTCTTTGGAGAGCATGATATCAAATCCAATACTCATAAGTACATTAAGAAAAGCACAAAGGAGTAGCTCAAATGAAGGGTTTGATATAATACGAGTACCCACTCGGTGATTTTTTTTCAAAAGCTAAAGGTCTCTAAAAAATAATGTGTACACACGGTCTGTAGAATTTAGACTGATGAATTCACATATGTTTATTTTTGTTGCTAAATAAAATCGGTCTGTAGAATTTAGACTGATGAATTCACATATGTTTATTTTTGTTGCTAANGTACCATTTATTTCAGTTCATAAAGATGAAATCGGATATTTTGAAAAACTTCCAACAGTAATATTGAGAATAAGACGTTAATTCAGATTTCAAACAAAGTGCATTTTGTTCTTACAAGATTTTTAAAATCATCAATGTCAAAATCAGTTTTTCATCATTAGTTCATTTTCAGCTCACCTCCATTTCATTTTTATTTCCAGGGGGGGGCCGGGCCCCCCCTTAAATATGGCCGTGACTTTAAATACAGCATTTTTTATATAAATCAACAATTTCACAATAAAATGCAGTGATAATTCATTCCCACACAAAGGTTTTACTAATTTCATTCCTATATATGGTATTTATGCAGTCGGCAAATTGCAGTGGTGAGTCGGCAATTTCATACACATTACCCCACCCCCCACTGTTTTCACCCTCGCTACGCCCCTGAATTTACCATGCTTCTCTTCGCACTTATTTTTTATTCCTATTCTGAATCTACCTGCACTACATATATAACTAGTGGATCAAGATGATCAGGTGTTCACGTTAGTCATTTATAGAAGAAAAAAAAGATCTTAATCAAATTTTAAAAAATCATTTTCAAAAAACAAAATCTTAATATATAAATCGGAAATTTGTGTGTACCTATGTATCNGTTTTTCATAAATTGAAAAGCCCCAAACACCAGCCATAACATATCAAAATTTTACGTTTCTACAAGAAACCGCTAAAACGATAAAAATCATTTTCAAAAAACACCATATTGGGCCCCCCCGGTGGTGGGGGCGGCAGAGCCTTCCTCAAGAACCCACATTTTACTGATGTCCGATCATCATTGGTTGGAAGCAGAGTTTTTGTAAAAGTTTCCGGTAAATGGAGTGTAAAACTCCCGCCTGAATGACCGATAGATGTTAAAGAGACGTTAAGCAAAAAAAGTTAGAACTGATAGATCTTTATATATAAAAGGCAATGTCCTGAGTGACTGATCAACGTAGAGTCGAAACTATTAATGCTACAGACTTGAATTTTAGCAGGGACCTTCGTTGCACTATGTAAGTGTGCACTAAGAAAGGATTTTGCAAAATTTTAATTTTAACTGGTACAAATCGCGAATAGTAAGCAATCCTCATAAGAAATACATTGGAGCGAGAGAGATAGCATGATACATCATTTAAAATATGCGCGGGCGAAGCCGTGATCGGGGGATGATAGATATTGTACCATTGAAAAATCTAATCGCTTATCATTATCAACTCGAAAATACAGTTATCTTCTAAATATAATGGGTTATATCTAGGTTCTGTAGATTCAGGGATATTTTAGGTGGGACAGAATATATGGTTAGCTAATACGACCACCAAATTATGAGTTAAAATTGAATAAATTAATGTTGAACTAATATAAATTTTTGTATCTGAAAAGGTCAGGTATAAAATTGGAATTGTAAAAGCGATCAAATATTGCCTCCAGAGTTTAATATTAAACCTCTTTCGAGAGAATGCGTTGGAGAAAGGAATTCATTGATTCGAAAATCCCTAAAATCTATCCAAGCAAACATTTTGAGTTGTGTTGGGTATATTACAATTCTATCTCCACAATACATGATACTGATATTAGGGTACGTTGGCTTACAGAATGTTTACAAAATATTTATTATTCCTCGGTAGGGTTTTGTCACCGAGAGGGCCGACTGAGCAACCAGACAAATGCCCGGTGGGCCCCCGTGCGCCGGGGCCCTTCGGGGGAGGTTCAAAAATATGTGTGAGAAATAATTATAAGTGGGTTGTGGGCCCCAGCGGGCCCCAATTCATCGTAGGGCATTATGAAAGAAAAATACATGAGAAATATTTGCGAGAAAAAATATATGGGCCCCGATGGGCCTTCGGTTCATCAGGGGCAAAAGTATGAATGAAAAATGTGGGTCCCTTCTTCCAATATGCCCCTGGAGCCCCAGTCCGCCCCTAGCTGAGGCCATAAAATTGTAATCTAAACTGCATTAATTTGTACTTTTCTCATCAATAATAATTATAATTTACAAGAAATGAAAATGATGAAAAAAAAAACACTTGACTTTATGTTCTACAAAATTGTAGAAAATCAAGTGTTTATTTCCTTTATTTGATAACTCTACCAAGTGCCCATAAGGTTTTCTTTCTTTGATTCATAATTTATATGCTTTTATAAAAATTTGAAGACACACAATATAATGTTGTCTTCTTGTGACCAGATAGATCACGCGAAGCCAAAAGGCGCGATACGCAAGCTTTCATTCTTACATGGAATGATGACTTAGATGAAAAAGGTCCAGGCTTTATTAAAACCTTCATCTGCCCGTTTCAATTTTATACATTTTTTATTTGTTTTCTATAATATATTTCGTCCTCATTTCTTTAATTTAATTGTTTTTTTCATAAATTTCATAAAATGTTTTTTATTTTTTTTTCCTTTCAAAAAGAAAATGTCATTATAAAAAATATTTTTATTATTAAACAGCCTTAGTCCGCCCGTGCCAAAACCATCGGGTCTATCTTCATTGTTTTTTACATCAAAAGATCTTCTTCCTCCAATAAGATCATTGCTATATTTTCTTCGCAAGAGAGAAATGCTTCGATATGATAATCTAGATAAAACTGAGCGATATGAGTCGAAGTCGCAAAGCTGAAAATTCAGAATGTGTCTCAGTTTCAGGCCCACCGGGAGGGAAGAATGGAGGGAATCCCTCCGGACATGGGGTTTTCGGAGGGGCCCGGAATTCCAATGTGCTAAAAAAATTGATCTTTTACCACCTCGATTACCTAGTTTATACGGTTTAAAACTTGATTGATTTGATTCATTGATCATGATTTGTTATTAATAGAAGTAATTTAACATCATTAGTTTATATTATACATCATGGATACTTATATTTAATGTTTAGGTTATTGCTTTTGAGGATTCATAGATTTTTGTATAAGGGCCCGTAACTTTTCAGTCCTGGGCCCGGATTTTCTTTTGGCGGTCCTGCCCAGTCTCCTGACTTGGTCTCTCGTCGTGTATCAACGATTCGAATGTTATCTGACGTTCTCTGTTGCTATAAATGAGCTTCAATTCAAAAACGTTTTGGAAGAATACAACTTTGTTAACATCCTGTTTTGGGGTATGTTCGGGTATATTCCCATATAAAATTTTAGCAATTGCAAAATTTTTGAATTGCATTTCGTATTCTTCTCAACCGTATAAAATGAACGAATATGGAAATCTACCTTTTCTCATTTCTTTATTTTATTTTTGCATTTGACACACGAGTGCTAATAGTGTACCTTCATTTTTTTAACAACAGAAATCTGATTGAAAATGTAGGTATACATAGTTTGTGATCAGGTAAGTTGTCCGAATACCCTTGTGAGATCTACGGGGCATTTAGGTCGATTTTAATTTCATAACTAGTGGATTATGACCAGGTCATGTGACCAGGTGTTCACGTTAGTGTTCTAGTCATTAATAGAAAAAAATATCTTAATCAAATTTTAAGAAAAAAATGGCGCCTTTCCCCCTTGGGGGCCCCCCAAATTTTTAAAAATCGAAAATCCCTTAACACCAGCCATCACATATCAAAATTTACGTTTCTATAACAAACCGCTAAAAAGAGAAAAGTCATTTTCAAAAAACGCAATGTTGGGCCCCCTGGACCCCCCGGGGGGAGAAACAGGACCCCAAATATTATACAGCAAAGTTCCTTCATAACCTAAACATGTGTACCAAATTTTGTCAAAATCGGATGAAAATTGTGATTTGTATCGCGTAACATACATACACATATGCAAGTGCATTTTGGGACGTATATGGAGTTTACAAAAGTGAAAGTCAAAAGTGGAGTTCACTAACGTTCACAATAAAGTGCACGTATAACCAAGTAATATGAATCCGTAATTTCTTCAATGCCAATCATTCCATAGTGATAATGGACCATACCTCAAGTAGGCTGAGATCTTCACGGACCGAGTCTATCCGAGCTGATGTTGTAAAATAACACAGAAAGCGATTCTGCAATATAATTATGTTATTGATGCAATCATGTATGTCAGTGAATGATATGGTTGAGAAACAAAGTCATGTATTGCAGTGAATGATATGGTTGTGAAACAAAGTTATGTATTGCAGTGAATGATATGGTTGTGAAACAAAGTCATGTATTGCAGTGAATGATATGGTTGTGAAACAAAGTTATGTATTGCAGTGAATGATATGGTTGTGGAACAAAGTCATGTATTGCAGCGAATGATATGGTTGTGAAACAAAGTCATGTATTGCAGCGAATGATATGGTTGTGAAATAAAGTCATGTATTGTAGTGAATGATATGGTTTTTGAAATAAAGTCCATGCCAAATATTAACCCCCAAGATTGATGACGATGTATGAGATTGATAACAAATAAAAACTGAATTGTCTTAGGACTGTAGGGCCATTATTTAAAACTCCACTTGAGTGTGAGTTAGAGTGGTTACTACCACTTAAGTGTCTGGTTTGTATTTTAACAGGGGTCGGGCCTACTAGAGATTAAGATCCCTAACCTTCTTGAGAATCTCGAAGTAGTGAATGATATGGTTGAGAAACAAAGTCATGTATTGCAGTGAATGATATGGTTGTGAAACAAAGTCATGTATTGCAGTGAATGATATGGTTGTGAAACAAAGTCATGTATTGCAGCGAATGATATGGTTGTAAAATAAAGTCATGTATTGCAGCGAATGATATGGTTGTGAAACAAAGTCATGTATTGCAGTGAATGATATGGTTTTTGAAATAAAGTCCATGCCAAATATTAACCTCCAAGATTGATGACGATGTATGAGATTGATAACAAATAAAAACTGAATTGTCTTAGGACTGAAGGGCCATTATTTAAAACTCCACTTGAGTGTGAGTTAGAATGGTTACTACCACTTAAGTGTCTGATTTGTATTTTAACAGGGGTCGGGCCTACTAGAGATTAAGATCCCGAACCTTCTTGAGAATCTCGAAGTTTCGGGACTGAAACGATCACAATCCGATTCTGGGAGTAGAAAAATATTGGGAACCTTCTAAAATCAAGTAGAAGTAGGCATATTTACTATAATAAGTAGATAAAATAAAAAATCAAATTTTTAACTTGAGAGATGTGTGTGGACTTGTGGTGTCCCTTTGTGGAACCACCAAGAGTTTCAGAATAGCATCACATTTTTTACACTTAGCATTTTTACCGACTTTAGACACTAGAAAATGACTCCAAAACGATTAAAGTCAAATCGAGCACAAGTTGTTCAGTTCGAAAAAGATGTTAGAACATATTAGAACATTAAAAATTAAGTTTTTGAACTATAACAAGTGAAATACCGACTCCTTTGTTTTTACCAAAACGAGCATACAAACAACACATCGGTTCATTCGGTGTACTCAAAGAAGAAAAGGATTAACAAAGGTCTTGCATTTTTTTTTTTATTATTTTATTAGATGGCAGATGGCAGCACATCGAGTTTCATGTAACGTTCAAGGTTGATGTATTGGGGCCTCATTTTCAAATTCAATAAAAAAATATGTTTTCTCTTTTTTTTTTATTATTATATCACTGTCAATCCTGAAAATGACGGGATTGGATGCCGAATCCCTGGATCAAAATTTCAGCCATTTTCGGGCGGGATCCCGGTATCGTAATCTCTAGTAATTAAATAATGTCGGAGATAATTTAAACGGGGAAATAATTTGTTAGGGGTTTAGGTAATTTGAGTTCTGTCTAAGATAAATCGTAAGCCACCGTCTATTTTCACATTGAATACACCAGCTCCAGTAGAGTCACTAAAGTTAAGCATCGTTCAGAAATGTTATTTTATTAGTAACCACGTAGTTTCGCAGCCTGGCTACTCCCGACCCAAATCTAGCCGGGTGAAGTCAATGTGGGACATTGGTTTGAAAGTTTTCAGAAATTGGAGGGTAAAACCCCGTCTCAAATGACCTTTATATGTTAAAGAGATTTCAAGCAAAAAAATCGTGTTAGTGGATGTGCCAATTTTTTTACTTTCGAATAATTTTGGTGTCTTCTCTTTTTCCTTTTTGCTAACATCTCTTTATCGTCATTTGAGACGGGGATTTTACACTCCATTCGCTGAAAACTTACAAACTCACATTGACCTGACCCAGCCTGGGTTGAGCCGGGAATAGCCAGCATCACGGGGGCGCAAATCTGTGTGGTCATCCACCAAGTATAAACGATCTGGACGTTGCTTAGCTTCAGTTATCTAATGGGACATGTATTCAAGGTTTCATAGACGTTGAGTTTATTAATTTCCACCATAATAACGACTTTACTTACGAGAAAACAAATAAAATTTTAATATCAATGTGTGGAAGAAACAGAGTTTACATCATCCAGTGATTAATATCGCCGAAGGATGGGTCTAGTGAGGAGGGGTCTAGTGATTAATATCGCTTATGAAATTACTTATAAAATTTCATAACCGATATGAATTACCCGTTTGGCGGAGGAGGGGTCTAGTGGCCCGGTCAAATTCCAGAGAGAGATGACATCTTATTACAAAGGCCTAATAATTTTGCACAGTAATATTATGAATTACCCGTTTGGCGGTGGAGGGGTGTAGTGGCCTGGTCAAATTCCAGAGAGAGAGGACATCTTATTACAAAGGCCTAATAATTTTGCACAGTAATAGGTGATTCTTAATAAAAATCAAGAGTAGGTATCTAGATATTTAAACTACACACCTAATGGCCTCCCAATAGCCCCTCAAAACTATTTAGCTCTGTAATTCCATGAACATTATTCGGATCCTAATGGCGTCCCAATAGCGGCTCAAAACTATTTAGCTTTGTAATTCCATGAACATTATTCGGATCCTAATGACGTCCAATAGCCCCTCAAAACTATTTAGCTATGTAATTCCATGAACATTATTCGGATCCTAATGACGTCCCAATAGCGGCTCAAAACTATTTAGCTATGTAATTCCATGAACATTATTCGGATCCTAATGGCGTCCCAATAGCGCCTCAAACCTATTTAACTACGTAATTCTATGAACATTATTCAGATCCTCATTACGTCCCAATAGCGCCTCAAAACTATTCAGCTATGTACCTAATTCCATGAACACAATGAAAGTTCACACAAAGTTGCAATAAAATTGGGCTATACTTTCGAAAGATATCATGGAATGAATAGAGAGTCAAATAGACGTTTGAAGAAAAAATCATAGGAATAAATCTAAAGCTCACTTCGTCCGGTCAACAAATTACGTCATCAGTCCTGATTATTCTCACCGGAGGAAAAAAAAAACTGGTTATCTCCTGAAACACATTTCGCAGATTTTCCTCTGTAATTTTACTAAATAATTGAAACAATTATTGTACTAAATAATTGAAACAATTGAAGAAACCAAAATGAATAAATGATTTTTTTCAAAATGCCTCTCTTTTCCCCACATTGTTTATGTAAGCATTTGTGTTCTTATTGAAAATTGTCTGTTCACGTTTATATTGAGAAAACTGCTGGAGGGAGGCAAAAGATGAAAGCTTACAAAACAATCACGATGTATTCTAATGAGGACAAGAAGTAAATGTAAGAAAATCAAATGCCGCCAGTCGCAGCACACTGTCTCCGAATACTGTAACAGGCAAATAATGTCCGTAATGTTAGATAAGGTAAATGTGGAACTTCTATGCGGTAAGGTCCAACGGCTTTTTCGCAATTTTTGTGGGTATCACAGCATTACTAAGAGCCTTATGTACTAATAATGTCCTAAATGTTCTACCGAAGTAAATCTTTTTACTCTATCTAAAAATCTTTATATACCGCAAAATAAGATGTTAACAAAAGAAAACCATTTTTGAATTGAAGCTGTTTTCTAGCAGGGGAGTAACTTAAAATAACAATCGAATTTTGGCGAGAGCGACAAGAGACGGAGACTCAAGTATCTAAAATGCTTTATATACCGCAAAATAAGATGTTAACAAAGGCAAACAATTTTCAAATTGAAGCCATTTTCTAGCAGGGGAGTAACTTAAAATAACAATCGAATCTTGGTGAGAGCGACAATAGACGGAGACTCAAGTATCTAAAAAGCATTATACACTGCAAAATAAGATGTTAAGAAAGGCAAACAATTTTGAATAGAAGCTATTTTCTAGCAGGGGAGTAACTTAAGATAACAATCGAATCTTGGCGAGAGCGACAAGAGACGGAGACTCAAGTATCTAAAAAGCATTGCAAAATTATACACTGCAAAATAAGATGTTAACAAAGGCAAAAAATTTTTAAATTGAAGCTCTTTTCTAGCAAGGGAGTAACTTAAAATAACATTCGAATCTTTTAGCGAGAGCGACAAGAGACGGAGACTCAAGTATCTAAAAAGCATTGTACACTGCAAAATAAGATGTTAACTGTACTATATTAGAAAGAAATAATAATAATGTTGGTTGTCGGAAATGCAAAAGTAGAATGAATTATATTTGAATATGATATTACAATAAATAGTAGTGACCAGTATAATAAATTGTAGTGGCCAGTACATTAAGACATTACAATATCACCCCCTAGAAAGTAAAACGTTGGGGTGGTTTTCGTTCTCTTGTGGAACGGCGTAAAGTTGCAGTTTGATCTGTAGCATGACTTCGATCACCAATAACAACTTCTTCAGGTGCACACTGTTCCGAAGTAGCGCGACTTNAATATTGACAAGAAAGCCATTCTGGCTTTATGAAATAAAAACATTGGACAAATAAAACCATAGAATAAAGATGAAGAAAAGACATCAAAATTATTCAAAAGTAAAAAATTGGGAACTAACACGATTTTTTTTTCGCCTATCACCCATTTTGAGAAGGGGTTTTGCCCTCCATTTATGTGAAGTTTCTAAGCAGCTACACACATTGACCTCACTCAGCGCGGGTTGGGCAGACAATAACTACCAGTATCACGAGAGCGGGAACCGACGGGGTCACACACAAAGTAAAACTGCGATCATCTAAAGAGAACTATACTGTATTCAACGTGGTAATGTTAACGTTGCCTAACCTGATTTGTCCTAAAGCACTTAGACCAAACATATAATTAGTCCTAGATAATAAGACAGATAAAATACTATATCTTCACTTGACTCAAGTGAAAATATAGTATTTCAAATAAAAAAATAAAAATAAATGCTGTTTGTTTGTGTTATTATGTCACAACTTTGGTGTTCACTGCAGCATTGTAGGATTTTTCCAATATCAATCATTATCCAATTCCTTTGAATTTTTCTATTTTACCTACAATGAGGTAGATAAAATACTATATCCGAATCGCTATGCGCATTTATCTCCATAGCCTCACGAGGTTGAGTGGGCCCCGAAAACATCCGAACCACAGAGACAAATTTTTGCCAACACCAGGATTCGAACCTGGGTCTCCCGAGTGCAAGACTAGTGCAGTGACCACTGAGTCATGGGAGCTGACAGATACAGTATTTTATCTATCTCATTATGGTTTTACTTGACATAGTATCCCAATTCAACCAAATTAGTTCTAGATAGGTCTGCAATGCAAAGTGAGAATATAACATAATTAATATTTCTTCCCTTTTCCTTATTGACTTGATAAAGCCTTTTCTGTCAGTATTAAATTTATTCATCACACCAGTTTCATTTGACCTCCATTTGAGGTCGCCTTATCGATGTCATCATTATTGTAGTTTGGATTTCCAAATTTGAAATCTAATACTTCAGCAGTCATTGTCGAACAAATAACAAAAAATAATCATTTTTTCAGTTTTACATAATATCCCGAATAGTGAAATGTTTCAATACAAAATGGACGAATAGCTGCATAAAATGGAAAGGCGGCTGAAATATATCGGCACCCAAATTTGGTGTTCAGTTCTTTATTATCAGTACTTAAAGTATTAGGAACTAGGTTGTCGTGACAGCCGATATATCTCTCTATTCTGATTTCATACAGTTCCTCAGTTAGGGGGGGNGGGGGGGGGGGGGATCAAGCCTTAAAAACTTAATATCAACTTTATGGAGTCAGTGAAAATGAGCAAATGAATAATAAATGAAAAAACACTTAACTTACGCTTAAGTTATTAAGTTAAAAGACCTTAATGAAGCCAATAGAATTATCTGCGAGCCCCGGAATTAGCACTACAAGCTCAGATAAATCTACTGAAAAACTATCAAAAGAGTATTTTT
>CM022877.1:33542748-33561434 GCA_012654025.1 Pachypsylla venusta | reverse complement strand
CATTGTAGTTGCTAATTATCACATATTTATCTATTAAAGGGAAACAAGTTATTAATAAAAAATCTGATTGCTAACCAGAAAAATATCAACCTTTAATAAAAAAAAAATAGAAATTTGAAAATTACAAGCATTCCTAGATTTATGGCTTATTATTATCTTTTTTTTGGCTCACCCATCCTCGGATGGGCCGGAAAAATGGCCAACATCACGAGGTCGCACACCTACCTGGACGTCCATTTGGTAAAATACTCGCTGGAAGTTACTTAACTTCAGTGGCCTATTCAACGGGAACTGGCACATTCAACGTGTCTCTTTTAATGTTCGACACTGTTTTCCACCTTTGTACATAGAATCTAATTTACTATTTTTACAGCTGAGCGTATTACATAAATTTTACATAAATATGACATTTTTATTGCCTATAATATTACGTTATGTAAGTTACAAATAGGTAGATACATATTATATACTTATAGTCCTATGTAAAAAAAAAAAAAAAAAAAAAAAAAATACGTTTACGTAATTTGAATGAAATTTATGGCGCGAAATTTTCCAAACCATGGTTTAAATATTTAATGACAAAATGTACTTGTTCGTGCGAGAGGAAGATGTGTTCAACTTATTTCATGAGCTTTTTTAGAAGAAATTCTTTGCACAAATTGAAATTAAAGGACTTTTTTTCTTTTTTAATTTGGCTTAACGTCTTTTAACATCTATTGGTCATACAAGACGGGGGTTTTACGCTCCATTCGCTGGAAACTTCTAAAACAGGTGCCCACATTGACCTCACCCAGCCTGGGTTAGGCCAGAAAAAAGACCCAACGATATGTGGTGTTCCCAAGCGGTCACCCATCCATGTACTGACCACGCCCGACGTTGCTTAACTTCAGTGATGTGACGGGAACTGGTGTATTCAACGTGGTATGATCGTTGGCTGGACTTTTTTCTGATTGTAACATTGTGGCTGTACATTTTCACAATATTATTGATAGGGTGTTAGGTCAATGTCAGCGTAGCACTCGCATAGCGGGAGCTACGCTCAAAAGGAGAAAACACTGTATGGTTGCCCGAGTTCCTGGACTTTCCAACTGAATAGAGAATATGAAGAGGCAAGCTGAAACTATGCTACAGCATGCTACAACAACAAGCACCGCATATTTTCAAATTGACATAATTTAATTTTAATAATGAAATCTAATAGCCAACATCACGAGGTCACAAAACTACCTGGACAATCTCGGTAAAATCCTCGCTAGAAGTTACTTAACTTCAGTGACCTATGCAACGGGAACTGGTACATTCAACGTGTCCCCTTTATTTTTCGACACTGTTTCCCACCTTTGTACTATAGTATCTAAGTTACTATTTTTACAGCTGAGCGTATTACATAAATTTTACATAAATATGACTTTTATTGCCTATAATATTACGATATGTAAGTTTTACAAATATATACATATCATATACTTATAGTCCTATGTAAAAAAAAAACAAAAAAAAATAAAATATAATAACTTTACGTAATTTGAATGAAATTTATGGCGCGAAATTTTTCAAAAAATGGTTTAAATATTTAATGACAAAACGTACCTACTCGTGCGAGAAGAAAAGCTCATGAAAAAAAAATATATTTCACGAGCTTTTTAAAAGAAATTCTTTGGAAAAATTGAAATTAAAGGATTTTTTTCTGATTGTAACATTGTGGCTCTACAGTTTCACAATATTATTTATGGGGTGTTAGGTAAATATCAGGGTAACACCCGCATAGAGGGAGCTACGCTCCGCAAGTAAAAAGAGATAACACTGTATGGTTGCCCGAGTTCCTGGACTTTCCGACTGGAATAGAATATGAAGAGGCAAGCTGAAACTATGCTACAGCATGCTACAACAACAAGCAATGCATATTTTTAAGAGGAAAGATGAAACTATGCTACAGCATGCTACAACAACAAGCACCGCATATTTTCAAAGTGACATAATTTAATTTTAATAATGAAATCTAAACTTCCCTCTATAAATCATCCTAGATCAATCTCTTGTGTTTTCCATTTGAAATTTTCCAAAACAATATTAAGAGAATGCCCCTTTATTTTTGTACACAGCATGCTTATCAGCATCAGCATGTTTCAGATTATTATTTATTTGAAAAAATCTTTTATTCTATCTTATCTCGTAAAGAAGGAGGCAAATCTCGCTCCATACAAGGTTCATAATTTTATCTAAAAGCAATTGCATGTATTGAGAAAAGAAAAAAAGAAGGAAAACTGCCCTAAATTTTCCAAACAAGAGATAACTTTTGTAAGATAGTGTGGTTTCCTAAAATTGTAACCTCTACCATTCCACATGTACTAGAATGTGTTAATAAAACTACCCTAAATTTTCCAAACAGGTGATTGCTTTTGTAAGACAGTGTGGTTTCCTAAAATGCTAACCTCTACCAATCCACATGTACTAGAATGTGGTATGAAAACTGCCCTAAATTTTCCAAACAAGCGATAACTTTTGTAAGATAGCGTGGTTTCCTAAAATTGTAACCTCTACCAGTCCACATGTACTAGAATGTGTTATGAAAACTGCCCTAAATTTTCCAAACAAGCGATAACTTTTGTAAGATAGTGTGGTTTCCTAAAATTGTAACCTCTACCAATCCACATGTACTAGAATGTGTTGTGAAAACTGCCCTAAATTTTCCAAACAAGCGATAACTTTTGTAAGATAGTGTGGTTTCCTAAAATTGTAACCTCTACCAATCCACATGTACTAGAATGTGTTATGAAAACTGACTTATTGAAAGCTAGACTGAAACGTATTTTGCGGGAAGTTTGTTTTTTGGGGTTTTAGCTAAATCCACTGTGGTTACTCCTCAGTGGGCTTAGCTTCTTCAAGTACCCTAGAGATATTAGCATTCTAAGTACTAGTTATTGGCCGAAAAGCTTACCGATTATGCACACAACAGCTCATTGCAGTGATTTATAATTGAAATCGGATAGTTGGTCTAGAGACCAATACGGGATAAACAAGAATCACATTGTCTTTGCAAGCGGAACACCCGGGTTTGATCCTGGTGGATCCGGCTATTTTTAGAAGTTATGTACGATATAGGAGGCACTTGCATATGTTAGGACAAGTAAGTTACTACTTAAAGAAAGCAGTGAGAGCAGCTTTATAAAAGTTATATCAATTCACATTCACGTGTCATTATTGGAAGCTTAAGTATTTTTTCATTTTGGTTGGATCGAATCGTTTGATTGGATTCCTGTCATTTTATACCATTTCAAGCGGACTAACAGTTGTGCTAAAAGTGATGATCTTTGGTTGAAGTCGATATATTCCAAGATATTCTTGAACTAATTAACCATATCCATGGCATTGTAAGGATTGAAGTTATCAGTATATTTTAATTTTCAAATTATAATTTTTACAAACTTATTTCAATCTGACGAAAAGTAAAACATAGTTGCCATTGTCCATTACACGTTGAGTACAGCAGTTCCCGTTAGATCACTGAAGTTAAGCAACGTTTAGCGAGGTTATACCATGTGGGTGTCCACGTGGATTCACGCCCTCGTGATCCTGGCTATTTTTCCGGCCATGTGGGTAGCTGTTTTGCAAGTTTTCGTTAAGTCAATTTTTTTTTTTTTTTTTTAAAAAAAAAAAAATAGGTACCTACGCAAAAGCAACCTACATACAAAATATCTGTAAATTTAAAAAGAAAATTATAATAGGATCCACGACCACTCTTGTCTCTTAGGAAATTGTCTGGTTGAACAATACAAGTGATCAATTTGCTTTGAAGTCAAATATTACAGCATCATAGACCATTGCGTTGTTGAGAACCCATAACTCACTTAAACCTACTCGTACATTCATGTTGAAAATTTTCCAAAATAAAATAATATTTTTGAAGGGGGAAAGAAAAATAATGAAATAAATCACTGAATTGTTCTAATATTTCAAGTGGAACATTGAACACAATTTAGTTCTTTCTATCTTGTCATAAAGGAGGCTGTTTTGGAACATTTAAAGGGGCGGTAAATGGACTAAAAATACTTTTTATTACATTTTTTGTTAAACCATACTTGGGTATGTTGTGATTTCAAAAATCGTTGTGCTTCTAGCGAGCTTTTCCAAATCTCTCAAATATTTTTGTGAACGTTAGTGAACTCCATTTTTGACTTCCATATACATCTCGAAATGCACTTGTATATGTTTATGTGTATGTATACAAGCCATAATTTTCATCCGATTTTGACAAAATTTGGTATACATGTTTATGGTATGAGAAAAAATTTCTGTATATTTTTGGAGGCCCTGCCCCCCACCCCCGGGCCCCAGGGGGGCCCAAAATTGTGTTTTTTGAAAATGATTTTTATCTTTTTAGCGGTTTGTTGCAGAAACCTAAAATTTTGATATGTGATGGCTGGTGTTAAGTGCTTTCCGATTTTGAAAAATTTGGGGGCAACTTTTTTTTTTTTTTAATTTGATTAAGATATTTTTTTCTATTAATGACTACAACACTAACGTGAACACCTGATCATATTGATCCACTAGATCTAACAACTACAGACCTCTGAAGTAATACTATCACGGTAGCCGAGTTCCTTTACATTCAAACCAAAAGAGAATATGAAGCAGATTCTAAAATGTTGCACTGAATAAAATGTGTCTCCAAACCTTCCTTATTTAAATTCGAACTCCTTAAATCAGAAAGCATATATATCAATCTGAGTTACCTTATTTAACGAGAAGAAACGTCATAATTCCAAAGCACGCCTCTGGTTATCTCCTCAGTGGCAATGATTTTGTTAAAATATTCAAATAATGTTTTCATTTAATTGTAAAATTTTTGAAAAGTTCATCAAAGTAAATCAAAATTAGGAATATTGTATTTGACTTAAAATTTAATTTAACTAGATAATATTAATTATTTATTATATTGACTGATGTGTTCTTTTTTTTTGCTTGACGTCCTTAAAGAGATTGGCCCGAGAATTGTTTTGTAGATTCTAATATTTGATGTCGAGGATAAGATTTTGGATTTTTTTTATTTTGGTTTAACGTCTCTTTAACATCTATTGGTCATTTGTGTTCCTCCATTTGTCGGAAACTTGCAAACCAGGTACCCACATTGACTTCAACCAGTCTGAGTTGGGCCGGAAAAATAGCCAGCATTACGAGGCAGCGAACTCACGTGTACACTCACATGTTCCAACCTCACTGGACGTTAATTAACTTCAGTGATCTATCAAGAACTGAAGAATTCAACGTGCCATAGACGCTGACGTGTTGCTTTCTTTTAACGCGATTTTTTTTTTTTTTTGGCTTATCGTCTTTTTAACACCTATTGGTCATTCAAGACGGGGGTTTTACCCACCATTCGCTGGAAACTTGCAAACCAGCTACCCACATTGACCCAACCCAGTCTGGGTTGGGCCGGAATAATAGCCAGCATCACGAAGCAGCGAACCCACGTGGACAGCTACATGGTACAACCTCGCTGGACGTTGCTTAACTTCAGTGATCCAACGGGAACTGGTGTATTCAACGTGCCATAGACGCTGTCTAATAACGCAATTTAAAACGATTCGAGATAGCATAGAATGCAATTAATTCCTATTAAATAAAAAAAAAGTGGTCAATAAATATTTGTATATTTGAGTAATTGAATATACGGCGTGCACTCAGGCACAATATAGACCAAGAATCTGAGCCAACGATCATACCACGTTGAATACACCAGTTCCCGTCAGATCACTGAAGTTAAGCAACGTCGGGCGTGGTAAGTACTTGGATGGGTGACCGCTTGGGAACACCACGTCAATGTGGGTAGCTGTTTTGCAAGTTTCCAGCGAATGGAGGGTAAAACCCCCGTCTTGAATGACCAATAGATGTTAAAAAGACGTTAAGCCAAATTAAAAAAAAAAAAAAAAAAAAAAAAAAAAAAAAAAACAAGAATCTAATGAAAGCTCTAAAGTCTGAAAAGTCTCCTATGCGAGCAGACTAAATAAGTAATTATTATAAAAAGAGCGAAGAAAAAAAATCTTCCATGGAAAAGAATATCTATTGCCAATAAAGTTGGTCCACAGAAATAAATACGATTTCATTTTATGTTGTGCCATTCAAATTATAGGCTATTTAGATTTTTTTCATTAAATAAAGTAACATTGCATATTAACTCTATTTTTCTACACAAAATAACTATCATTCTAAAATACCATTTTCCCTTTTTAGGTGCCCAATACTCTCCCCTAAATACGTCATTATGAAACACATATCGTAAATATAGAAGTTAAAAAAATATAATTTTTTATTACGTGGAAAAGAAACTCAAAAATTTTTTTTATGTATGAATGAAGTAAGAGGGGTGTAAAGTTGAGCAACACCGGGGAGAAGATTATAGAAGATTTTAGCATATAGAAAAAGTTTTAAGTACACTTTCAGTAGGTATTTATAGGGTACTCGTGTAATTTCTTAACTCTAGGATTGCCAAGCTCTATTCAATTACGTGCATTGCCAAGGGGGGGGGGGGGAAAANGGGGGGGGGGGGGGGGTAAAAAGTACCCGCAAACAAAATAAAGGATAAAATGAATTTTTAATTACAACAAGTTGCTATTACTTTATTATAAACTAAAAAAATATAAACTAAATCAATTATTATCTTACATAAAATAAAAGGAATATCCCAGGAATAAAATAATGTAAATGAAAATAAAAAAAATATCGCTAGACCCTAGGAAATCTATTCTGAACTAGAACTTTGTCCTTCCTGACATCCCACACAGACAAATGTCTTTTGACAGTGTTTACACACACTTATTTCTTGCATGTGGTACATAATTAGACATTTTAGACACTTTAGACAATTTATGGTAGCTTTTAATGGTAGCTTTAGACAATCAATGTATTGGTTACATGCATGGTATAAAGTACCCGCGCCCAAAGTTTGGCTTCAATATCATCCCTTAGAAGGCTTAGAACATACATATTTTTATATACTATGATGGAAAATATTGTTTGTGACAATTATTAAAGAACTCATTAAAATAAGTATCATAAATTGATTACTACAAGCTTTTTGCTAAAACGCGGGTACTTTTTCCCCCCCCCCCCTTGGCAATGCTAGGGTTAACATATAAAAAAAGTTCATTGGTGGATATTCCAAAAAGTTACTAAATAAAAAAAAAATCATCTCTGACCAAATCAGAACCAAGGACAGAACAAACTGTACACGGGGGAAAAACTTACAGACCCTTTTACATATAAGTATATTCTTTAAAATTCCATAGACACGAAACCGGATAAGAAATCAGAGGGGCGGGAGGGTCTAGTTGCACAAAAATTCTATATCTTGCATAGGTTCGGAAAATGTGTTATATTTAGATTAGGAACAATACAGTATTAGAGCTTTTCAATAAAGTTTAATTTAGTGGATTAATATGATCAGGTGTTCACGTTAGCGTTGTAGTCATTAATAGAAAAAAATATCTTAATCAAATATAAAAAAAAAATGGAGCCCCCAAAATGTTCAAAATCGAAAATCCCTTAACACCAGCCATCACGTATCAAAATTTTACGTTTCTGCAACAAACCACTAAAAAGATAAAAATCATTTTCAAAAAACAAAATATTGGGGGCCCTTCCCCCTGGCGAGGCAGAGGGCCCCCACAATTTTCAATATTGAAAAGCCCTTAACACCATCCATCACAAATCAAAATTTTACGTTTCTGAAACAAACCGCTAAAAAGATAAAAATCATTTTCTAAAAATAGAATATTGGGGCCCAAATTTCGTCAAAAAAGAGTATACTTACCTCAAAAAACTCCATAAAAGATTATAGATAAATAACTATCATTCTAAAATACCATTTTCCCATTTTAGGTGCCCAATACTCTCCCCTAAATACGTAATTATGAAACACATATCGTAAATATAGAAGTTAAAAAAATATAATTTTTTATTACGTGGAAAAGAATCTCAAAAATATTTTTTATGTATGAATGAAGTAAGAGGGGTGTAAAGTTGAGCATTAAAGGCCACATATATAAAGGCCACACTTCTCAACAAAAATTGATGCTACCACTCTCTCAAATCAATCTTTAAATCCAAAATCTTATCCAGGACATCAAATATGAGAATCTACAAAACAATTTTTCTCGCAATACTCCTGGGAGTGAGACCTACAATATGGGAGTGAGACCTGGCCAGTGTCAAAGAAAATGAAAACAATGCTACAAACATTTAAAACCAAATTTAAAGAAGAATTTATGATCCAGTGTTGACAATACTAAAAAATTGTGAAAAAAATTTACGACCATTACAAATCACATCAAAAAATGAAAATGAGATGGAACAAGTCGCGAAATGTGATGAAAATAGTTCTATCGAAAATTCGAACAAGCTCTCAATTTCAAATACAATGACAGAAGAAGAAGAAGAGAAAGGACCCAGGAAGAGATGGGTTGACAAAGTACTCAATCAACTTGAAAATTGAGGAGAACTAGGAGGTTTTGGCCTGCGCGGGCTGTTTGAAACGTAAAGTGAATCGTTTGAAACGCTAGTTCGAAGGAGTTAATGTTTATCGATCAACATTTATAGAGTACGTTAGATTTCTCCCTGCCAGCACGTTGAATACAACAGTTCTTCTTAGATCACTGAAGTTAAGCAACGTCCAGCAAGATGGACACCCACATGGTATAGTTCGTGCCATCGCATCGTGATGCATGTTTTTCTTCCGGCCAAAACCAGACTGGGTGAGGTCAATGTGCTGGTTTGCAAGATTCCAGCGAATGGATGGTAAAACATCCGTCCCGAATGACCAATAGATTTAAAGAGAAATAAAAAAAATATATATAAGTTATTTAGAATCATCACGAATTTTTCGTTGGACGTTTCTTAACTTCAGTAATCATACGGAAAGTGGATCTAATTTTAGTCATAGTAAAAACTGAATATCCATGCATCTACATTTTTGAATCCTACTGCAATTTTTACTATATATTATGAGCTGTAGTAGGAAACTTATTGCATAAATAAAATCAGTGAAATAAAAAATAAAGAATAAAAAAAAGAGGAAATTAAAAGAAAGACATAATGACGGGTACAGTTAACGAGACAAGAAATGGAAAATGACATCAGAGTGTTGTAAAGAGCGAATTGAGGTAATGGAGACCAGTGCAAGAGGTAATGGAGAACAGTGCAAGAGGGAATGAAGAACAGTGCAAGAGGTAATGGAGAACAGTGCAAGAGGAAATGGAGACCAGTGCAAGAGGTAATGGAGAACAGTGCAAGCTGTAATGGGGAAAAGTGCAAGAGGTAATGGAGAACAGTGCAAGAAGTAAAGGAGACCATTACGGGGGGGTAATGGAGAACAGTGCAAGAGGTAATGGATACCATTACAGTGCAAAGGCCCAGAGATCATCAACGGTGAAATAGACAACACAGGAATGGAATGATCTCGAAAAACCAATAGATGATATGGAGGCGTTACTCCAAATATATATATATATATAAAGCTCTTAGCCTAATGCATATTACACATTAAATTTTATTCAAAAAACAATTTTAGAGTAATAAAAGGGTAAAATATATTATTGAAAGTGTCATTTGTTATACAGTAGCCTTTGTAAAGTGACGCAAAATAAAATCGTCTGAAACTTGATATCCTTATGCAACATCAATTTAGTTTTTTGCAATTACATAATCAATACTGTTTGTAGAAAATCTATTGAATATTTATGCTCATTTTATTTTCCTTTGCATAAATGTGTTTCTCATAAATTATTACGATTGAAATTGTTTTTTCTTCCCCTTCCACTCCGAAACCAATGCTATGAAGTTGAAACAAATAGATTGAATTGATATTTTATAATATTTTCTATACATGAATATTAAAAAAGTGTAATATATGAGTTAGGTAGGTTATTTTATATATTTTAAAATTCCTACTAACAAAAAGTAAAAGATGAGTTGTTGAAATACATCAGATATTGGAACAAAAGTCTATATTTAAATGTTTAATATTATACGAGTAGAAATGTCTTGTGATACCTAGTATTTAGATTTTTAAAGGAACGATTTTTTAATTTAATTTTCATCTATCGACTTTTTCACTTTAAAAATGAAAGGAAAATGCTTGTACGAGTATTTCAAAATTTAAGGGTTTCGAGTAACTTACTAGCTGTGTTGTGCTAAAATCATTCCGAAAAACTGTGGCATATGAAGTGAGCAGATAGTTTTACCAGGTTAAAAAAGCGAGCAGAAAAAATATATTAGGCTCAGGCCAATAGGACGGAGACGCTGATCAGAAAATGGCGAATTATTGACGTGGACGCAGAATAACTAAAAAACGGCATTTTCATCCCAATTTGAAATATTATAAAAACATTGCATAAAACTTTTGAGCTCCTGGATTTGGATGTTTTTTGTAAAATGTATTTTACGATTCTACGCAGAAAAACTGATCAAGCGTAATTTCGGTATAACTTTAATAGCATTGAGACAGAAGGAAATGAAATAATAAAGTTAATTGTGGGATATACAGCAGGATGAATAAACTAGAGATTAGAACCGGGCCATTTTTATATTGTACCATGATAAGATAATTACACTAAAGAAAATGATATTTTTAACGATATTTTTTCAGGAGTGCGTTTTTGATGGACCGCGTCGGCAACATTATTATTGAAGTGAATAGAGCATCAGCTCTAATTTTGTGATTCTGATGTGAACATCCTGTATATATAATACTGTGATTCTAATGTGAACATTCTGTATATAGACCGGGACACTTCTCCTTTCTATTTTTATTTCTCCTTCTAGAAGATACGACAGGTTGTTTACGTAAACAACGACGTATTTATAGAATGCAAAGTTTATTCACTGCGTATTTTTTACTTCCTCTTTAGAGAACAACGTACTAGAGAGTTTGTGTACTAGAAACTTCTAGATCGTTAGGAATGTATAAATAGAAGCCGCGAGTAGAAACCGAGTCATCTAGTTTTCAAAGCGAAGTCAGTCAGTCAGTGATTTTTAAAAGTGTTTATAGTTGCGTTTAGCAAGTGATTAATTTGTGAATTTTTCGTGTGTGAATTACGTACGTAGTTTTTCGGGTGTTTTGAATACGATTTTTGGAAGTTAAACAGTATACGAATTTTTGTTACTTTTTTTTATTATTTGTAATTTCCTTCTTTATAAAATTGTTTTAAGTTTCTTTTCTATTTTTTTAAAAAAGTTAGTTAACGCGTTTTTAATAAACGACTACTTAATCCTCGAACCCTAAGTCTGCAACATTATTATAAAACTGGTTGTGATTCTCTTTTTGACTGAACGTCTCTTCAACACGTATTGGGCATTGGTGCAGGTTTCTATTGAGATTGACTGCTATAATGATCACTGCGACTTTTATTTAGATCTATCGAAGAGCCTGGAATGGAGTTAGATATGAACCAACATCCTCCTGATTACGAATTTACCGCCCCAATGAACTCTTATATCGGCAACATACCCAATACATATTGTGCGACATTTTTGTGTTGTTGTTTTGTTTTTTTTTTCCCCAAAAAAATATGTTTTAAATTTTCAAGATAAATGTTGGTTTCCAAAAATAAATTCAACAGCTGTTTGTTGAGCAGAAATTCTTTTCCAAATTTATTGCCAAAAGTTTATTTCGAAAAACAATGTTTTCTGTTCTTTTTAAAAGAAAATGGAATGCTATATAGAAGGGATGAGACGAAGCGCAAAATGTGTCTTGTTTTATGGAGCTTGTACAAAAAGAGATACGATTGGAGCCCAAATTTCGATTTTTATTTGTCTGAGGAAGAATCTGCCCTTACCCTGGGCCATTTTACCTAATTTTCTGACCTGGTGTACATTTTCGATGTGTATTTTTGGGAATAACTTTGTATGTAAAGATAATTGAGTCTTCAAACAGCAAAACAATAGGAATGATTAAATCGGTTCAACGAAGTAAAAATACTTATTCCCATTCGTAAGCATTGCTCTGCCCTTCCATTATGAATAATTAATCAAAATTGAGATTTTGAGAAGTTACTTGAGTATGCCACCCCCGACATACTCACAGGCCGAAGTCCACCTGAGCTGATGATGTAAAATAAAGCAAAAGCATCTCTGCAATATTATTATGTTACTATCGTGAATATATTGCATTGATTGATTTTATTCTTAAGACCGGTGCTAATTATTTATTAGTCTCTAATAATAGATGTATATACTAGCATCCCCCGATCTCGGCTTTTCCCGCGCATATTTAAAATGATGATCATGCTATCTCTCCCGCTCCAATGTATATCTTATGGGGATTGTTTATTTTTCGCGATTTCTACCCCTTAAAATTAAAATTTTGCAAAATCCTTTCTTAGTGCACACTTACATGGTGCAATGAAGGTTCCTGCCAAATTTCAACTCTGTAGCATTAATAGTTTCGGCTCTACGTTGATCAGTCACTCAGGACATTGCCTTTTATATATAAAGATTGACAGCAGCTATCTACAACAACTTTAGATCTGCACAGTCTGCACCTTCATACATCCGACTACGAGCAGAAACGATTATGTCACTATTGACTGATTGAGAATCGTCGGTATTAATTTTGAACTAAACAAGATTTATTGACTTTCAGCCATACTTTTTCAAATAAAACTCAAGACCAAACGGGCGAAACTTTACTTCTTGTTATGGAGAACAATAAAAATTCTTTTACATTCATTTAATTCTTCACCTCAAACGAAGTTCCATTTCTCAAAAACTCTTTAATTAAAAAAAATTGAAAGCGAAGGAAATTGAAGCTGGGGGAGAAATTCTTTATTTTTGTTTTAAACAATAAAATTTATATTTGTTGACGAAATCGATCGGAGGGGAAATTTTAAGAATATTGATTGCTGCATTGTTTAAATTGGGTTTACACTGTGGTTGAATTGCAATATACCATTAAAATTACCAATCGCTTAGTCAAAGACAATTTTGTCCGACACCGTTTTCACGAATCCAGGACTAAATAGAAAACGGTAGAACTTGAAATTTTAATTTTCTGCATGGAATGCATACCAATACAAGACCGTACCCAGGGGGGTCCAACCCTCCCCCCCCCCGAAATTTCAATCCTTTTTTTTAATGAAAATACTTTGCACGTGACCTATAATATTGAAAAAAAACAAGAACTACAACAATATAAACAACATCAACAACAACAAAAAACAACAACTTCAACAAAAACAACAACAACGACATCATCAACTACAACAGCAGCATCATCAACAACACCAACAATAACACAAACAACAACATCACTTTTAATGATAATCATTTTCAGGTGTTAATTCTGGCTTGACTATTAATGCTTCGGACCCCCCCCCCCCCCCGAAACTTCTTCAGACCCCCTCTTGTACCAATACTTTGGGTATAGTGTAAACGGTAATTACTGAAAACTTGAAATTTGGTCAGTATGTTATTTATATGAATTGGACGCTCCACGAAACTTTCAATTATAATCGAATGTACCGTTGTTGGTTTTGAACTTTGATCTTTTAAATAACGGAGCCCTTTTATATTTACTGCTATTTTAGTATCCGATCGTTTTTTCTTGTAAAATGTTCTACTTTCTACAACTGTTTCATACATTCCATTTTATTTAGAACTCTTTTGATCTATTTACCTACTCCGTTACTTATTTCTAACGCTATAATCTTCTGCTTCTTATGCTCCGTTTTTTCCATTCTCTGTTCTTTGTACATTCATCTTCTCAGAACATATAGGAACATCATTATAAATTTAGTTTCATTCTATTTTTCCTTTGTCGATATATTTCTCCTTTACTAATTCTTTTCTTTCTTATTTCTCACTCCTCACTCCTCAATCAAATTATCTGTATATCTTTCTTTGTTCTTTTCTAGGAATTTTCGAGCTTCATCCACCTTAGGGTTGTTATCCAGGAATTCTGGCTACAATTTCTGTGCAATGTGTCCGATATTATATTTTGATTCGTATCCAGAAATATTTGAACTTCAAAAATCGCTGAGCAAACTGTCTAATATCTTGTTGAGGCTCGTCTCCAGGAGTATTTGCGCTTAAAAAATTGCTCAGCAATTTACAATATTATATTTAGATTCCGATACAGAAATATTCGAGCTGCAAGAATTACTGACCAAACTGTGCCATAGCATGATGCAATTTTTAGGTTTGCTCTTATGAAAAGTACTACATATCATATATCAGTACTACCACAGTACCACTGCGGGTTGCCTGCATTTCTGCCCGCGACTGTGTCCTGGCTATGGAATGCAGAATGATTTGTAAAATTCTGTACTTCATCTTGATTATTTAAAATGTACCTATATTCTGTATTATTTATATTTTGTTCTTTTTTGTAATTTTTGTAAAATTTTGTTTGTTTAAATATACTACAACTCAGGTTGTGAATCGCCTTTTTAATAAAATATATCAGGACTGCATATCGTATATCAGTACTACATATCATATATCAGTTCTACATATCATATATCAGTACTACATATCATATATCAGTACTACATATCATATGTCAGTACTACACATTATATATCAGTACTGCATATCATATATCAGTACTACACATCATATATCAGTATTACATATCATATATCAGTACTACATATCATATATCAGTACTACATGTCATATATCAGTACTACAAATCATATATCAGTACTACATATCATATATCAGTACTACATATCATATATTAGTACTACATATCATATATCAGTACTACACATCATATATCAGTAGTACATATCATATATCAGTACTACACATTATATATCAGTACTACATATCATATATCAGTACTACACATTATATATCAGTACTACATATCATATATCAGTACTACACATCATATATCAGTATTACATATCATATATCAGTACTACACATCATATATCAGTACTGTATATGTATACAAGGCAATCGAAATTTAATTAAAGAAGTCGTTTTGTCTGCAGGAAACAATAATTTTCCTACTTAATGTTACCTATAACCAATATTTTATTTAGACTATATTTGGTGTTGTAATCTTGGCATTACTGTTAGTCGCATTAAAGGGGTTCCATAATAGAAAAAAATGTAAAAATAATAATCCCATGTTGCTAAGTTCACAGTGTTTTCTTAAGGAGCCATGTTATGTTTTCTTCTTCACAATGAAATATCACTGAATCTGTTCTAGAAATGAGAACTGTTGATCTTAAATCTACTTCTCGAATTTTCAACTCACTGAAATGTTCCCGGTATGTCAAATGCAGTGATCCCCAGTGTTAATGTGATAAGTAGATAAATGATGAAATCATGACCGTCCCATTCTGCAGTTTTGATCACAAAGAATGGCTCAAATTGGACAGAAAAAGTTATTTCGTCACGTTATTTCAGAAGGGGTCTAACTCGAAATTTTTCAAAATCGGGTTTTTTGTCCCATATAATGTAAAATATCAAGGGGCGTACAATGGTATGATCAGATATCAGTTAGCTCTTACACTTTTCGCTAGAGAGCTCCCTTCTCCAGAGAGCCAATTTTATTTGTTTCCATACTGCCTTTAATTTGTTTATAGCATGGGGATCATTATTAGACTTTGATTTAAAATGAATTTGAAACAATGTTAATATAGTAGAGATCCAATTGTGGAGCTGTAAATATCCAAATTTGATAATTTCATGCATTTCTAAAGTATTCTTAAAGACGCAGGCATCCATTTCAAAATAGATCATTCATTTCTAATGTATTCTTAAGAACGTAGGCATCCATTTAAAAATAGATCTCTATAGAATTGATTGAAATGGTTCCTTATAGGCACAAAAACGAAGGTCTTTTTTTTGGAACGGTTTTTACAAGTGGAATAAAAGAAATTACAGATTTTTTTTTTATAGGTAATAAAATATCACTCCTTATGTCTTATTTTAAATGAAAATTGAATGAAACCTTTAATGCAAGCCGTCTGTAAAATATAAAAGAAAACGTAAAATATTTCTCTCCTGTAAAATTTGCTTTTTTCTACTTAAACCCCTTCTGAAATTAGGTGACGATTTGTGTTTTGACAGTGTATAAAAGACGCAGAGTGATCTATTTAAAAATTTATTTATTTATTCAATCGTAGTGAGTTGAAAATTCCATTTCCTAAGTGTAAAAAAAAAAAATGTTATGACACCTCTCGGTACAGATATGTAAATTATTTTATGAATGTTTTTGTTCTGGTTTTTTTTTTTTTTTTTTTTTNATTTTTTTTTTTTTTTTTTTCCTTTTTTCTAAACTACCGAAAGAAAGGCAACAATTTAGGCAAGAATGACACAGAATGTCGAACTTAATTGAGTAGGAAAATCTATTAAAGAGAAATATTCCATTTTGTTTTATTTGTAAAATTAGATACAGTCAATCGTAGTGAGTTGAAAATTCCATTTTCTAAGTGTAAACAGAGGAATTTCATATTTTGTTTAGCAAACATTAGACGAAAAAGAGGTAGATAGGGTAAGAATAGGTAGTTTGGGATATAAAGATGGCGGTTGGGGGGGGGGGTTTANGGGGGGGGGGGAGTTTAGAAATGTTATCATTGTTATGTACTTCCGTTACGATGTCTTTATTGACAACATCATCCCGTGTTATCATGTACAACATTAACGCTCTTTTATTCTTATGTGCAATATTGTATTATGTTCTTAGTTAACCCTAGATTCTCCTAAATGTTGTCAATGGTGTATATTACTAAATATACCCCAGTAGGGGGGGGGGGGTGAGGTAAGAAATACTGGTAATTTAATGTAATCTATAATAATAAAACTGAATGTAACGATAAATGTATGTATGTGTGTGTATGTATCACTAATTGTTTAGCCAAAACGGTAAGAGATATTGAAAAATTGATGAAAATTGACCCCTCCTAAACTAAAGGCTAAAACCCCGGGAAAAATATCAGAATTCAAAAATGTCGAACCGTTTTCGAGTTACGGCCGATTTTTCGATTTTTGACCGAATTTAGCCGGTCATGATCTGATATCTTAAAAATTGTCGCGACAACATTCCAACTCGAAGCGAGAAAGTTTTAGGTCGCCTTTTAAACTTTAATTTGGAATATAGTTTACAAAAAACAGTCCAACCACGTTCGAGTTATGGCCGTTTTTCCGATTTTTGATAGGAAAATCATAGAATACTATTAGCACAGGAATGGCCATGCCTCTAAACTAGTTTTTTTTTATATATCTAAATTTTATATATGTTTTTTATATATTTTATATATGTACGTATATATATATATATTTTTTGACGTGAAAAAATCGGAATAAATTTTTTTTTTTTTAGAATTTCTAAGGCTGTCAATATTTTTTAAATTATCTACAAACAGGTTCCTATTCATTTTTTAACGACTTCAGATTGATTGCTCAATTGAGAAAATAATTTGTTTACTTGAGTCCATTGTATGTAAATATTTGCAAAGGGGGTTCTCTCAACATTAAAGTAGGTAAATAATGGAAAGAATTAAAAAATTTACAAATTTTCAATATCATATCCTATGCAATTGAAACAAACGCATCAGTAGTTCAGTTGGTTGAGGTGGTGGATTCGTAACCAGGAGGCTGTTGGTTCGAATCTAACTCCATCCCCACCTCTGGTCACAATGGATTTAAGGTCGCAGTGATAATTGCAGTCTCAATAGAGATTTGTAAACAATTTAATAATAATAAAATAACCTCAAAGCCACCTATTTCTATTTCAATCCTGAATTCAGAAATGGGGAAACCCAGGGTGGTATACAAGATTTTTTTTCGGGGGTGGGGGGCCATTGACAGCCAAGCCAGCACTACCACCTGAAAATGATGATCATGGAAGGTGATGTTGTTTTTGTTGTTGTTACTGTTGTTGTTTTTGTTATTGTTGCTGTTTTTGTTTTCAATAGTATAAGTCACGTCCAAAGTAGAGTATTTTNACGTAAAAAAAAAAAAAAACGATTGAATTTTAGAGTATTTTCATTAAAACAAAAAACGATTGAAATATCAGGGGGGGTCTCCACCCCCTGAACTCCCCCCCACGTGGGTGAGGTCTTGGAAACCAGTTGATTTTAATGGGAATATAGCCATAAAAAATAAAGATGGCGACATCCTAAATTTAGTCAGTTTGGCTACTCAGCTAAGAAGGACTAAATAGCGAGACGAACTGGTGAGGATTTTAAATGGTATATAAGATAATAGTGTTAAACCCGAGTATTAGAATTCAATCAATTAAAAGTAGAATCATCATTTCCGATGGTGTCGGGATGTTTAAGAATGCAGCTCTAATCAAGTTGGTGTTTCCTGCTAAAGTTTTTGACTATCATCATACTTCTAATCTTTGAGGCTACTAATTGTCACGGGACGGAACCCCAGAACCATGTCAAACCCTCACTGACTTAATTATAGTTAGTAGCATAAGAATATTGCAGAGTTCCTTTCTGTATTAGTTTGCACCACCAGACCACGTAGGACTCGATCAACGAGTAGGGATTACGATCCCGGGATTCGCCATCCAATTCCGGGATTTTCGGGATTGACATTGATATAATAAAAACGTACAAAAACCATACTTTTTTATTGAATTTGAAAATGTGGCCCCAATACATCAACCTTGAACGTCGATGTGCTGCCATCTGCCATTCAATAAAAAAAATGCAAGACCT
>CM022877.1:33526859-33542648 GCA_012654025.1 Pachypsylla venusta | reverse complement strand
AATCTTGCAAGGTTGCTCTTTTAATTTTTGATAAATACGAGCAATGCTAGTCTTGCAAGGTTGCTCTTTTAATTTTTGATAAATACGAGCAATGAGAATCTTGCAAGGTTGCTCTTTTAATTTTTGATAAATACGAGCAATGCGAGTCTTGCAAGGTTGCTCTTTTAATTTTTGATAAATACGAGCAATGCGAATCTTGCGAGGTTGCTCTTTTAATTTTTGATAAATACGAGCAATGCGAGTCTTGCAAGGTTGCTATTTTAATTTTTGATAAATACGAGCAATGCGAGTCTTGCAAGGTTGGTCTTTTAATTTTTGATAAATACGAGCAATGCGAGTCTTGCAAGGTTGCTCTTTTAATTTTTGATAAATACGAGCAATTTAAAAATAAGGTAATACTAAATTATCCTACAATGTGCCACTTCGCTGTAAACAACACCGTCTTCTCAGTTGATCTCACGAGTCTGAGGCAACGATACATTCGGAACTCTTGTATTCAACGCTGTTTATCGTTGAATTCTTTGTAGCATTGCCTTATTTGTAAGGTTTAATTTGAAAAGAAACTTAGTAAAACCTACTCTTTAAAATTTGTTTTTTGGGCACTGGGAATAATCCACTATCAAAAGAAGTAGGTAATTATATTTTATGTAAAAAAATTGGAAAATTGAAAAAGAACAGACAAGTTAGGAAATAAAAACCACGCGCGGATATAGGGGAGGGCACGGGGAGCTCGTGCCCCCCAGTTTTTTTAAGCGGGCGGTGTTTCTCAAATTTCATTATACCTAATCACGTATTTTTTTTTTTTTTTAATCAAATGAGTGATCCACTGTGTCTTTTATCCCATTGGGAGGGGGGCACGGACCCCTAAATAATTCCCAATCCTGATATTAAATAGAAATACGTAGGTAAATAAAAAATTGTCAAAAATTCCGTCATCCGTCATGGCACTTTTTTTTCGTGATCACGCTTATAAAATCGCTTATCACCCTTATGAAAGGTATTTGCGGTAAGCTCTACAGCTTACTATAAATACCTTTCAAAAGGGTGTTTTTTTTACAAATTAGGTATCGTACCTCGATAAACATTGCATTAAAAAGTACTGCCCAGGACTCGAACCCCCAGGCCCTGGGTTACGAGTCCCTACCCTTCCCTCCTCCAAATTTTCTATCGAGTATATTGTTCGATTGTACCCCCAAAACAAGAAGGTTATATCCGCTCATGGGAAAAACTTTATAAACTTAGTTTAGAGCTACATTATGTTTTATTATTTTGTTTTAAATCTATATTTTGAACTGGACTCTGCATTGTAGAGTCTACAAGGCGAAGAATTTTCTTCTTAGTTTTTACACTAGGTGTGTCCGTGGACAAAAACGGGCGGATCCATCCGTTTCACCTCGAATTTTCGGGCACCACATAAACTTTAGCAACAGTTTGTAGGGAGTATAAGGCTACGCTTCGCTCCGCCCAATAATTGTAAAATTCCTGGCAGTTGAATTGAAAATGAAACATGATCAGTTGTTCTGATCTGATCAAATCTACAGAACCTGCATTTTACGCATGTGTATCTGTATAGATATAAAATAAAATAATGTACTTTTTATGAATTCGATTTCTTTTTCACATTGCCTTATTTATAGGGTTTAATTTGAAAAGAAACTTGGTAGAACCTACTCTTTAAAATTTGGTTTTCGGGCACTGGCTTGTGATCATAAAATGAATGACGTTAAATTTATCTTTTCATTGTGTTTTCTGGTGATCTAGGAATACTCCACTATCAAAAGAAGTAAAATTTCCATATACCTAATAAAATTGAAACTTTTCAAAAATTTCCAGTCATTTCCCCAAAAAAAGCGTATAATAGAATAAAAGAGTTAAGAAGAAGGGGCACCGAACTCGTCCGGATTATCTTTATTTTCTTCTATTTTCCTTTTTCTTTGGACTCTTGAACGACGGATATCCGGCACACGGAAAATGTGTCCCTCGGATAAGAGAAAAATCAAAAAAGAATAGATAGATAGTTCTTATATTTTTGTTTGAAAAATTTCATCCCATAATTTTTCAGTGATACTCAAATTAATATTTGCGGAACCTTTGTTCAGTATTGCAACAACCCTTCAATCTTTAATTATAATCTTATAAATGGTAAAGGAAATATGTATACGGGACCAATCAAGTTTGAGAAGAAATAACTAGAGCTTTAACCACTATATAAAAACAAAGAAATAAAAATGTACATAAATGTAATGGTATATTACATTTTGTGTTCAAAATATTTTATGAATCAGCACTAAAAAAATTGTTGTTACTAGCTATTTTTTAAAAAATTTGGCTTAGCGTCTCATTAACATCTATCGGTCATTCAAGACGGGGGTTTCACCCCCCATTCACTGGAAACTTGCAAACCAGCTACCCACATTGACCTCACCCAGCCTGGCTTGTGCCGGAAAAAGAGCCAACGATACGTGGTGTTCCAAAGCGGTCACTCATCCAAGTACTGACCACGCCTAACGTTGCTTAACTTCAGTGATCTGACGGGAACTGGTGTATTCAACTTGGTATGATCGTTGGCTGAATAATAAATCTCACAAAAAAATTATCATTGAAAAAAGGCCAAGTTTCGTCTACTTTCCCAAAAAATTCCGCCTATGAAAGTAGTGATATCTATTTTTGGGGCCAAGTTTATTGTTGCTGCTGTATATCCCGCCCTTAAATTAATGAGTGAGTCAATCAGTCAGTCAGTGAGTATCCAAAAGTGCAAAATTTAAAATTACCTATCTCCTACCCGGGTTAACATAAAATTTTGAAGTTTACCCTGTAGTATTTTACTATACTACGGAATGTATGTTCAACATTTCAATGACCTATCCCCTGTAGAACCGGATATCTGACGGTGTGAAAAACCTAGTGAATTGCTTCGTCTAAAGATACACTGGTGCTCTCCGGAACTTGGCCTGGCGCACTACCGTGCGCTCAGATCTAATCTTGAAGGGCATTTTTAAAAATGACTTTTGTATCAATTACTGCTACCACTGGTCTCTATTACGATTCAGGAGGCAGACTTAGACCCAAACAAAACCAGCGCAACCCAAAAATAGAAAAAACTGTTTTTTTTATTTTTCGACCCGAACAAATTAATTTCGAACCCCGTGGCTTCCTGGTGCAATGTACACTCTGCCAAAGAAATGTCACTCCAACATATTCAAAGATAATTAACAGATTTATCAAATAACGATCAAGCACTATGTTTAGTCAGAGTAGAAGATGATATGCTAACCATATTAGACTTTTAAAACCCCTCATGTTATGAAACTATAATAATATAAAATACCAGGACCCATTATCTTTTCTATAAACAGTTTTTTCCTTTGTGCTTTCTAATGGGAAAGCTCTTTGTCAGAAAAAATAAAATATATAAAAGCCCTCATAGTTACAGTTTTCCTTTAAGGAAAGGAAGATTTTCCAGGAATATGATAAGTTTATAAACAACAATGACTCTTGCTACCAACAATGTAATGTTGCGCATCCACTAATTTTAAAAATATATAAAAAAAAACGTCTATTGAGAAAGTCAGCACTCGTATGCCGTTCATATGATTTTGATCAACATCCCATGAATAAGTCAGACATATTGAGGTCATTGACAATCCAAGAAAATTTTCAAATCGAATGAACGGAACAAGAGTATTCGAGGCTATTGACAGACAAACATGGAACCAAATTTGTTCGTTGATATTTGTAACGTATTAGAAATTTAAAATTCAAACGCTCGGTTCGATACTGGCATAGTGATCTTTATATATAGTTTATTATATTAATTGAATTTGCTGAATGTTTTTGGGACTGAATCAGACCACCCGAGGCTTTATTATATGATGGCCATTTTAAGCATTTGTGGCTGCCTACAGTTCACAGAACTGCAATAAATGTCTTTTTGTCATTCCAAATGATCCTTATTTTCGTATTCAGGCAGAAGTATATTTTAAACTGTGCTCAAACCAAATTCCATGGATTTAAAGCATGGTCCACACTTATATTGCAAATATTGTACAACAAATGTTTGGGCAACACGCAGCGTCTACACTTAATTTTTAGTGTGTACCTATAATGTTGTGTTTTTTTCACAGATCTGTGTGATATTTAAACTTGCGATGTTGTCCGACACGGTACACGGTCCACACTTTCAATGTTTCTAAGAAATGTTCCATATTTTTGGAAACATGCAACATGTTGGACAACAGATTCCCAACACGTCCAGCATACTTGTGTTGTAATTTTGTACAACATTTGCAACATAAGTGTGGACCGTGCTTTACAAATTTGGTTGCTTGTCTATCTAAATGTGTTCAAGAAATTTCTTCAAAAGACTAACTGTAATATAATCGAAACTCATTTTTTCTTGGAAATCCTGAAAGGACAATTTAAAGCCTCATCAAAAATAATGTCGCCAGCTATTCCCGTCATCAGCAAAATGTGTATTGATTCCTCGCCATTCCACTATCCTTGATAATCCTCATCAACCTAACTTTGACACGAAACCAATAAAGGGCTTTTGAAAATGGTAGATACCCCTCCTTTATCTTTTGAAGAAAATGGTGTATATTTTATTTTCTTTATTTTTTATGATTATTTTATTTTGTTTTCGTTAAAACTAACCCTTCTATTAAGAACATTATAAACAAAAGTAATAAACATTTTTTTTATTATATTGTGTCACGTGTCATTTAATTAAGCCTTTAAACAGTTCATTATTTATTAATCGTAAAATTATGACCATCATTGTCAAACAATTTTTATCACACTTGGGTTGAGTACATAATTATGTTTACATCCAAATGGTATATAGAGTCATACTCGAAAGACAGCTTGAACGGTGGATGGCCGTCTCAGTATTGAGACGCACCAAGGCAATGCTGCAAGAACCTCACGATCGAGATCCTGTCCCTCAGTTGGAAAAATAACGATATGGCTATAGGCCTGATTACTGTCCACTGTGGCCTAAGAAAACACCTACACACTATGGGCTTTCATCAGGACTAGATTACGTGTAGAATTTGTGGGGAGGACGAGGAAACTGCTTCTCACGTCATCATTAACTTCCTACTAGCGTGGAGACTAAGCATAGGACAGTTGCAACCCAGACTCGACATCCACGAAGAATACCTAGCCAAAAGGCTGATCAAGATTGCTCAGATCTTTGGCCTTGACTAGGAAAACAGGCTACCTTCCAAGCACAAAAGGCTCAGTTGAGGCTTAGGTGCAGGGGCTCATTTAGCCCTAAAGAGGAATAAATCTCACGAATATACGAATACTAGCTGTTTTCCCATGCTTTGCTACGGTTACAAAATTCAACATCAATTTCGAGATCGCGGAATTAAATCTCCTCAAATTTAGATTTTTGGCAACAGAGTGAACACGGCTCCTATTTAGAAAATTCAATATTTTACTCAAAGATATTACTTTTTGCACTGCGGAACACCTTCGTATAAAATTTCAGATTTCTCGCATATTCCGAAGTGATACTTCTTAACTATGGGTTTTTGGTGGAACCGACCCCGAGAGTGAGCACCGTCCCTATCCGACTCGAGTTTCGTCTACTTCATAGACATTTTCAGTAAATCCTCGTCATAAATAACGGTAGTGTTTTTTAAAGTTACCAATAGGATGTCTAATATAAATTTGTTAAATAATATACCGAAATTATTAGATTTCTTTTTAACAAAGTTTTCAGGAAAGATCAATGACAAGGGCCTTTTCCAAAGCTGTCCATTGATGTCATTCCTGCGTCCTCTATGCCCATCGTGGTGCTTTTAGCTGTTTTATCTCATCTGATTTACTGGACTTCCTTTGTCCCATAACGAGGGTATCCCCCTTGAGTTATTTTTGTCCATTTTTGATTTGACATTCCGGCTATACGATTATGTATATGATTTGCTAACAGGGGCGTACACAGGATTTTTTTTCGGGGGGGGCCAAATGTATACCATAACAGCATCGTGGCGTTGAACCCATCTAGTTTCACAGAGAGATAATGTAAACAATGTGTAAATATAGGGCTATAAATATAGGACTTTACATAGACAGTTTTCAAAGCAGGACCGCCTAGTAGTTGTTAGGCGCCAGGGGCGAGATTTCGAAATGCGCCCCCCAACGATAATCAAATGTTTCTAGATATAAAAGACGTAGCAAAGCCCTATAACACCGGCATCTAGGGCGGTACGCCCCACAGTTCCTACGCCTCTGCCTATTAGGTAATGTACTCTATCGCGCCCAAGATATAGGTTTTTTTTAACTCTTTCAGTATTTGTCTTCTTTAAGAGGTTTGGATTTCTTCTGTTTTCCACATCACCCAGGATGTAACAGAACGAATGCATTTTTTGTAGAGGAAATCGCCAAGATCTCTAAGAAAACCTCTGTTAGTTTATGGGATCCTATCCTCTTGGGAATATATTAAACTTCAACCTAAGTTGTATTTTTCAATTTCTTGTATGAAATTGATATGAATAGGCAACAAGTTTAAAGTTTTAGCAATTGCCGTTCTCATTTTAAGCAGAATATGGGAAAACGCTAAAAAGCGGCATAAAACCGCCAACGGTATATTCAATTACCACCAAAAGCTTATTTTGCCGTTCATGGCATAACACTGACGTACATACCAAATTTCAAGTCTCTAACACTTGCCGTTCTTGAGATATCTTGTCCACAGACAGAACACACACGGACTAATGGCTGAAACTCGAGATTCGGGCTCTGTGGACCCCAAAACATGTTTTGGCATTGAAAACTCGACATCGAATATTTAAGCCCATTACAAGGAAGGTAATTTTTTTTAAAAAATATGTAGAAGAAAAGTTAAATCGCCCTAACTTTGAACTTTGTTATGTAAGTTAGTAAGTATCCCAAAAAGTGTTTTCTGCGTGACATTGAAAAAGAAGCACAGGGTTAGATGATATACACTCGCGTTTCACATTTGATGGCTTATCCCGAAAAAAAATTCNCCTCCCCCCCCCTTGTGTACGCCCCCGACCTGTGGTAGTACAGAAGACCGTATCTGTGGTAGTACAAAAGATCGTTTGTGTGGTAGTACAAAAGACCTTATCTGTGGTAGTACAAAAGATCGTATCCGTGGTAGTACAAAAGATCGTATCTGTGGTAGTACAAAAGATCGTATCTGTGGTAGTACAAAAAACCGTATCTGTGGTAGTACAAAAGACCTTATCTATGGTAGTACGAAAGACCGTATCTGTGGTAGTACAAAAGATCGTATCTGTGGTAGTACAAAAGATGGTGTCTCTGGTAGTGCAAAAGATCTTATATGTGGTAGTACAAATCGGCAGGGTGCCGGGTGCCGAAAGACAGTGGTTGGCACCTCTCACAGTTTTCGGCACTCCTATGAAATAGTATTAGACCTACGTACCAATCTCCATATATCTGTTTAGGTAGATATTATAATTTGTATTATAGAAGCATCGACTCTTGTATTAAATAGTCCTGGGTTCGATTACTGGTTCAAAAACTTTTCTTACGTAGGTTTAAAGTTTCGGAATATCTATGAAATAAAATGCCTAAATATCTAAATGAAAAGAAAGATAGGTACGTTATTAAACGTAAAAAATTAGCAATGAACTTTAATATTTTTAAATTTTAAGTACAATTAGAACTGGTTTGACATTTTTCCTTTAAATAAGAATAAAAATAATTAATTTAAATCCCTAAATAGGTACCCTATAGTTGCAAAATAAAAACAGGACTTTTTTATAGATAGGATTAGTAAATAGCTGGGTGTACCAGCTACGGAGATAGTATTGGTTCAAACCCCAGCAGAGACAGGATTTTTTTTCTAACCAATTTGAGTGTTTGGCCACTCTCTGTTCATAAATATATTTGCATTTCAGGTAAGCTTAGCATGACATATTAACAAAAATAGTCATACAACTAAAGTTAGGATTACATTCTATGACATAATGCCAAATTATTTTGCCATAATGTGTGATTCTAACTATTTTTTTTTTTTTTTAATAAGTTACAATACGTTGCGTTCAGATAGTTCTACTTAATATCTTTTCAGCAAACTTGATATGTGACAGTCAACTTTTTTGACAATTGATTAAATGACTGAACTACATGAGCAAATAGTATTGCTTCATGTGGGTTATAAGATTTCTTTTTTTTCTGTATGCACATGTAAAGTTGTTGGAAAGATGCCTTTCATAAGGCTAAAAAAAAAATATCAAATATTAATTATAACAAAAAAGAAAGAAGAAAACAAAATAAAATGCAAGACAATTACTAGTAAGTGGGTCAATGATAGCCCTCATTGGATCACTCGTCCCCTGAGGAGGATGACTCGTCTGATTAGAGGGCAGAAAGTATTTCTTGGGGCAATTTTCGTTTTAGTCTCATTCGACTAAATGGAGCTTACCCAATTTTAAATTCAAAAAGTCAACAATACGATACGTATAAAATTTGGGTATCTAGCTAGATACGCGTAGCTTTTCAAATTATCTCTGTGGCTGGTGGCCTTCTTCTGTAAATATGACCAATTTGTTTGAACCAAGCACGTATGTCTTTTTCAGCTACATATTTATTGAAAAAAAAAAATATATTTCGGCACCCCTACGGAAAAGTAACAAACAAACATGACAGTCGTCGGCACCCCTATTCATATCAAAAATGATTTAAATACATTCTTAAACTTCTATAGGTATGTTATTAACTAACTAATTAATAAATTTTTATAACAATTTAAACTTCAAATCGGGCAGAACGACTAATTTAAAAATCAGATTCCTAAACAAAAAACTTAAGAAATCGTTAATTTCACTTGCTATCATGTAATATTTTTTTTAAATTATTGATTTGAAGAAATAAGAGCTGCTGTCAGGGTGACGATTGTATCATTGTTTTAAGAACAGGATAGAGAAAAATAAAAAAATAATTATATTTTACTAAAATTGCCTGGCTACTTATTTTTTAAAAAAGAAAATTAGGGTGCCGACTACTGTATAGAGTGCCGACTACTCTACTGTTTACCCTATAACAGGCCCCCTTCTCTCCTGTATATTATTATTATTTAGTGTGTTTCAGGGGGTTAAAAAACCGCTGACACATTACAAAATTGGGAACCAAAATACCCCCCACCCTTAATATTCAAACAAAAGTATAAATANTAATATTCAAACAAAAGTAAATATATATATATATATATAAAATGTTAATCAAAACAGAAAAATAGATTAAAAAAATTTTGGATTTGGAATTGGAAAGAAAAAATAATAATAATTAAATTGATTTAAAATAAAAAGAAATTATACTAACAAAAACCCGTCACCAATAATAATAGTAAGAAAAAAACAACAACGCAAAACCAATGTTTACATTAATAAGAAAAAAAAGAATTCATAAATTTTCTTGGAGTTTAACAGAAAAGGTACGTTCCTTTCTACTCTGAGCTAAACGAGAAAAGTGGAACAAACGCTTTCCGACTGAAAGACACCCCCCACATGTTTTTGTGATTTTTTTTTGGTTTATTATTTTCAATAATGAATCTTTGGAATCGTCACGAAAAAAAAAAAAAAATTACCCCCCCTCAAAATTTGATNAATGATCAAGTCGGATAATGTCAATCAGAGATCAAAGCATATAAGTATCACTATATCAAACACCTGTAAATTCAACTTTTTGAAGACAACCAAAGTTGCATTTCAATGATCAAGTCGGATAATGTCAATCAGAGATCAAAGCATATAAGTATCACTATATCAAACACCTGTAAATTCAACTTTTTGAAGACAACCAAAGTTGCATTTCAATGATCAAGTCGGATAATGTCAATCAGAGATCAAAGCATATAAGTATCACTATATCAAACACCTGTAAATTCAACTTTTTGAAGACAACCAAAGTTGCATTTCAATGATCAAGTCGGATAATGTCAATCAGAGATCAAAGCATATAAGTATCACTATATCAAACACCTGTAAATTCAACTTTTTGAAGACAACCAAAGTTGCATTTCAATGATCAAGTCGGATAATGTCAATCAGAGATCAAAGCATATAAGTATCACTATATCAAACACCTGTAAATTCAACTTTTTGAAGACAACCAAAGTTGCATTTCAATGATCAAGTCGGATAATGTCAATCAGAGATCAAAGCATATAAGTATCACTATATCAAACACCTGTAAATTCAACTTTTTGAAGACAACCAAAGTTGCATTTCAATGATCAAGTCGGATAATGTCAATCAGAGATCAAAGCATATAAGTATCACTATATCAAACACCTGTAAATTCAACTTTTTGAAGACAACCAAAGTTGCATTTCAATGATCAAGTCGGATAATGTCAATCAGAGATCAAAGCATATAAGTATCACTATATCAAACACCTGTAAATTCAACTTTTTGAAGACAACCAAAGTTGCATTTCAATGATCAAGTCGGATAATGTCAATCAGAGATCAAAGCATATAAGTATCACTATATCAAACACCTGTAAATTCAACTTTTTGAAGACAACCAAAGTTGCATTTCAATGATCAAGTCGGATAATGTCAATCAGAGATCAAAGCATATAAGTATCACTATATCAAACACCTGTAAATTCAACTTTTTGAAGACAACCAAAGTTGCATTTCAATGATCAAGTCGGATAATGTCAATCAGAGATCAAAGCATATAAGTATCACTATATCAAACACCTGTATATACAGAAAAGAAAATTGATGTGTCAAATTGTCCCAGTGAAAATATGATGCTGTGTGGGTGTCGCAAAAGTCCGAGACCGCCTGAATATCTTTTGAACGGCTTTATGTGGAGTTTTTGCATGGTATTATACACCAAAATTTAACCACCTGATGGTGTGGCCAATTTTTCAGAAACATGAGTACCATGTGGCCCCCAGGGGGTCCAAGTTTTGTTTTTAAATACAAACCCCCATCTTGTGATACATTTTCAAAAAGACAATAGAATTAGAAGTACTTTGCAAAAAAATTTACCCGCCTAGCGTGTTTGGTTTCAAATATGACTTCCAAGAGTGCCTAAAACTAAGCGAATTTTTCGCAATGGGATATTGAATGATTGCATAGGACACCAATGTTGAGACACTAAAACTATGCGAATTATTTCTAAAAGTAGGCGAAGTGTCTAAAACTAGGAGAATTATGTCTAAAAAGCAGGTTCCTCAACATTGGTGTCCTATGCAATCCTTCAATATCCCATTGCAAAAAATTCGCCTAGTTTTAATGGCCAGTTTTGAAACCAAACACGCTAGGCGTCTAAATTTTTTTGCAAAGTACTTCTAATTTTATTGTCTTTCTGAAAATGTATCGCAAGATTTGGGGTTCGTATTTAAAAAACAAAAGTTGGACTCCTTGGGGGAAACATGGGTTCCGCCCCTGAAAAATTGGTCACACCATCAGGTGGTTTAATTTGGGATATAAGACCATGCAAAACTCCACATAAAGCCGTTGAAAAGATATTCAGGCGGTCTCGGACTTTTGGGACACCCTGTATTTACCAAACCATTGAGAAGCAACAAGTTTCAAAGCAATTGCTTAAGTTTGAACCTAAAATGTTCAGGGTCGATCATTTGAGGAGGGGTGTTGGTGATTTACAAATGATCTGCTCGCTGCTTTCTGAGCCAACCAGTTTATATTGTATTAACTATTTTTCGACAGACATTATTTTCAGTTCACAAATTTATTCTGAATTATTAAAATATTTTTTCTGCACAAAATGCAATTTATTGTTACTTGTCTAATAGCCCGCAGAAAGCCGCACACTTACTGAGCTTATTGCATAGCACACATATTCGCTCAATATGAGGGGAAATACACACGTTCTTATAGAGAAGTCCGCAGAACGAGCATATTCCCGTAAGATATCAGTGTATTTGTTTGCTTATATAAACAATGTGTGATATGCTATAAGATAAATTAGTAAGCGGCCGTCTGAAAGTACCCTTACGACCATTTTCTATGCATCTTTACCTTTATTCTTGCGGCCAAGTAAGGACCATTTTTTTTTATTTGCATCCTTTTTCGTTTCCTTGGATGGCAGGAGGGGTCCTGTCTCTTCTGACTCCCATCCTGTCTCTTCTGACTCCTCGAAATTCAAAAACTCTCCTCTTGTCTCTTCTGACTCCTCGACATTCAAAAACTCTCCTCTTGTCTCTTTTGACTTCTTGACATTCAAAAACCCTTTTTCCCATTCATTTAAAGATTTTATGTCCTTATTTATATATGTACGAAGGTTTTCAATTCGATTTAATACTTCATCTAACTGAGTCAGGTATTTTTTCACAATTTCTAATTTAGATGTCTTTACTGCGTTCACCCACTTCTTAATATATTTTACCCCCTCCCATTCATTGTTTAGCTCATGTCGTAGCAGCACTATAGCATCCCTACAATATTGATTATTAAAAATCATATTACTAATTTTATTTTTCAAATGATTCCCAATCATATTTTCGTAATAGTAAATACTTTGTTCCATTTGTGATATCGCAGCTCGCAATCTTTCTTCTGTTTGTTTTGGTGTTTCTCCTGTACGATCCACGTATGCGTGACTTATTGGGTCAAAAGGAGCTAAATGTCCTGAACTTGATTCTGCAAAATGTCTTGACCTTCGTTTTTCAAAATGTCTTGACCCTGATTCTTCAAAATGTACTGAATTAAATTTTGACCTTAATTTATCAATATAACTTGATTCTTCATCTGGTGATGACCTTGGTTCTTCATCTGATGATGATCTTCGTTCTTCAAAATTTGTTGACCTTGGTTTTTCAAAATGTCTTGACCTTCTTGAACTTGATTCTTTATTATATTTTGACCTAAATTGATCAAAATAACTTGATTCTTCATCTGATGATGACCTTGGTTCTTCATCTGATGTTGAACTTGATTCTAAAAAAAAAAAAAAAATAGAAAATTTGTTATTAACCGGGCAAAGTAAAAATAAAAATAGACTTATTATACTGTCTTACTAAGTCCCTTAAGAGTCTTGTACTGTCAACAGTAAACCTGAGTCGTATTATTATGTGCTCAAAATCTCATAAACATGACGATATTTTTTTTTTTTTTAATATACAAACTGGAATGTATATATTTTTAATAGGCGCCCCCTTCTAAATATTCTATTTCCAATCTTGTGTCGAAGATGGGAGATGGAATTGGATTCGAACCAACAACCTCCTGGTTACGAATCCACCGCCTCAACCAACTGAGCTACTGAGGCTGATCGAAGTTTCCTTTTTGAAATTTCGATTAAATGTGGTGTGGACATGTATAAGGTTGATATAGGGGGTTTGTTTAGAGGTGAGTTTTTCAAGCTAGTATCGCTGATATGTGGTGTGGACATGTATAAGGTTGATATAGGGAGTTTGTTTAGAGGTGAGTTTTTCAAGCTAGTATCGCTGATATAACAAACTCCCTATATCAAGGTGTGGACATGTATAAGGTTGATATAGGGAGTTGGTTTAGAGGTGAGTTTTTCAAGTTAGTATCGCTGATAGGAGTCCATTACGCATAATTTCGCGTAATGGACTCCACAATATTATCCTCCACGATTGTGTAATGGGGGACAACATTTGCCGTGTTATTGCTGATATACGGCTTAGGATGCTCGAAACATTGGTCGATAATTGGACATTTTAACAGCGCTTCATTTGACCCAGCCACGTTGCTCAATATGCCCCAAATCGTTTTCAAACACAAATGACGTAGGATTACCTTTCCAATAAATGCATCATCATAGTATGTCTTCTATGTCATCCCCAATAAAAAAAACCCTATGCAGCATGTTGGCTATAAATTGGACCCCTGAATATGGTGGGTAGTTGAGATCAAATGGAACACTTTTTAAGAAATGCGTTAGTGAGCCAGACGAAGAATAGCCGAGTTACAGCGTGGGGAATGTCATTTTGGACAAATTTCAACGTCGTTTTGTGTGTTCTGTTTGACCGATAGGTCCATAGCTGGTGGAATCCGTAAAAGTATGTGATTTCATAAAGATTGGTTATTTTATGTATTAATTTTTTATTTCGATACATAAGATGCTCCCAATGTTGCAAGACTTGCAAGAGCTGCCTATCCGGGTACTCTAAATTCTGGATAGGTCTCAACTGACTCCAGTGTGGCCTCTACCAGCCGAAGGGCCATCTCCTCACAACAGATACAATTTTAATAAAAATTTAAAAACTCCGGTAGGGAGACAGCCAGGCCAAAGGCTGACTGTTTCCTCATTATAGATACAATTTATGGAGAGAAAATCGAAAATGTAGTGTCCATTCCACGCATAGAAATTCTGTTGGAAGAGAGAGCAAAGATAATAGCACATTCATTAATATTGGCTATTTTACAAAGCAACTGAATGTATGTAGGTGTCCTCGAGCACCTTTATAGAAAGAAAATCGAAAATATAGTGTCCATTCCACGCATAGAAATTCTGTGGAAAGAGGGAGCAAAGATAATAGCACATTCATTAATATTGGCTATTTTACCAAGCAACTGAATGTATGTAGGTGTCCTCGAGCACCTTTATGGAGAGAAAATCGAAAATATAGTGTCCATTCCCCGCATAGAAATTCTGTGGAAAGAGGGAGCAAAGATAATAGCACATTACTTACCAAAACTGCTCTGAATCATGGCCATAAAAATGATGCAACAATACAGTGTTACTCTCATTGTACCTACTGTCTTTTTTTATTATTCAACCAATGTCCAATCTGAAAAAAGCAAAAACAATGTCAAATCACGAAATGTTCTTTTATTATTTTTCTCTCTCTCAGAACGCTATTTACCCTTCAACGGCCCGAAGGGTACCCGGTGTCCATAGCGACTTTGATTGGCAATTTCAATCACTTAGCGTTGATATTTTTTTTTTGAAACCTTCTGAATGCCCCAAGTTAGGAATTCTACGTCTTCTAAACTAATTTTGAAAAAAATATCATGAAAAGGGAGCTCATGGGGAGCCAGACCATACCGGACACCCGATTTGGACCGAAGAGGTACCCGGGTACCCAATGCATTTTGCATAGGAATATATTAAAAATAAGACAATTCTTTAAATGTTGACAATAATTTATTTTATTATAAATGTAATTCTCTTTGTAATAATTAATGATAATAGATTATTACAATATAATAAACATAACTAAAAGATAATAAAATAATAATTTTTATTTACAACACAACAATTTACAAATTTACAACAAACAAATTGCTTTACGTATATAATCTCTAAGTAATTATTTTTAATTAATTAATTACTTTCTTTTTTAATTTTGATATCAACAAATTGTGGGAATTTTATATGATTTTTTTTAACACCTTCAAAACCTCTGTTGTGCGAAACAGAATCCAACTTTGCAAGTTGGATTTTTTATAGTGTGTTCGTCACAGATGGGTTTGCTACACTTCATTCAACATTTTCTAGTTTTCCTTCTCTTTGAGCCCTCCTTACAGATATAGCAAGCGCTTACTAGTGCTATTCTACCCGTTTTATCTGTTTTTGGAAAGTTTATATTAGTACATTCGTTGGTATTACTTCTACCTAAAATCTTTCTACCCAAAACGGCCTCTGTTGCAGTATGGATGCATGTTTTGCCCATCAATATTGGATTATTTGATCTGATCTTTTGTTTATGCCAGGGATACATAATTCTTTTGCTAGTTCTTTCAGGAATATTCTGCGTTTGTGTGTTCTTATAGTGGAAGGGTGATTCCTTCAATTATTTTTTGTCTTTTCCTGTTTATGCCAGGGATACATAATTCTTTTGCTAGTT
>CM022877.1:33505870-33518805 GCA_012654025.1 Pachypsylla venusta | reverse complement strand
GGAACTTGGCCTGGCGCACTGCCGTGCGCTCAGATAATATTTAAAAGTCGTTCATTAAATTCGAACAAAAGTTTTCGTTCAATTAAACTGTTCTCGAGATATGTGCTAAATTCAAGATGGAGGACGACAAAAGTAAAAATATTGTGTTTTAAGAATATTTTTCGGGTCGTTTGCAAATATCTCAACAACGGATAATAGTATCGAAACATTTTACTAAACTTTAATTAACAACAAATAAATTTGATACAATCTAACATCAATTCCTTTTTTCTTATCTTGTACTTTTTTCTGGAATATACGTATAGCCCAGGAATATTAGGTTAAAATGGCGTGAATGATATAGTTAAAATTCAAAATTTTGTGTTTGTATAGCTATGTCTCAGAAACGGTAAAAGGTATATAGAGGAAGTGTACCAAAAGTGGACCCTTAGCCTTTCTCACATAACGTAACTTGAGAGAAGGAGCGGGAGGGGAAATGATTTGTTTATTATTGGAAATCTCATCTCTGACTCGGTCACCGTTTCAGTTGTAATAGTATTGATTTTAGATCTGCATTTTGATTATTGTGATTTTGAAAAGTTTTCAAGGATAGTTTATTCGGATTTTCCCTGGTAAGTGTTAATAAGTCGAATATATATGTGTGAAAGTACATTGTTTTACAATTTCTGATAATATTTTCTCTAAGCTTTTTAATTTAAAATGTCAGTGAAAAAAATTGTTTCGTCCACCAAAATCCTAATGTGGACCCCTGAATTCCTAATGTGAATATTCCGAATGTGGACCCCTGAATGTTCCAAATGTGGACCCCTTAATGAAGTGTAATAAAGAATACATATGAAATAAGGTCCCACTTTCTTATTGCCCAAATATTTCAGTACTCAATTAAAGGACATAGGGGTCCAATTTAGGAAACTTAGGGGTCCAGATTAGGAGTCAAATGGGGGTCCACTTTAGACAACTTTTTTACTTTTTTAAAAACCTTAATTTTGACCAATTTCACAAAAACATAAATATATTTCATTTTTATTCCTTTTATTGCATATTTGTTTATACTAAATCATTAAAACATTATTATTCTTTACTTTTTCATGAAAAATAAAGTATTTGTGTTTTCTTTCCAAGACATATTAGGAGAATTCAAAATGGGGGTCCACTTTTGGTACACTTCCTCTAATAGAAAATGGTATAGAATTATTAAGCTTTTAAATTTTTTTATAGTCCTTCATTAAATTCGAATGATTAAATTTTGCCTGTATTATTTAAATGCTTTTCAACATAAAATTCTTGAGATATACCTATATCTCAAGTAATACGAATAAATGGTAGAGTAATAAGCTTGTAGATATTTTATTTTCTTTCATTAGAGTTTCTTCAAGTTATTCTTTCAAATTAGCCGTTCTCGAGAATTGCTAAAATCCATTTCTTATTTCAAAATTTCTTCCTTATAACCTTGCTTTTATCCTACGCCAAAATCTTTAAGATTAATTCCATTCTTCTTTGACATATCTTCCGTGTGTTAGGGTGCTCGCAGACAGCCACATAATTACTATTGCATATGACACGACTTCACATATATGCAAGGACACATGTTCATATGGGAGTCCGCAGATTGCTCAATTTACGGATTCCCATAAGACATGTGTATTTATTTTTTCCTTAGATATATACAAACATGTGTGCTATGTAATAAGCTCTTGTACGCATCTGAATCCTGGACATTGTTAAAAAGACACAAACTACTTTGTAGCTAAAACCGGATCCGGCCTATCCAGCCATACTAGAAGGAAACACCCAGACGTTGAAGTTAACTCAATGAAACCTATAAGATTTGTCCAAATCCAGTCTTATACACCACCGAGCCAACAACCCTCCCAAAGTTCCATCAACAGTGCTCAAAACTCTCAACAGTCAAACGAATGGGCCTGTATCAGCTGTTCCAGAAACTTCAAATCTAAGGCGGGACTGATCATTCACACCCGAAGTCGGAAATGCGTCAATATGAGATGATGAGGCAACATCGACAACGATGAACAACCTGAATCAAGTATGCGGATGTCTACAAGCACCTTAGTACCAGCTGCAACACAGCCTACCTTTTAAAATGAAATTAAAGTACCAGAACCGACTTCAAACGTTTCCAATTGCACTTTTTGGGATTCCGTTATTTTTCTAAACTCGTCCATATTATTATTTTATATATTAGTAATAGGTAGTGGTGAACCATGATTTATGCAGATTATTTTATACTAGCTGTTTTCCCGTGCTTCGCTACGGTTACAAAATTCAACAACAATTTCGAGATCACGAAATTAAATCTTCTCAATTTATAGATTTTTGGTGGAACCAACTCCCAGAGTGAACACGGCTCCTATTTAGAAAATTCAATATTTTACTCAAAGATATTACTTTTTGCACAGCGGAACACCGTATAAAATTTCAGCTTTCTCGCTCATCCCGAAGCGATACTTCTTAACTATGGGTTTTTGGTGGAACCGACCCCCCAGAGTGAGCACCGCTCCTAGTTAGAAAATTCAATATTTTATTCAAGGATATGACTTTTTGTACTTCGGAACACCTTTGTATCAAATTACAGCTTTCTCGCTCATCCCGAAGTGGTACTTCTCAATTCCGATTTTTTGGTAGTGAAAACCGTCCATAAATCGGAGAGAAACCGGAAATTTTCAAATTTTATATTTCTTATGGGGTCCTTATATACTATTTTGGGGGGGTCTCGGTAATTTTTCGTTATCTCTTTTAGTCAGCTCAGAAAAAAATTGCAAAAAGACCCTCTAAATTGCGTAATTTTTGGCGGTAACTTGCTCCCACTTGAACTTTAATTTTTCTCCTTTCTTATTACGCACCAACATACTAAAAGGGACCTTTGTGCCAAGTTTTAAGTCTCTACGTTTAGTTATCGTGGAGCTACGTTGATTATCAGTCAGTACGCCAGTCTGTCAGTATAACAACTGGGCTTTGCGTTGTATAAGGATACATAATAATAGTAATAGTAGTAAACCACGATTTTTACGGAAAACCGAAAAAAGTCCTCAAACGACATCACTAGTAAAAAAAATTTACCACTATACATATCCATTTCCTAGAGCAATTTTTTTTATGATATGATTTTTTTTCTTGACATCTTCCAGGTAAGACAGTTTCCGCTGAAACCTTATACTTAATTTCTATTTAAATGTGCATTTTGTTTTTCTGGCGATTGTTAGAATGAAAATTTTGTATGAAGGATTTGATTCTCTCTCCATATGCATAATGCAAAGACAAGAATGTATAATAATGTAAATGTATGACAAAAAATAATAGAGAAGGATTTTTTTCCATGTTGAATAATAGAGAAAGACAAACAGATTACTTGTTTTCCCACTACTAACATGGGAGTAAAGACTATTCTGTCACATTCCAGAGAAAATAATCAGAATAATCATCATCATGGCATAATAAATGAATAATAAAGAAAGACAAACAGATTACTTGTTTTCCCACTACTAACATGGGAGTAAAGACTATTCTGTCACATTCCAGTGGAAATAATCAGAATAATCATCATCATGGCATAATAAATGAATAATAGAGAAAGACAAACAGATTATAACATGGGAGTAAAGACTATTCTGTCACATTCCGGTGGAAATAATTAGAATAATCATCATGGCATAATAAATGAATAATAGGGAAAGACAAACAGATTACTTTTTTCCCCACTTAGTAATGTTAGTACATGGGGGTAAAGAATATTCTGTCACATTCCAGAGAAAATAATATATGAATAGACGAAGATATCTAGAGATAGTAAATGATGTTATAAACTTAAAACAAAACACTTTCCAAAAATAATATTTATAAAGAAACTAGTTTCGAATCATTCGATTCATCAACAGTCTAAAGATGAAAGTTGACTAATGTAGAATCGACTAAACTGATGATGAATCGAATGATTCGAAACTAGTTTCTTTATAAATAATTATAGATTGTATTCTTGGTAAGTGTTTTGTTTTAATTTATTTAAAAGTTAATATTTTTTAACACTTATAATTAACAACATGTTAAAGATTTAAATCTTGTTTATTTGCCTAAGGTCTTTTTAATATAATTTGGCATTTTAGACGGGGTTTAAGCCTCCATTCACTGGAAATTTACAAATCGGCTTATGTTGGACCAAGCATCGTCATTAATTGATTGCTATTGATTTGAGCTATAAATGGGAAGGATAACATTCCATAAGATGAGGACTCAACAGGAAGCAGGGCCGGATTAACTATAGTGCTACGTGCTACGGGCCCAGCGCTTTAGGGGGCCCCGCGCTTTGACAACTTACACTATATATTTCGTCATTTCTGGGTTGATAATTGAAAAAACTTATGATTTTGACGGGTCCCCAACTCTTCAAAGTATGTAGTAAAATCTAATTTAGGAAAGTAGAAGTAGGTACTTACTACCTAGGAACTTAATAAACAAGTATTGCAACATAAGCAAATTGTTTTCTTAGCATGAGCGGTAATCATGTTTTATCGCTCAAAATTTAATTTCTCTACCAGCCGTAGGTACTAGACCAAAAGATAATCAATTTTTTACTGGCTCCAAAAAGTAGACAACTTAGACGTGGTCTGCGAGGGGTGAAGGGTGCCCCGCTCTGTGTAAGTGCTAAGGGCCCCGCAAAAGGTTAATCCGGTCCTGACAGGAAGTAATATAAAATTTGTTAGGATGAAGCCATACAATCATTCTCATCAAATAGTGAAGACTACACTACCACGTGTTACCAACGAAATCTCTTTTGTCTTTCTTGGTAGAATAAAGTTTTTTATATGAAAATTCAAGGAAAATTTTGGTAGAAATATCAAATTATTTTTTGCGGAATCACAAATCAGAGATGTCACAATTGAAATCAATTTTGTTTAAAAAAAATGCTCTTTATGTGTAAGTTGAAAGAAATTTAGTTAGAAATGTCAAATATTTTTTTGTGGAATCACAACTCAAAGATATCACTACTGAAATTTATTTTACTTATTTTTTTAAATGATTTCGATTCAAAAGTTGCAAAAATCACAATTTGTAATTAATTAAAGATGAAATTTAATTAAAATGCAAATTTGTATGTGAAAAATACAACGTCCATTTTTTAGAGCATCTTTGACTAACCTCATCCAAAAGGTTAGTGACACAGAATAATGAAAATGTTGTCTCCGCGTAACAATTTAAGCAATGTGCTATAAGATAAGCGCATTTATGTTTCAATACAAAAAAAATTGAGTGAATTTTCTGAAGAAGAAGGAAATATGCTGGAAGTGCATGTTATCTTTTACTATTTGCATTTCACAAAGTACATTTGTCATGTATGCAGAAAATTACATCCTCATCTTCATACACGATGTACCTGTAAGAGACCTAATTACGCTCGGTTTGCATAGTAAATCTTTTTTCACGCTGTACAAACATCATTCTGTGCTCTTTGCATTTAAAAGTCAAGGACAGACCACTGTATACTTATAAAGTCAAAGAAAATCTAGAGCAATATTTTTTTTAAAAAAAAACATTCCTTTTTATAAAACTCTGTCAGAAGTAGGAAGTCGTGTTACCCCAAGGTGATGGACCGTTAGGACAAAACCAATACCTCATCGGACAATAAGTGAAAAAAAATTCTTTCACAGCCGTGCCAGAGGAATGAGAAATTTTCATTAAAATAACATAGGAAATAACTAGTTTTAGAATTATTTCCCATGTTCGCTTGGTACCCAAGACCATCATTCTCTGATTTTTGATTCTAGTTGACCATCATTCTCTGATTTTTGTCAATCACATTGGAAAATAAGTCATAACATGCTGCATATATATAGAGTGGCCAGTATTTTTTGGGACAAAAGCGGGAGGCGGTTTTTTTTTGGGGGGGGGAATTTATATGGAGGCCTTTAATTATTTATTAGTGTTAATGGCATGCAAAAATTAACAAGATAGATAGAACTCTTTTACCTATTTGACTTATCCATTCTCTTAATAATTGTCGGCAGAACAACTTTTCTTCAGTATGACGGGGCTTTTCTTCAAATGTGCATGAAATTCTACACAACTTTTGTTGATGTTTAAATTGACGAAAAAGTAGGTACGTACCATCCTAGTACTCAACATTACAACCATTCGTGGCTGAGAGGTAGCGCTTCTAACTTTCAACCTAGGTAGCCGGTTTGATTTCCGTCCGGAGCTGATTTTTCTCGAAAGGAAGCATTTATTTTTAAAAAGTTAGTTTCACCGCGGGACATATTCATTGCTTTGGTTAAAAGCGGACATTTTAGCGTCCCCAAGAAATAGCTGGGGATAGCGGGACCAGAGTCTTCAAAGCGAGACGTTGGGTCGGATCCTATGCATATATAAGTGGAATTTTTTTTCTACCATTTAGCATTTAGGCTATACATGAGCATTCCGCAATATTATAAATACATCCACAAGCCAACACATATACATATTTCACATTAACATATAAATTTCCTTTTCATATAAATATTCAAAATGCACATTTTTTGGCGGATGTCGGATATTTAGTCCCTTTTTCTGAAAAATGAAGATCCCCCCAAAAAATCGTTTTTATTGCGGACGGGGAGGTTTTATTTTTATTGATGATATCTCATATTTTGAGTCACGTGTCGACTCGTTGCTTCCTTATTCTTCTCTTGTCAAGAGTAATTGCCCGCAGTATGTTCTTTTTCCAATGACTAATTGTTTTCTTCCTATTTTTTATATATTTAATTGTTTTGTTAATTTATTTATGTTGCAGATTTTTTTCCCCTTGTTTTTATGTGATGTCTAATTGTTTTATCATCTCTTTTTATAAGTAACATATTTTTTTAAAAAAAGAACATTTACTGTAGAGTTGATTTGTATACTGACACAGCATGTGTGAAGGAAGCTCTACAAAATTTGTAATTTTTTTTTATATCTTCACTTCTAAAGCAATAATTTACTCAGCGTCTATGGCACGTTGAATACAGCAGATCCAGTTCGATCACTGAAGTTAAGCAACGTTCAGCAAGGTTGTACTATTTGGATGTTCAAGTAGGTTGGCGCCCTCGTGATGCTTGCTATTTTTCGGCCCAACCCAGGCTGGGTGAGGTCAATCTGCGTAGCTGGCTTGCAAGTTTCCAGCGATTGTAGGGTGAACTCCCCGTCTTGAATGACCAATAGATGTTAAAGAGACGTTAAGGCATATTTAAAAATATAAAAAAATAAATATTTTTGATATCTTCACTTCCAAAGGAATAATTAATATTGAGAATTTTACTTACCATCGTAGTCGATTACAAAAGTTCTTCTTTCTTTAGGACATTGTGCAGGCCCGTATCCAGGATTTTATTTGGGGGGTAGGGGTCATGTCAAGGGAGTTTTACTTTATAGGGATTATAAGAAGATAAAATAACAAATTATCAATGTTATACTGATATACCTACAGTATTTCTGTGAGGATTTAATGTAAGTGGTCCACTATCGTTAGAACCTCTCATGGCTAATTATTGTCTGCCATTTTTAGGGATCAACTTTTTTTTTACGGGAAAAACAACTTCATTCATCATCAACAACACCGCTTATATTGATAAAACTAGCTGATATTGATAAAATACTGCGGAACTCCCTCGTATTAAATTTCGCCTTCTCGCTTTCTCGCTTATCCCGAAGTGATACTTCTAAATTATGGATTTTTGGTGGAACCAACCCCCAGAGTGAGCACCGCTCCTATTTAAATAATTCAATATTTTATTCAAGGATATGACTTTCTTCATCCTTCTCAATTTCGATTTTTTGGTGGTGAAAACAGTCCATAAATCGGGGAAAAACCGGAAAATTTCAAATTTTATATTATTTATAGCGTCCTTATATACTATTTTGTGGGGTCCATTCTCGGTCATTTTTCGTTATCTTTTTTAGTTTGACCAGAAAAAAATACAAAATAAACCGTTTTTTACCCACGTTTTTGGCGGTAATTTGCTTCCACTTGAACTTTTGATTTTTTCCTTTCTTATTACGCAACTTTTATACAAAAAGGAATCTGTGTGCCAAGCGTCAAGTCTATAGGTTTAGTCATCGTGGAGCTACGGTGATTATCAGTCAGTCAGTATACCAACTGGGCTTTGCGTATTATAAGTATAGATAAACTTATTCTTCTCATGAAGTTCGCCGATCCCCAAAAACTATTGCATCAATTCGGCTAAACTGGTGCTCCATTTAGGCCGTGTGCCGAATCCGTTGGCACGTGGTACTTTTCAACGAATGCTAAATAAGCGTATTTTGAACAGACACATTTTATGAGAATCAGTAAAAAAATATTTTTATTTTTTTAAAAAATTGAAATTTATACATTTCTGTTTTATAAAAAAAAACCTGGCAGGCGATTTAAGTCAAAATTTTAAGGGGGAAAAATCAAACCTTTTTAAAATTTCGGGGGGGGGGGGGGAAACCTTAAAACCCTGTCCCGGATACGGGCCTGCCATTGTGTATTTGATTTCGCTGATTACAAGCACTGTTCCAAAGGTTCATTATTGAAAATGAAAATACTAAGCCAAAAAGAACAAAAACCTACGATCTAGGAAAGAGTTTGTTTTATCAATGAAATAGGAAGTAAATTAAACAATATTACTGCGAACACATAACAATATGTCTTTGGTCATCCATCAGGATAATTCCGCCAATATGATAGCTACATTCCGAACATTGCCCGTTTCCAGTTAAGAGTAATGAAATTTATAACCTCTAGGTTTATTTTATTTCCTACAGAGCTGTTTTAAGTTAACGAAATAAATTATATGCGTGGTAATGACTAATAAAAAAAAATTGTACAAAAGATCATAAAAATGTTCATATACAAATTTGGTTTCTTCAAAATCGGACGACGTAAAAAAAGACAGACGCTAAATCATCTAAGCTAAAACATAGACGTCAATTATACCATGTTGTGTAGTGTCAGTAGGTAGCTACATCCAGTTCTGAAAAAAATGTTCTAGTAGATAATGCATTTTATGATTTGCCTACATATTGAAATAGCAATGGACAAGAAAGGCATACAAATGATGTATAAAATTATGAACTCCTCACAAGCCAGAGTCTACGGGACGTTTAATACACCAGTTTCCGTTAGATTACTGAAGGCAGCAACGACAAGCGAGGTTTTATTAAGTGGGTGACCATGTACGTTCACGTATGACTTTTACTTTACATAATAAGAGAGTAAAAAAAATACTGAAAAACATAACTAAAAAGGATGATGTACCTTTACTGAGAAGATGGGGAGAATTTTTTTTGTTGTCAACAAACAAAGAACAAACTAAACCAAATTCTTTCAAAGAAAACCAATTAAATCAAACCATTGCTCGCTCAGATAAGGTTGGTTTGCCGCGCTAAGTAAGGTTTGCCAACTTGGACTGTTTTTGTTATGTGTGTATTTTGATCTTGGCTTACTTCAGATTGTTCAAGTTGCCAAAATGATGAATAACCTAGAGTTTGTCACGTTTGCTGATGTTTTAATTCTTTAGTATTACACAGCTAGTGGTGGCAAGCTAATGTTGAATCCATAAGTCAGCTCATTGTCATACAAATCAGGGTGTTTCATGAATATACTGTATCAATTAGACACACAAATTAAATGCTTGACAAAAGCATTCGAGAAAAAATAAAATTATTTTAGGAGAAAACTACAAAAATTGAACCTGAAAGGGTTAACATATTTAGCATTATTTCTCGTTATTGCAGTATAATGACGATAGAGTATATTGAAAGGGTTAAGATATTTAGCATTATTTATCGTTATTGCAGTATAATGACGATAGAGTATATTGAAAGGGTTAAGATATTTAGCATTATTTCTCGTTATTGCAGTATAATGACGATAGAGTATATTGAAAGGGTTAACATATTTAGCATTATTTCTTGTTATTGTAGTATAATGACGATAGAGTATATTGAAAGGGTTAACATATTTAGCATTATTTCTTGTTATTGCAGTATAATGACGATAGAGTATATTGAAAGTGTTAAGATATTTAGCATAATTTCTCGTTATTGCAGTATAATGACGATAGAGTATATTGAAAGGGTTAAGATATTTAGCATTATTTCTCGTTATTGCAGTATAATAACGATAGAGTATATTGAAAGGGTTAACATATTTAGCATTATTTCTCGTTATTGCAGTATAATGACGATAGAGTATATTGAAAGGGTTAACATATTTAGCATTATTTCTTGTTATTGCAGTATAATGACAATTATAATGACGATATAGTATATTGAAAGGGTTAATATATTTAGCATTATTTTTCGTTATTGCTGTATAAAGAGTATATTGAATGTTTTCACTGTGCGGTGAGGGTGACAATTATGGCGTTCTTAAAAAATTCATCAAGTGTAAATTATTGTTTTTATGATGTCTCTAACATTCTCCAAGCTTTGTGCGTCATGCTTTTTAATGTACAGAGTGTTTCAGAGACAATACTGATGAATGATGTGTACACCACTGTGACTAATTTTTTGGCAAAAAATCAATCAGAAAACACTGTAAAATTTTTATGGTTGATACATAAAGTATTTTCAAATTTATGTTTCATAGTAGCCAACGATCATAACACGTTGAATGCACCAGTTCCCGTCAGATCACTAAAGTTAAGCAACGTAGGACGTGGTCAGTACTTGGATGGGTGACCGCTTGGGAACACCACGTATCGTTGGCCCTTTTTTCCGGCCCAACCCAGGCTCGGTGAGGTCAGTGTGGGTAGCTGGTTCGCAAGTTTCCAGCGAATGGAGGGTAAAACCCCCGTCTTGAATGACCAATCGATGTTCAAGAGACCTTAAGCCAAATTAAAAAAAAAATATATATTTCATAGTTTTGCTTAAATATCATCTTTAAATGGGAACCTACCAGTGATTCTTACCCTGTAGATCCTTCTCAGTTGAATTTGGGGGGGCTTCTAATCACCTAATTCGATGAATGTTATAAATAGTCATACTTTGTCTCATCAAAATCGGCTTGTTAATAGCAATTAATAACAATTAACAAGAGAACGATATACGCTGTCACTTTGTTGAACCTAAAATATTTGGAGTTCTACTGAACCTAGAAATCGGGAATTTTAGGGATTTCGTAGTACATGGAGGGTAATTTAAGTGTGATTGCATTTTCCTGTAATTTCCCTTTTTGTGTTCCAAAAATGGTTTCTCACATTCCTATACCATCAAAAGTGTACATTTTTATTTTCATCGGTATCGTAAGAGGACAAAAATATAGCCCGTTTAGAAAACTGCCAATTTCGGGTAGAAAGTCTGTTGGAAAGTGTTTATTTAGTATAGGAAGTGTACCAAAAGTGGACCCCCATTTTGAATTCTCCTAATAAATCTTGGAAAAAAACCACAAATACTTTATTTTTCATGAAAAAGTAAAGAATAATATTGTTTTTAATGATTTAGTATAAACAAATATGCAATAAAAGGAATAAAAATGAAATATATTTATGTTTTTGTGAAATTGGTCAAAATTAAGGTTTTTAAAAAAGTTGTCTAAAAGTGGACCCCCATTTGACTCCTAATCTAGACCCCTAAGTTCCCTAAATTGGACCCCTACCTTCTTTAATTGAGTGCTGAAATAATTGGGCAATAAGAAAGTGGGACCTTATTTCAAATGTATTCTTGATTACACTTATTAAATATATAAAAAAAAAACATTCAGGGGTCCACATTCGGAACATTCACATTAGGCATTCAGGGGTCCACATTAGGAATTTTGGTGGACGAAACAATTTTTTTCACTGACATTTTAAATTAAAAAGCTTAGAGAAAATAATATCAGAAATTGAAGTAAAACAATATACTTTAACACATATATATATTCTACCCATTAACACTTAACAGGGAAAATCCGAATATACTATCCGTGAAAACTTTTCAAAATCACAATAATCAAAATACAGAAAATCAATACTATTACAACTGAAACTGTGATCGAGTCAGAGATGAGATTTCCAACAATAAACAAATCATTTCCCCTCCCGCTCCTTCTCTCAAGTATGTGAGAAATAGGCTAGGGGTCCACTTTAGGGGAGGGGTCCACTTTTGGTATACTTCCTCTACAAAGAGAGTGACGACTTACCTAAATAAGGAAACCTTCTAGCGAAAAAAAACATCTAAATTCTTTCACAGCGGTGACAGGGGAATTTGGTAAAACATGGTGGTTGATTTAAGTATGATTGCATTTTCCTGTAATTTTTATACCTTGTAGAGTTAACATGCATCAATCTATATTGATGTTGATATTTTTTTTTTGCGACAGAGAACAATTATTTTTTAAAGAATTAGTAGGTAAAAAAATTGAGGGGGGGGGGGGGGNTGGGGGGGGGGGGTATTTTTTTTTTCGTGACGTTTCCAAAGTTGCATTATTGAAATGAATAAACCAAAATGTGAATATTATTAATCCATCACCCTGTATATTTTATCCTTTATCCGGAACCCATGTCATCTCAGAATGTGAAATGAAAACGATCGGGTTAATATGTTTCCCAGAGAAGGGTATGAAATATGCTTTGAACAATAATGCTAGGAGACTTCACAAATGAAATATAATGTTGACATAAAGGAAGCTCTTGGTATAAATACTTATGTTAGTGGAGGATTCCAGATTCTAAGTAATACTGAGGATTCCAACGGATGCTGAGGATTCTGAATTCAAAATAGTACTGTTGATTACAACATATAGGTTCTAAGAATTCCGAATTCCAACTGATACTAAGGATTACAACAAATGCTGAGGATACCGAATTCAAACTAATACTGTTGATTACAACATATACTAAGGACTCCGAATTCCAACTGATACTAAGGATTACAACAAATGCTGAGGATACCGAATTCAAACTAATACTGTTGATTACAACATATACTAAGGACTCCGAATTCCA
>CM022877.1:33489203-33504797 GCA_012654025.1 Pachypsylla venusta | reverse complement strand
GGATAAATAAAACTACCCAGATATCTGCTAACCGTGTGGTAGTAGTCAGAAATCAATAATGATGACAAGGGGATAAATAAAACTACCCAGATGGGACTTACCAGGAGATATCTACTAACCGTGTGGTAGTAGTCAGAAATCAATAATGATGACAAGAGGATAAATAAAACTACCCAGATATCTGCTAACCGTGTGGTAGTAGTCAGAAATCAATAATGATGACAAGGGGATAAATAAAACTACCCAGATATCTGCTAGCCGTGTTGTAGTAGTCAGAAATCAATAATGACAAGAGGATAAATAAAACTACCCAGATAGTCATAACGTATAGCAGGCGTCTATGACACGTTGAATACACCAGATCCCATTCGATCACTGAAGTTAAGCAACGTCCAGCGGGGTTGTACCATGTGGGTGTCCACGTGGGTTCGCGCACTCATGATGCTGGCTTTTTTTCCGGCCCAACCCAGACTGGGTGAGGTCAATGTGGGAAGCAAGTTTCCAACGACTGGAGGGTGAAAACCCCGTCTTGATAGATGTTAAAGAGACGTTAAACAAAATTAAAAAAGAAATCTTGCTTTGAGTTGATTAATTACGTGGCAACGACTTTGGAAATGCGGCGAAGAAATTGTTACAAAATACATATCGTGTCATTTGAAGCAATTATCCTCATATATGAGCGACCTTTACCACAACTCTACCACTTTCTAACTTTAGAAAGTGGTAGAGTTGTGGTAGAGTTGGAACAACCAACTTGAAACAAATGAAAATTTTGAACTTATTAGATAATATACCAATAATTAAATCTTATAAACAAACTTAAAAATTATTAATTATATAAAAAAAGAAAAAAAAATCTCTATCTTTCCCTCTCTAATCTATAGACACTCCAATATTTCAAAATTTGATAACTCGCACAGAAGCTCTGATGATGTGTTCAGGAGAACATGAAACTAGTTAGCTCAATTTAACATCTAAATAATTTTTAGTCAAGTGAAGATATAGTACTTTTAACCTTCAATATGGTTTTACTTGACATAGTATCCCAATATAAAGAATTTACTCTCAGATTTATTCATCACCCTGTATCTGCTATTAAAATTATTCATAACATTTGGGCTCATAACTTGATGAATAATGACAAGCAATAAGTTTTCCGCAGTCACCAAACAAAGAAGGGCTCAACTTAAGTAGTAAACAGAATCATTAGAATAAATACAATATGAGGGTGACATTTTCAATTTCAGTAAGTTTCTCGCTGTCATCCAATAAAACCAAGGACATAATGACACGCTAAAATCAGAGGACTTTACCCAGCGTCTATGGCACGTTGAATACAACAATTCCCGTTAGATCACTGAAGTTAAGCAACGTCCAGCGAGGTTTTACTATGTAGGTGTCCACGTGGGTTCGCGCCTTCGTGATGCTGGCTATTTTTCTGGCCCAACCCAGGCTGGGTGAGGTCAATCTGGGTAGCAAGTTTCCATCAAATGGAGGGTGAAACCCTCGTCTTGAATGACAAATAGATGTTAAAGAGACGTTAAGCCAAATATAAAAAAAAAAATCAGAGGACCCGGGTTTCATTCATGAGAGTCGGAAAATTTTGGATTTAGTGTTGGTACGGGATGCGCTCAGCCTCGTGAGGTCAATTGAGTAGCGACCAGTGGTGGCATTACGAGAGTAAAAAGATTTGTTTTGATCGAAGAATTAAAGGATTATTAGTATACGAGGCTCTTAGTAATCCTGTGATAAGCACAAAAATTGTGTAGAGGTTGTTTATCCTTAACGCAAAGAAACTCAACATTTAATTTGGTTTCATATAGAGAACTACTAATCCCCGAAAAGAATATTTTTCTACAGCTACATATTTTATATTACGGCCATATTTCACTTCGTCTCCGTGGCAGAGTGCGCATCACACTCGGCTTGCACCAAGGAAGTTTCGGGTTCAATTCCTGTACGGGTCAAAAATTTGGTCTGGTTGTGATTGAGGGTAACTCAGCCTCCTGAGCACAACTAAGTAGCGTGCTAATAGTGACAAGTGGTAGGCATTATAAGGAAATTGGTAAAGTGGGGCTTTAGGCTTACTGAAATATACACAAACACACACATAAAGCTATGGAAATATACACAAACACACACATAAAGCTATGGAAATATACACAAACACACACATAAACATATTTCACTTCTATAACTGTTTCAAGGGAAATTACCTTACATCCTGAAGGCGACCAAACCTTGCTGCCCATTACAAACAGAACTTAATTAAATATTAGCCAACGATCATACCACGTTGAATACACCAGTTCCCGTCAGATCACTGAAGTTAAGCAACGCCGGGCGTGGTCAGTACTTAGATGGGTGATCGCTTGGGAACACCTCGTATCGTTGGCTCTTTTTTTCGGCCCAACCCAGGCTGGGTGAGGTAAATATGGGTAGCTGGTTTGCAAGTTTGCAGCGAATGGAGGGTAAAATCCCCGTCTTGAATGATCAATAGATGTTAACGAGACGTTAAGCCAAATTAAAAAAAAATTGACATAAATATTTTTCTTCTTCAGGATACAAAAATGTGTTCTTATTTGCAAGAGAAAAGAGTGTATCAAATATACCCCCAGAAAATACAATTTGTTGTAAACTTTTATAGATATCTAACAATCTCAATCATTGATTGGAAGCAATCTGATTGATTGGAAGATTGAATTGGTTTATGGTTGCCCGTTTGTCATAGAAGATTAAAAGATAACAATAATATTGTTAAAATATTTTGTCATTTTAGCAAAACCATTTGCTTCAATCTGATGAGAAAATCTCCCCTTTATATTAATAAATGTTAATGTGTTGTATTGGATAGAAATAGAAGATAGAGACATGTGTAATAACATCAAGGGGAACATTACAGCTGAACAGTCGAACACACAACAACTAAGTTAGAATATTGACAGGGGCGTTGAGTTTATCGAACTCAAGGGGATTAATCCCACAGAATGGTTAGTTGATCAATGGGGGGGGGGTCAGCAAAACCAATAAAATAATGAATAATTTTAAAGAACCAATTTATGGTGTTCCAGTACACCTATTATTTTTTCTATTGCTTCACATGATACTTTCATTAGATAATGTTTTTAATATAGTCATCTAACATCTATGCTTTGGGGCAAATAATTGACATGGGCCCTCAGAATCTTGTCAACAAGTACAATATAATATCAGCAATAACATAAGCATCATCATTACTTTGGGGCAAATAATTGACATGGGCCCTCAGAATCTTGTCAACAAGTGCATTATAATATCGGCAAAAACATAATCATCATCATTACTTTGGGGTAAATAATTGACATGGGCCCTCAGAATCTTGTCAACAAGTACAATATAATATCAGCAATAACATAATCATCATCATTACTTTGGGGCAAATAATTGACATGGGCCCTCAGAATCTTGTCAATAAGTGCATTATAATAACAGCAATAACATAATCATCATCATTACTTTGGGGCAAATAATTGACATGGGCCCTCAGAATCTTGTCAACAAGTGCAATATAATAACAGCAATAACATAATTTTCATCATTATTTTGGGGCAAATAATTGACATGGGCCCTCAGAATCTTGTCAACAAGTGCATTATAATAACATAATCATCATCATTACTTTGGGGCAAATAATTGACATGGGCCCTCAGAATCTTGTCAACAAGTGCATTATAATAACAGCAATAACATAATCATCATCATTCCTTTTAGCAAATAATTGACATGGGCCCTCAGAATCTTATCAACAAGTACAATATAATAACAGCAATAACATAATCATCATCATCATTACTTTTAGCATCATGATAACAAGTACATTATAACAACAGCAATAACATAATCATCATCATCATTCCTTTTAGCAAATAATTGACATGGGCCCTCAGAATCTTGTGAACAAGTACATTATAATAGCAGCAATAACATGATTTCATCCTCATTACATGGTGGCTATGGCATCATCGAAAATGACAGGATGGCTATGAACGCTCCACAAGCCACCCAAACTAAACAATATTTATAGTATCCTTATTACATTCAATTCGGTTCATTGTCTCTCGTTATATATCTTAAAATCCGCTAGGTGTTTAAATATAATTTTTCATAAATATGTGTTTATTGTGATTTTGTGTTTTTAATCGTTATAAATGAATTATAACAAAATATCTATCTAATAAGCATCTATCTAATACCTACTTCATTAAATCCTCTACTCTTAGCCAACGATCATACCACGTTGAATACACCAGTTACCGTCAGATCACTGAAGTTAAGCAACGTCGGGCGTGGTCAGTACTTGGATGTATAGTTGGCTCCTTTTTCCGGCCCAACCCAGGCTGGGTGAGGTCAATGTGGGTAGCTGGTTTGCAAGTTTCCAGCGAATGGAGGGTAAAACCCCCCGTTTTGAATGACCAATAGAATTTAAAGAGACGTTAAGCCAAATTAAAAAAAAAAATCCACTATTCATCGAAGAAAAGGATCGACCCTCGGTCTTACCTAAACGCCACATCGGTAAGTCCAAAACATGGTAGAGTGATCATTACCCTTGACTTTCACCAGAGAGATATTTGGTTCGAATCGGGGTCGAGTGAAANCTTGACTTTCACCAGAGAGATATTTGGTTCGAATCGTGGTCGAGTGAAAATTAAAAAAAAAAAAAATCTTCTAATTTTCTTCTTTGCCTTTTTTTATTTGCAATAAGTCAGTCTCCTGAGGTCAATTGAGGAGATATGGTAATTGCGACAAGAAAAAAGTGTTAGCATTGGTAAAAAAAGATTCCCCACAACATGTTCCATCAGTAGAGAACTGGCATTGAATCAGAATGAAGAAGAAATGAAAATGAACGAGTGGTGTATAATGTAATGATGAAAAGAAGAGAGAAATGGCAGAAGAAGAAGAAGAAGAAACTAATAAATAATTCATAACGCGTTTTTTACGACGAATTTTTTCCCTTCAATGAGGAAAAGTGCAAAAAAAAGAGAGAAGTAAATTCTGTACGGCAGCGTAACGTCCGCTCAGTAAAAAAATTAAGACAAGATACCCTTGAGTCATGATGTTATATTGTTATTTACTACTAGCTGTTTCGCCCGTGCTTCGCTACGGTCTATAGGTTGGCGACTTAGAGGCATGGCCGTTCCCGTGCTAATAATATTCTATGATTTCCCTTTCAAAAAACGGAAGCTAATAGTATTCTATGATTCCCCTTACAAAAATCGGAAAAACGGCCATAACTCGAAAACGGTTGGACCGATTTTTGCAAACTATGTTCCAAATTAAAGTTAAAAAGGCCACCTAAAACTTCTTCGCTTTGAGGTGATATGTTGTTGCGACAAAATTTAAGATATCGGACCATGACCGGCTAAATTCGGTTAAAAATCGAAAAAACGGCCATAACTCGAAAAAGGTTTGACATTTTTGAATTCTGTTTTTTTTTCTGGGGTTATGGTTTCGGGGTGGTGGTGGGGGGAAGCATTCTCATCAATTTTTCGATATCTCTTACTGTTTTGGCTAAATTATTAGTGTTACATACATACACACATACATATATTCATCGTTACATTGAGTTTTATTATTATAGATAGATTAAATTTTGGCTACATAAGTCCATCCCTTTTAAAAGCTCGCCTTATTTTGAAAGTTATGGTGGATACGGCCATAAGTTATGGTACCATAAAATGAGAACAATAAAGAAGATGAGTTACAAAATAATGAAATTAAATTAAAACACCACGAGGAAGCCAAAACTTTTTTAAAAAAACAACAACAACAACTATGTATTGTATAACTATACTCTGTGTTATTATATCACAATTTTGCAGACATCATAGCATTACAAGGTATTAACAATCACTCCAATATACCAAGCTAAACTACTTTACTAACAATTGCCTTATGCTAGCATTTGTCGCTATTACCATAGTTACTCATTGCCCTCAGGATGCTGAGTTACCGAGAACAAGGACGTGACCAGGGGGGGAGTCCATGGGGTCCAGACCTTCCCGGAAATTTCATTAATTTTTTTTTTGCATGATTTATCGAAGCCGGTAACTCCCCGGTGCAAGCCGAGTGTGATGCATACTCTGCCATGCAGACGTCATTGTGAAGAAACTGTTAAATGAGAGAAAATGTTTAATTTTATTATTTTTGTTTTTTTAAACCCTGTATTATTTGAGACCACAGGGGGAGAAATATTGCCTGTCAAAAACAAACCTCCATTAGGAATCCTTACTGTAGGAGAGATGTAATTGGAAATATTCATACTTGTCAAAGGCTTCAATGAAGAAAAGAACGCTCGATGCGTGTGATTAAAAATAAGATTTAAAATTGTAGAACTTCTTAGTGGCAAGGCCTAACCAGCTTTTAAATTTTTTTGTGGGTAACACTGACAGCCTCATGTACTAATAGTGGGTAACACTAGCAGCCTCATGTACTAATAGTGGGTAACACTAGCAGCCTCATGTACTAATAGTGGATAACACTAGCAACCTCATGTACTAATATAGGGTAAAACTAGCAGCCTCATGTACTAATAGTGGGTAACACTAACAGCCTCATGTACTAACAGTGGGCAACACTAACAGCCTCATGTACTAATAGTGGGTAACACCAACAGCCTCATGTTCTAATATTGGGTAATGCTAACAGCCTCATGTACTAACAGTGGGCAACACTAACAACCTCATGTACTAATAGAGAGTAACACTAACAACCTCAAGTACTAATAGTGGGTAACACTAACAGTCTCATGTACTAATAGTGGGTAACACTAACAGTCTCATGTACTAAAAGTGGGTAACACTAACAGTCTCATGTACTAATAGTGGGTAACACTAACATCCTCATGTACTAGTAGTGGGTAACACTAACAGCCTCATGTACTAATAGTGGGTAAAACTAACATCCTCATGTACTAATAGTGGGTAACACTAACAGTCTCATGTACTAATAGTGGGTAACACTAACATCCTCATGTACTAGTAGTGGGTAACACTAACAACCTCATGTACTAATAGTGGGTAACACTAACATCCTCATGTACTAATAATGGGTAACACTAACAGTCTCATGTACTAATAGTGGGTATAACTAACAGTCTCATGTACTAATAGTGGGTATCACTAACAGCCTAATGTACTAAAAGTGTCATAATAATGCCCCACGATGAACCGAATGCTCATTGGGGCCTACATATTTTTCCTCGCACACATTTTACATGTATTTTTCTTTTATAATAAAGGCCTACAATGAACTGGGGGCCTAGTGGGGCCCACATATTTTTTCTCGCACATACTTTACATTTATTTTTCTTACATATTTTTGCCCTCTCCCCCGATGGGTCCCCGGCGAACCGGGGCCCATTCCGCCCCTGCGCGAGAATAATGAGCGCACTGTCACGAAAATGTATGCGTTGCCACCACTAAAATCCCTTATAGAGTTAGGGTAGATCTGATATGAAATAAAAATGTTTTGAGCCTAACAAAAGAACAAAGATTGTTTTTTTTGTGTATCTAAAACTTTAAACATAAAATATCAAATTTTTGAAAATCATTCAATAATAAAAAGAAAATAATAAAAGTTTTCCTAACGAATAAACAGAGAAAGAAAAAGTTAAGAAAGAAAAAATTACCAAAATTTTACCATTAATATTATCAAGGAGGTCAAAGGCTGAGGACTAAGCATGTATATGCCGCTCCTCCACATCGTAAATAAAAAAAATATTGCAAGGAGATAAAAGAAACAGCCCAAAACTTTCACCATAAAAGGAAAAGCTCAAAACTTTCCTCCGTTGAAAATTCATTGCATTAACTCTACGCAAAAAAAACACAGCCCAGTTGGTATACTGAGTCATAAAAATCAATGTAGATCCAAAATAGCTGGACTTAAAGTTAAAATTTGAAGTTCCTTTTAGTATGCAGTTGAGTAATTTAGTAGGAAATAATCTAAAGTTCAATTGGTGTCGAGCTATTTGCCTTTTTAGCAGTACATTTAACAGCCCCAAAAAATACTTCAGATCTTCATAAAAAATATAAAATTCACTGTTGCCGGGTTCAAATATTCGGACATTTGCAAATAAGTAGGTACGCAATAATTCGATATTTTTCGATATTTACAAATAAAAAGATAAGATTTTCCGATGTTTTTTATAACTTCGATGTTTCCATAGGGAAAACATTATTTAAAGGATTTTCCTTAGCTAGCATCTACGGCACCTATAATACACCAGTTCCCGTTGGATCACTGAATTTAAGGAACGTCCAGCGAGGTTGTATCATGTGGGTGTTCACGTGGGTTCGCGCCCTCGTGATGCTAGCTATTTTTCCGGTCCAACCCAGGAACCCAGGCTGGGTGAGGTCAATGAGGGTAGCTGGTTTGCAAGTTTCTATCGAATGAAGGGTAAAACCCCCGTCTCAAATAGATGTTAAAGAGACGTTAAGCAATTAAAAAAAAAATGACATATAAAAATGCCAAACAGCACCAAACTATCGTTTGGTGAACTAAAATTGAGCCACGTTCAGTTTGAAAAATGGCTTCTCTTGATCTGTTATTTTATAACAAACAGAACATTTATAATAAAATGCTCCTTTTATATTAAAGGGAAAGTAAATGTCGATATAGGAGCTATATTTTTATCCTTTTTTTTCGAAGTCAAAATACACTCGCATCCTGTAAAGAAGAAGAATGGTTCCGGCATGTGTGTGCAGTCGTGGGTGAAGCAATGAGAGTGAAGGGAAAAATTTCCAACCCATCAATCACTTGGTGGGCTTTTTAACTTTGGCTTTAATTAAATCAAAATAATTCGTTTTAAGAGTTCGTTTGAACTTTCTATATTGATATATTGTTTGGAGAAGAAAAATAGATTGTCTTAGAAAGTGATTCGGACCTTCCTTCAATTACTTCTTAGTATTTATTGTTTTATAAAAAATAAAATAAAAAAAAAACAGGGAAAGTACGTGCGAAATAGCTAGTAACTATATAAATCAGAAATTTGTGTGTACCTGCGTACCTATGTAGTAGGGGTTGTTTGTTACGATACCACAGCCTAAACGGTAACAGATAACGAAAAATTGATGGCAATGGATCCCCCCCCCCCGAAATTATGTTCTAAGACACCAGGAAAATGCCGTTTTCGAGTTACGTTCACATTTCTAATTTATTCAAAAATCGGACGGTCGCGGCCCAATATATTAAATTTTGTCGCGACTACTCAAAGCGAGAAAGTTTTAAGTAGCTGTTTAGTCCTTATTTTAGGACATTTTCGCCAAAAGAAGGGCCAGCCATTCCTAAATAAAATTTAGAAAATACTAAAAAGTCAGAACGGCCATGTCTCTAACATCCCTGGTGAAACGTTAAAATCTATTTTTTAAAAAAGGTTGCAATATACAGGGTGCACACAAACCTATACCCCCCAAATTTCATTCTTCTTGAAAAACAAAAATATCAATATAAGAATCGTAGCGAAGAACGGGCAAAGCAGCTAGTCACTAATAAAAATGAAAGCACACACGGCCTATATATTGGCGCCTTAGAGGCATGGCCGTTCCCGTGCTATTAGTATTCTATGATTTGCCTTACAAAATTGGAAGCTAATAGTAAGAAGGCGTGTACGCTTTTGTTGTATGTATGTACATGTATCATTCTAACTCTTTCGCTCCAATGTATTTCTTATGGGCATTGTTTACTTTTCGCGATTTCTACCCCTTAAAATTAAAATTTTGCAAAATCCTTTCTTAGTGCATACTTACATGGTGCAACGAAGGTCCCTGCCAAATTTCAAGTCTATAGCATTAATAGTTTTGGCTCTACGTTGATCAGTCACTTAGGACATTGCCTTTTATATATAAAGATAATAGTATCACCTGGACAGAATTATAAACCGATGGAGCGTTCAACCAAGCTCTGGATAGAGAAAGTTGGGCCACAATAGTAGCCAAAGCATCCATTGAGGATATGGCACTTCGTCTATGAAGCACAAACAAGAAGAATTTACTAATAAAATATTTAAAAGGAATCGTAAATAAATAATAAATTATAATAAAAGACAATATCGATTCTAAAAATTTAATTGTCAGCGAGCTTTCAATAGTACTCAGACTATCATCGTCAGGCCGATGTTGACTCTATGGTGTTCAAAGTAGAATTGGGGGTATCAGAGTATGAGACGTTAATACTTCTGCAGATCGAGCAAGTTTTGATAAATTCTCATATTGTTTCCCACATCACTTTTGTAATTAATTGAGCATGGATTTTGATTTATGTGGAAAGCCTCTAAGATCTTTCTTTTTTTATATTGTTTCTCATTAGCAATTATTTTAGCCTCATCAAAATTAAAATTATATTATGTTTGTTTTCAAAGGAATGGTTGGTCAGGGCTGTATTTTTTTTCTCCTTTTTTACATCATATTGGTGTTGAAAGCTCGCCAACAATTACATTTTTAGAATCGATATTGTCTTTTATTAATAAGAAGAATTTAATTGAATTTTTGAAAAATCTTTAAATATCTTTGTCGAAAAATCATCTTATACAATCATTAGGAACCACATATAAATAAAAGAACAGGCTTTACAATATTACATAAATTTATTCTTATGTTTGCAATCAAATCGAAATCGACTTTAGGGTAACCACATATGTAGAAATAATAAAAGAAAATACTAGAACACACATGAAACATATGATGCCATCATGGACAAGGGAGAACACGTCATAAGGAAGAAAGGTAGATAGAGGTAGAGGAAAAGTTACGTGGAGGATCCCATAAATGTATATTTCAAACCCAGGTAGATTTTATTATACAAAAACACGGCGCGCGATGGCATGGTGAAAATATATTTTAACCAAAACGTCATAAATTTCAAATAGTCGGGAGCAAAACAAAATGAAGGATTTTATAAAATATAAATTTCTCAATGTTCCCCCTTTGTAGAATCTACAAGTATGAAATTTGTAAACGTAATAAATATTTAGTGGAGAGGGGGGGGATAGCAAACATTTACCTGTGAATAAATTTTACAGGTGAGATAGAAATCAGGGATTAGAAATTTAATATTTTGGAATGTTCAATAAAAAGACTAGGAGCAAATATATTGTCTCATGTATATAAATGACTAGCTGTTTCGCCTGTGCTTCGCTACGATTCTTATATTGCTATTTTTGTTTTACAAGGACAATTAAAAATGAGCGGGGGGGGGGGGGNGGGGGGGGGGTATTGGTTTGTGTGTATGTTGCAACCTTTAAAGACTAAGATTCAAACGTTTTGCCAGGCGTCTTAGAGGCCCAACCATTCTGACTATTCAGTATTTTCTAAATTTTATTTTACCCGTTCCAGGTTTCGTCTGGAATGGCTGGCCCTACTTTACAAAAAATGTCCTAAAATAAAGACTAAAGAGACACCTAAAACTTTTTCGCTTTGAGTTGATATGTTCTCGCGACAAAATTTAAGATATCGGACCGTGACTATCCGATTTTGGAGAAGAAATTGGAAATTTGGCCGTAACTCGAATAAGGCTTGACATATTTTAGTTCTTTCCTGGGGTCGTAGGCCATGGTTTTGGGGGGGTCCATTCCCATTAATTTTTCGCTATCTGCAACCGTTTGGGCTGTGGTATTGTAACAGATAAATAAGTACACACAAATTTCCCATTTATATATTAAGATTTTGTAACTTTTCTATGGTCTAAATTAAATAAAAAACAGAGAGGGAACGCTACCAGTGTTGCCCACCGACAACAGGTTGGATGAGGTGTTTTACCTATAATTTTGTTTATTAATATAAATATAATTCATTCAATCATAAAAAAAAACACAAGTAACTTTTACTCTTTACAGATAAGGCGATTATCATCACAGATGTAATGAAAAGCTCAAAAGAAAATAGTAATACAAACTCACCGCTTGAAGGTATGTCACTGTGGCGTGAATGTAGACAGAAAGGGTGAACATTGCTTAAGATGCATTAGGGGCAGGTATTCACGCCAAAGTGAACCAAACCAAACACTTAAACGTACCCTTAGATCCTGATATATTCCGTCTCTTCTTGAACAATCAGTTCTTTCTATACTTGAGGGTAAAAACCATACCGAATGACATTGTTGTCCTGGGGAAAAGGAAGTCACTTGTGTGGACCCAATTGCCATAAGCAATATATGGTTCTCTTTTAAAGGTAGGGTGAGTTAACAATGCAGGCGGAACCAAGGAAATATGTGAAGTTCAAAGTGTTAGAATCTTCTATGATTCTAACCTCTTCGCCGTCAAAACTTTCGAATCTTTAGGACCATTAACTTTTCAACTCCATCTACAAAGCCATGGTCCTTGAAAAGAAGAATAGACTCACGGGAGAGTTCTTCAGACAAAGTATTATGTAGTTTCGCCATTCAAAGGGGAAATGTTACCTCCGCCCGATACACAGTGTATCAAGGAAGTACCATATTTTACATATTGTAAATGTAATTATTTATTTAGACATCCTCACCGGCCAAGTCCACCTGAGCTGATGGATATATTTAATTAGTAAATATAAACACAATATAGAAGCAACTATTGGACAAGAAACACATTTTGATAGATCGCAAAAATAAGAAAAAAAGTATTTCATTGGATTGATTATAAAGCACTCGAGCGTTTAAATAGCTTCGAAATTATTTACTCGCTTTAGTAAGCGAGGATATAAATATCGCCTGGGGGTATTTGGCATGACGGACATATAATGCGTGAATATCACTGGAACGTTCACTGTAAAATACTAATTGACATATTTTACGTGAAGAAGAGAATCAATATCAAAGAATAGAATCAAAGAGGAAGACGAAGATGAAATAATAGCAGAAAACAAAACTAGAATAATATTAAAGAAACAAAATTTATTTATTCAATATGTTTGGAAACAAAAATGTACAGCAGGAAGAAAAAACTAATTTAGCTAGAAAGAAGGCAAAAGTTTCATTAGAAACGAGAAAGCAATTCTGTCAGATTACAAACAAATTATTTACAAATATTGATTGAACAAAATTACAAATTTGGCTACTTTTTTTTCTTTTATTACAATTTCTTTAGAATGGGGAACAGAAAAAAACAACAGCATAGTTTGATTTTTTTTTTCTTTTTTACGAACAAAAGCCTTTGTATTAAAGTTTAAAAATATTGAATAAAATAACTTTTTTCAAGGCGGTATTGGTAAATTGAATATAAAAGAATTACGATCAATGATAAGTGGCAAAGGTGCCAATCAATACGAACCGATAATTTTCTATTCGAATTTTGGATTCTGGGTACGAAACTTATAATATCAAATTTTAAGAGGAGGTATTTTTTCGTTACGATTCCAAAAATCATAATTGAAAATAATCCAGCAATAATATTTATTGCTTCCAAACAATTAGAGTTCAGGAAGGCCTTTAATTAATTTTTAAATAGGTAAATTAAATTAAAACAAAACACTTACCAAAAACACTATTTATTTTAATTTATGAAGAAATCATTCGATTCATTATCAGTCTAGTCGAATCTAAGGATGGAAGTTGACTTTGTTTTAATTTAATTTATTTTATTTAAAAGTTAATATTTTTTAACACTTATAATTAACATGTTATTCAAAGATTTAAGGAAAGCCCCCAGAATTAAAATTTTCTATTCTCAAAATGTTTTTTATAGAAATTAATGCACGCAGACATTTTCGAGTGTGTAATTAATTGAGCGACCAATGTCAGGACTTATTTTTGTCTGTCTGTCACGATAATCCAATTGGGTTAGTTTGGACTTTCATTACAAGCATGGAATCAGCCGATGTTGGTGGTCCTACTTGTCCGCCAGGGGCATCATAACGGCCTATTATTTGAGAGAGGTCTATACGAAATAACTCTCATACGATTTATACAACATTACAAAAGAATAACTTACTCTCCTAATTCAACTCACCAGAGGAAATTACTTAAATTCATATTTATGCATTGCCTTATAAGCTAATAATTTCAAACTTCTCTTAGAATTGAGACGAAATTTAATGTGATCTGCTTTTTCCAAGAACATGTTTTGCGAATGTTCACAGAAAAATGTTGAATGAAATTGATATAGTACCTTTTGAGAGACTGTCCTCATCAAATGTCCAAAATTTCTGCACGATAACAATACTTTATCTTCTATAGGAAGAGAAAGTAAAAAGACAGATTATAATTACAGAGCCACCTGAAATCCAAGTTTTTTATATATCTTAATATATAAATCAGAAATTTGTGTGTACCTATGTACCATGTACCTATATATGAGGGGTTGTCCGTTACAATACCACAGCCCAAACGGTAGCAGATAGCGAAAAATTGATGGGAATGGACCCCTCCCTCCCAAAATTATAATCTAAGACCCCAGGAAAATTATCAGAACTTAAATATGTCAAGCCGTTTTCGGGTTACGGCCAAATTTATAATTTCTTCCCCAAAATCGAACAGTCACGGTCCGATATCTTAAAATTTGTCGCGACAACATATGACTCAAAGTGAGAAAGTTTTAGGTGGCCCTTTAGTCCTTATTTTAGGACATTTTCTGCAAAGGTATGGCCAGCCATTCCAGAGTTACCAGTTCGAAACTGGAAACGGGTAAAATAAAATTTAGAAAATACTAAAAATTCAGAATGGCCGTGCCACCAAGCCCCCAAGACGCCTGTCGAAATGTTTAAATCTTGGATTTTAAAGATTGCAATACACAAGGTGGATACAAACCAATTTGATTACCACAAGCTTTTTGCTAATACAGTTTTCTACTGGTACTAACATGGGTGAAACAGCTAGTACTAGTATAAAAAAGAAAAAGTAATTGATGCTCATGATGGAAGTGTAAAGGCAACGACACAATATGCAAAACATGAAGCAAGAACTAGAAAATAAATACATCTTAGTCAAAATCGAAGGAAAAATAAGCATTGAAAGATATTTACAATTCAAAAGCTTACACAGAAGAAGCTTACGATAGATTTCTATGTGGATTATTGTTAGATACACTTTAATCCCTCTTTTCACAGCTTTTGTCTCGTCTCTTCTCTATATCTCTTACATTTCTTTCAACTCAACATGGAACAGAAAGTGTTTCTGTAGTTACACTTATCAAACAGTTCCATAAAGATATAGTTTGTAGTTATGCAATTGTTTCAGAAAAGTTTGAATTTTCTCGTGGTTTAAGATGTGGATAGATACCTATTTTGCATATATAAATTGAATTGCAAAGTTTTCAACCCTAGGATTGCCAACCTCTATACAAATACATGATTTGCCAGGGGGGGGGGGGGGGNTTGGCAGGGGGGGGGGGGGGTAAAAAGTAACAAAATGAAGGAAAAAATGTTTTTTTTTATTACAATAAAGCGTTATTTCTTTATTAAAAACTAAAAAAATATAAACTAAATCAATTATTATCTTACAAAAAAATAAAATTTAATCCCAGGTATAAAATAATGTAAATGAAAATAAAAAAAAAATCGCTAGACCCTAGGAAATCTATTCTGAACCAGAACTTTGTCCTTCCTGACATCCCACACAGACAAATGTCTTTTGACAGTGTTTACACACACTTAT
>CM022877.1:33458894-33489153 GCA_012654025.1 Pachypsylla venusta | reverse complement strand
CCTTCCCCCCCCCCCCACTGACAATCCTAGAGTTAATATTTATTCAGATATTGACGATGATTCGCTCGTCTGCAAGGTGTTCCATATTAGATCCGTATGACAAAGTGTGCTGGGAAAGTCATCCTGAATATAAAAATACGAAGGTGAAATTCTGAAATTTATAATATGTAAGTATAGAGTGTCCAAGAAAGAACTTTTTTTTAATAGTCCGCCATTTTCTTATTAGTGTGTTGGCACCACTGTCTCCGTGATTTTCGTTATCACTAATAAACTGAGCTTTCGTGTGATATAATAATACCCAGCAGTGCACCCAAATGCGTGTTTTTATCATCAAAAAAGATATGGTTCGTTTTTGTTTCCGAGTAGCTTAAAAGTGTCAATTAACATGGAAAAATTGCCCGAGAAACACGCATTTCAGTGAATAAAACTCACTAAAAACACTGCTGGGCACCGCGGTCATATTATGATCTAACCCCAGACGACCTTTATTAATGGGGTAATGCAACCCATTCGAAGGTTTATGAGAATAAACACCGCGATCCCATCCAACTCAAATAAGAAATTAGAAGAGTGATTGGATTGGACAGCGAAATGGGTTAGCGCTTCATTGGGAAATTTCATGAACAGAACAATTGCCTGTATGGATGCTAGGGGGGGGGACAAACCTGATTTCGTCCTTAAAATGTAAACTGCATGGACTCATAAACATAGTGTTTTTTTTAATCCTGATCACAAATAAAAAAAGTTATTGAATTTACAAAAAAAAAAACGTTCTATCTTGGTCACCCTTTTTTATTTACATACGTATTACACAAAAATGCGTTTCGGGTTTTGGGGAAAAAATCCCTCTTATCGTCCAGATATAGGAAAATTAAGTGAGGTGAATACTGAAAATTCGCTTATCGAATAATAAGCGAGTCCCAGTATTCTTACTGAACCAAAAGTTGGTACCTTCACTGGGATCAGAACATTCACAAAAAGTGACTTCACTCATGGAATGCTTGTTTGGCGATGAGTAGACCTTCCTACTAATCAATTAGTCATCCATATTCTATTGTAAACATAATGAACTAATAGAATATGGCATCTCCACTATTTCCAACTAATCAATTAGTCATCCTTATTCTATTGTAAACATAATGAATATATAGAATATGGCATCTCCACTATTTCCTACTAATCAATTAGTCATCCTTATTCTATCGTAAACATAATGAACTTATAGAATACAGCATCTCCACTATTTCCTATTAATCAATTAGTCATCCTCATTCTATTGTAAACATAATGAACTTATAGAATATGGTATCTCCACTATTTCCTACTAATCAATTAGTCATCCCCATTCTATTGTAAACATAATGAACTTATAGAATATGGTATCTCCACTATTTCCTACTAATCAATTAGTCATTCTCATTCTATTGTAAACATAATGAACTTATAGAATATGGCATCTCCACTATTTCCTACTAATCAATTAGTCATCCCCATTCTATTGTAAACATAATGAACTTATAGAATATGGTATCTTCACTATTTCCTACTAATCAATTAGTCATCCCCATTCTATTGTAAACATAATGAACGTATAGAATATGGCATCTCCACTATTTTTTCTTCTTATTTTTATAGGCAATATAGCTAAGGTGCTTAATCGCTTTCCTTGCTTACATTTAAAATATGCCTTCCCTTGCTTACATTTTAATTTACAAATAAATTAAGAACTGTTAATTTTTTTTTTATCTTTTATTCTCATATTTTCTTGAGTCTTGCAAATTGAATTTTGCTTTCCCTGATTTTCGTACTCAACTTGTCTGAAACTTTCAGCGAGAGAGATAATTGGATTTTTGTTTTTTTAAATAACTCATTTAAAAAATAATTATATTTTTATAAGTTTCAATTCTTTAATATTTTATTTTCAACTGTTGACAGGTTTTTTTAAATATTTTAAGCATTCGTTCGCTTAAAGTTGTAAGGAATTTCTAGAGTTACTTCCAAATGTTAGTTAACTTCTAAATAGACTCTCAGAGCTGAATTTATGCTTATAAATTTAGTTCCTTCATCAGGGATTATGAAATGATACTTCTTAATCTAAGCGCACAGCAGTGCGCCAGGCCAAGTTTCAGAAAGCACCTTTCATCGGGTTTTGCACCGTCAGATATCCGGTTCTACAAGGGATAGGTCATTGAAATTTGGAACATACATTCCGTAGTAAAATGCTACAGGATAAACTTCAAAAGTTCATATTAACCCGGGCATGAGATACAACTACAATGAGAAAAAAAATGATCCGAATAGTGAAAACATGACATGAAAGCTATGAGAAATCACGTATTTTCGAGTATTTGATAATAATATGAGTTTTTTTCAAAATTTTCTGATTTCTTTTCGAATATTTTTGTTTTGGTTTCGGAGAATTTTAGCCCCAAAACTGGCTATGGACTTGCGGCATACAAACATTCACTTTTGAAGATGAAGATCAAATGAGCTTTTCGGACTTGTTATTTCTCTATGATTATCTTTGGAATTGAAATATTGGCATTTAATATTTCTATGGACACAATACACAACACAGATTATACAAAATCACGTCAGTAGAAAAAAAATACAAAATAATAATTTACAAATAACCGGGATTTTGTTTTTTCTAAAGCCTCAAAATGTTCAGCCTATTGAATATAGAAATTTCTGGTCATAAACAAAATACTCGTACATAATGGAAGGGGTACAGCACTTGTGATACAAACAGCTTATAAAAAATTGTGGTTTATAGAGTATCCCGGGTTCTGTACTTTGCGAGCTTATAATTATACCCATTTTGAGTTTTTTAATTAAAAAAATATATCTATGTAATTAATTATGATCGTATTTATATAGAGTGTAATGTGCCATTAGCTGGGAAAGTATATCACATATTGGGTCAATACAACAAAGGGCGAATAAAAATAGAATTTAATTTACTTGTTTTGTTTATTGAATATTATTATGTGTCTTTTAATGTTACCACGTCCGATATGGTTTTCTCACTCGAAATTTTCATAATTCTCATCAACATTAATTTGTTGGGACAGCCATTCCTGCCGAAAGTCATTATTTTTTCATGACTTTGATCTATAGCAGAGGTCCCCAAACTGGTGGGCGTGAATGCATGCCAAGGGGGGCGTGAGACTAGTTGAATTATTATCATTTAGTTAAAATATATGTATACATTTTTTTTTACAAAGGTACCTAATTTTATTAAACATGATGTTTAGACAGTTTGAATGAAATATCATTCAGCAACACATTAGCGTTTTGAATGAGATAGCATTCAGCAACGCTCATACCCATTTATAATGTAAAGGGGAGGGGGCGTGGGAGGCTTTCATTTCAAGAAAAGGGGGCGCGGTACCAAAAAGTTTGGGAACACCTGATCTATAGGAAGAAGATATGAATATAATCCCAAATTGGTGGGAAACAGCTAGTTTCTCACCAATTTGGGATGTGTCCCTTTCCATTACTGTTGAATTCCTTTTGCCAAAACAGTGAAAAACTCTACAAATATTGGAAAGTTGTCATTTTAGAGGCCTTATCTTTACTAAACATCTTAGCTTATTATTTCAGTTAATCTTTTCAGCTTTCTGGAGTATCATAAGTTATTCTAATAACATATAAAATATACACTTAGACAACTACTTACGAATTCAATTCACCCCTGTTGCTAAAGTAACCCCGGTTTACGTTATTCGATCAAATTGTAGCAGGCATCTAGTGACACACAATAAATAAGCATTAATGACGTCATAACTAAAGTAACTATTTTTTATATATTATTTAAATTAATCGTTCAGCTTTCTGGAGTATCATAAGTTATTCTAATAACATATAAAATATAGACTTGGACAACTACTTCGAATTCTGCAGTCAACTCACCCCCTATTGCTAAAGTTACCCCGGTTTACGTTATTCGATCAAATTGTAGCAGGCATCTAGTGACACACAATAAATAAACATTAATGACGTCATAACTAAAGTAACTATTTTTTATATATTTTTTTCCAATTTCCTTGAAATTTGGAACAAAGAAACTGTAACGTTCAGCTTTAATTGGACGACCTCGAAATAGTCAAACTCTCTTATTAGGTATAAACATTAGGTTTTATTATCATCTTGTAAGAATGTATTTATTATTCAATTCAGGGGAGGCGTGTAACTCATTGAGGCTCAACAATGCCGCGTGTAGAGGACGATGAAACAATCATAGGGAAATTTCTGTTAACTGTATACCGCATTCATATTTGGGGCCATCATTTCAAACCAAACACACGTTTAAAAAAATGTGTTTCTAAGAATATTAGACCTCACGCGATTTGTTCGGTCAATTCAATGTTTTGATCTTAAACGTAATGAATTGTCATTTTTGAAATCCAAAAATGAATTGAAAAATAAATTCATTTTGGGGCGATTTGTTTAATGCAAAAATAAATACAAGAACTTTTATTGTAATAAGAACAGAAGATCTTGTATTTATTTTTGTCAATAAATATGTCAATAATTAGCCTCCAATATTAGATGTATGATGATAATTTAAATTTAAAAATTTATAAGTCAAAGCAAAAACTATACGACATTATAGGTAAAAATATTTTAAAAAGGAATTGTCCAGTATGGAGCTGGTATGACTTGTTATCTATATATATAAAAGAGAAACACACTCACTTAACACTCATCGCGATTTCTCCGCACTGGTACGTCCTAGGAGGCTGAAATTTGGCATGTAGGTCGCACTTAGGTATACGATGCGCACTAAGAAAGGATTTTTAAGTATTCGAATTGGGGCGTCCGCCGCGGGGGAAAAAGGGGCGCGTTTACATATGACAGTCACCTTTTCATCACTGTTTCTCCGTACTGGTGCATTTCCGGGGGCTGAAATTTGGTATGTTGGTTCGGTTTATGTTCTAGATGTGCAATAAGAAAGGATTTTTTAATACTCCAACTGGGGCGCCAGCCACGGGGGTAAAGGGCGCTCCCATCAAATAGTATCACCTTTTCATCGCTGTTTCTCCGTACCGGTACATTTCCGGTGGCTGAATATTTCATATTCATTCAAATTCATTCATTCAATCGTATCCGATGGTAGCCAGATGTATGCTGTAGATAAGTTATAGTAATAGTATACTGCTTATGCTTTTAATTGTCATCATACATCCGTTCTTGGAGGCCGAAAATTGACATGGGCCCTCACTCAGAACCATGGCAATCAAAGCAATATAATTACGTCAGTAACCCAAGAGTTATAAACATAATGATATTACAGAGTTGCTTTCTGCGTTATTTTACACCATCAGCTCAGGTGGACTCGGCCCGTGAGAATGTCATCCCCAAGTAACTTCTTACAATCTCAAGTGTGATTTACTTTTTCTCATGGAATGTTATTAAGTCACATATGGATTGGAAGAAATTACGCATTCGACATGTATTTCATAAGGAAAAATAATTATATTTGAGGTTTAATAAAGTTACTCGAGGGTGACATCCTAACGGGTCGAGTCCACCTGAGCTGATGGTGTAAAGTAATGTAAAGAAAGAAAATCTGTAAATTATTAATTGGCTGACGTTTATTGCAGTTATTGACTGGACTAGAGAAGAGTCCCATGTCAATAATTAGCCTCCAATATTAGACGTATGATGATAATTTCAAACTTTATCAGCAAACAAGTACTTATTTAAAGCTGCATTTCATATATCTGGTCCCCATCGGCAACGATAATTGTTTGTTTAATCAAATATGAGATATTCTACATAAATGTTTTTTTTTCTTCATTCTGCAATTATCATTATATTCAGGGTCGGATTATCAATAGTAGCACTTGTAGCACGTGCTAAGGGCACCGCGCTTTGACGACTTACACTAGATATTTGACATTTCTGGGTTGAAAATTGAAAAAAAATATCATTTTGACGGGGCCCCCAACCCTCAAAATCCCAAAGTATGTAATAAAATCTAATTTAGGAAAGTACAAGTAGGTACCTACTACCTAGGAAGTTAAAGAAACAAGTACAAGTAGGTACCTACTACCTAGGAAGTTAAAGAAACAAGTACAAGTAGGTACCTACTACCTAGGAAGTTAAAGAAACAAGTATTTGAATTTTAATATTAAAATTTGAAGATTAAGCCATGTTTTATCGATCTTGGTATACTCAGAATTTAATTTCACTTTTCTCTACCAGCAGTAGGTAGGTACTAGACCAAAAGGCCAATTTTTCTACCGGCTACAAAAAGTAGACTATACTTAGACTACATCGGCGGGGTTGGGGGGGGGTGAAGGGGGCCCGCTCTGTTAAAGTGCTACGACCCCGCGGAAAGTTAATCCGGCCCTGATTATCTTTTTTTTAAGAACTAATATCCATGGATGTAGTTTGGGTTGCTTTTAATATGTCCACTTGTCCAATTGATTTGTCAGATAGAATGACACTATTTACATCAACTGCGAGTCGGATATTAACAAATCAAACACTGCCTCATTAGATAACTTTCTTCGAACACAAAATACTTTTGTTCCTCCTAAATGAGATAATTCCCTTGGGATTTTGTCAGCAATAATAAGATGAAATTTCAGATTTATATCTTAATATTCCCTCCACTACGATTAGCTTGATTACTCAATTCTTTAAATTTCTCCCTTTCATTTTTAACCCTTAAAACAATTTTAACCCTTAAACATTTTTATTACAGCAGTAATTTGATTTTTAGATTTAAAGAAAGAAAAACCTTTAGAACACTTGGTAGAACTATCAAATTAGCTGGTTTGCAAGTTTACGGCGAATGGAGGGTAAAACCCCAGTCTTGAATGACCAATAGATGTTAAAGAGACGTGAAGTCAAATTAAAAAAAAAATTTACATAAATTTTTTTTTTCTTCAGGATAAAAAAATGTGTTCTTATTTGCAAGAGAAAAGAGTGTATCAAATAAAACCCCAATAAATGCTATATTCTATAAAAAAAAAAGAGTTGTACTCTTTAGAATACACAATTTTTTGATAGTATGATGATATTTTTAATTATTTGATTTAACAAAATTGATTTTTTTTTTCTTTTTTAATTGCTTTTGTATTTGAGAAGTATTTTTTTTAAAAAAGGAGGGGTTCCATATAGCAACATTTCTTCAGTGAATGGCCTCGTTATTAAGTACTAAAATAGTCGACCGGGCTCAATCTTCATTGGTCATTTATGAAACAACACCTTCACTAATGAACACATTTGCCTTAGAAGCACGCGGAATTCTAAAACATTCCAACTGACGTCATTGTGATAGGAACAAAATCTAACTAACTCATTGTTTATTCAGACAGAAGTTTTTTTGTTGCAAAGTTTTCAGAAAATCAGACATGTAAAATACTAACCAATGGGAGGAAAACTTCTGTCCAAATACTAAAGCTGATAAAAACATCTCAATTCAAACAAACATACAAAGTTGAGATGGTGATGATTGCAGAGTAAACTTTTGTTTGAATTTTGAAACAAAATATAAATATTATAAAAGTAAATAAAGATGCAGAAATGATGTGGGCCATGGAATCAAATGCATGTGAAATTGAAGACAGACAGTTGGACATTACTTTGGTATTTTTCCTTTTCTAACCTCCAAAACTATTCTCTGTTTTGTTTATTCAGACAGAATATTGCAAATAAGTATTTTGTAATACATTGGTTCTCAACCTTTCTTCACTCAATGGCATCGTTCCTCCAATATTTACAGATAACAGATACATTACGATAACATACAGGGTGCCATAGTGCTCATTCTTCAGAAAAGAGATCTTCGCGCTGTATATAGTCTTGAGGACATAGCTCATTGCAAAGTATATTTCATTGAAAAAAGAATATTAACATTATATGATCAGGGAATATTAGATACATATGTGCCTCCTCATACTAAAAACAAACATCTTTTATTTGCAAAAACTAAAAACAAACATCTTTTATCTGCAATGGCACATTCATACAACACGAGGAATGCAAAAGTTTTAATTCACTTCAGATTATCGATTTTCGGGGAATCAATTTTGGAAAAAGGTATTAAAATATATAACAAAATAAATAATGCTAATAAAAACATTAAATATATATATATTTGTTTGAATATTAGGGGTGGGGTGTATTTTGGTTCCAAAATTTGTAATGTGTCAGCGGTTTTTAACCCCCTGAAACTTACTAAATAATAATGAGACCCCTGAATATGGTGGATAGCTTTGATCAAATGGAACATTTTTAACAAAATTCGATAGTCAGCCAGACGAAGTTTAGCCGAATTACAAGGTGGAGAAAATATGTTTTGGACAACAAGAAAAAAATAGGAGAATAGCTTAAAAGTGATGAAATTTTTTGTCCGTTTTCAAATGTGATTCGGCATATGAAATTATGGATTGTGCTTTTTTCCACTTTCTGTTATTTCGGGAACTTTATGCACTTCCCAAAACGTGGACAGGTCACCAATTTCTAATATGGAAATGGATAGGTGACTGCTGAATCCACTTTTCTAACAGAGGAGGTGAGATATAAATAAAAAGATTGTTAAGAATAATACTTGAAATAAAATTTATAATATTACTAAAATTTACAACTTAATTTATTTTAGACTTTTATGGTGCTAAAAATATTCTGGAACAACTGACTTGAGTTTTCGCACTCTGGCTTCTCCTCATTTCCTAAAGAATAAACCATCTCACGTGAGATTCGACCAAAGAATTTTGATTCGTTGAAATGTCTCAAATCGTAACACTGTGTAAATAGGTTTAGAAAAATTAAACCCAATTTTTTCCCCATATTAATAGAGAACCACGAAAATGGTCTGAATACAATATTAATTTTTAAAAAATAAGCTCTAATTGAAGTTCTGAACAGAAATATAAAATTCGACTATTCTTCATTTGGTTCACTACCGAATGTCATAAAAATGTTCCATTTGATCTCAGCTACCCACCATATTCAGAGGTCCCATTTATAGCCAAACACCCTGTATATATATAATAATAACCCTTCACACTTTGTGAAAAAATAACATATCGACCAAAAGGGTTACTGTGGATGGTATGCAGAGTCCTGACTGTAGTGTCCCTACAGCTGGGCATGTGCCCCTTTGAATGGCCTGCAAACTCATGTACTGGATGCAGATGACGTGCCATTACTACTTTGCAAAAAGTTTACTGATGAAAAGGTAATAAGTAAAACAAAAAGTCAGACAATAAATATATTTCAGCTTGCTGATTATATTTATTTAAAAAAAAACTTTTCACCGCTAATTTTTAACGGTGATGGTAACCATGTGAAAAATGTGGAAGTAAAAAAGAATTGTCAAGGTCGAAGTATTCCCCAAAACAAACTCGAGAACAAGGCAGAGACGGATGGGCACTTTACGATCTGCCACCATGGAACCAGTTTTGATACCACAGATACACCAACGTAATCCTGTGTATTTCTCCTGTCTTGCTCTAGAGAGAGACGGATGGCCACTTTACGCTCTGCCACCATGGAACCAGTTTTGATACCACAGATACACCAACGTAATCCTGTGTATTTCTCCTGTCTTGCTCTAGAGAGAGACGGAAGGCCACTTTACGATCTGCCACCAATGAACCAGTTTTGATACTGGTATCAAAACTGGTATCAAAATACAGAGAAACATTGTATCAAAATACAGAGAAACATTCTTGAACGAGCGAAAGTTTTAAATTGGCACTACTTTTTAGAACAATTTCTTCAATATATACCCCGCGCATATCCAGACATTCGAAATAAAAGAAATGAGTTTACTCTCTTGGCCACCGATCCACTTTTTAGGAGCGCATTTTTGTACATAATGTATGGGGAGGAGACAAAAGGCACTATCTTTTAATGCTACAACTACCTTTGCAAAACCATTATTACCCTTCGTTGTTACTGATGATTTGAAGTAAGCATCATTTTGCTGATGTGTGTCACTATATGTTATATGCTCGTTGTATTTTATTATAGCATAGTTTTCTCTGTTATTGTGAGAAATTAGCAGGTGAAAATAATAATATCCGTTTATTTGCTATTTTATAAAGATTATATATATATATATCTCCCTCTTTACTTTTCTTCATTTTTCGCTTCCAATCATAGCTATGTTTTCCTTTTCTTTCTCTTCTTCGGAAAATTCAAAATCAATTGGTTGCTCGATTGCTTGGAAAATGGAAAATCCATATTTATGTTATATTAATAGTTTCCACATCTTCTTTCTCATTTCTGTAATAGCATTTTCTGGAGCGCGTGTCTCATAAGAAGGTTTACAATTTACTGAAAGGTGTAAATATGACGTATTCAAAATTTATGAAGCTACTTACAACCTAGAGTGGAGGTCTTATAAATTTGGGTCTTATGAATAGCAATTTCGCATAATACAAGAGAGTGGAAAATTTTACCATGGCAGACCATAATAAATTAAAATTTATTAATACCCCGAAAATATTTTCAAAAATTCTGAGTTCTGCTAATTAGTTTTAAGTTACAACTGTTTATTTTGGTCTAATTGATCATAAAGATGAAAAGTAATAGTAGTAGAATTTCTTTCTGGTATGGCCCAACGGCCTTTTCACAATTGTTGTGGGTATCAACCTGCTGCATAAATAATCTCTTCAATTTTCTAATCTTTTTACTCTGCGAATGCCACCACTCGTCACAGTAAAGTAGGTAGTCAATCATCCCCAAGAGCCCTCGGGGGGTTGAACCCGGGTTCAACATGTGCAAAAGGATTGCTTATAAAGGTGATATCTATATTAGTGTTTTTTTTTTNTTTTTTTTTTTTTTTTTTTTTTTTTTTTTTTTTTTTTTTTTTTTTTTTGACAAAAGCAAAAAGTTTTATAAAAGGAGAAATATCCTTTTTAAATTGATTGGTACACCGTGTCGCCAGTCATCAGCAAATATGTCCATACCACCACTGTTGTAAAGAGCCTCCTGCACTAATAATCTCTTCAATCTTCTAATCTTTTTACTCTGGTAATGCCGCCACTCGTCACAGTAAAGTAGATAGTTAATCATCCCCAAGAGGCTGTGAGTGCACTTTGATCTAAAATTTTCTGACCCCCCGGGGTGTTGAACCCGGGTTCAACAAGTGCAAAAAGACTGCTTAAAAAGGTGAAATCTATATTAGTGTTTTATTTTTTTGGCAAAAGCAAAAATCTTTATAAAAGGAAAAAATATACTTTTCAAATTGATGGGTAGACACGGTGTCGCCAGTCATCAGCAAATATTTCCATAACACCACTGTTGCAAATTACTTTTATTGGCTTTTATTTCAAATGTATATCAAGGAGGAATCACGAAGCTTGGAATATACTTTTGGAAGTATTTTGCGCTTATTTGCTATTTCCACATTTTCTGCTTAAAAAGCGAATGTTAACATTAGAATTTCAAATTTGATGCCAAAGCATATCGATTTTATACAACACACTACAAAACTTTAAAGTTATATCTTAATTGCTGGAGACTTGCAGTTTTTTTATACTCGTACGTAATGCGATTAATTTCATAAAACACGACAAAATAATGGCGTTCTTGAGATATTTTGCGCTAAAAAATTGCTGATCTAGAGACCTCAAACCGAATTTTAGGCTGGAAATCTTGATATAGAATATTGCAGCCCAAAACTTTAAATTTTCCTTTTCATAGATAAGGAATGTCGTGTGATGTTCCCATCAGATTTTTGATCCCAATGCCTAAATTGAATATTACATTTTAAATCTCTCCATGTTCTACCAGGGGCGGATACAGGTCTCCATTTGAGAGGGGGGGCTCCAAATTATAATCGACATGGAAGTCATTATTATTTTTAAACAACAAATTTGAGAAAAAAAAATCGACCTCAATTTTTTTAGGAAGAGGGTTATTGCACCATTCGGGCATCATGTGTCCGCTTATGTATTTTACCTATAGAAAGGATCATTATTATTTAACAAATTTATTTAAGACATCCTATTTGTAATTTTAAAAGCAATACCATTGTTTATGACGAGTGAAATGTAAGTAACTCCTCGTCCTCCTAAATAACGGTAATGTTTTTAAAGTGTAGAAAAAAAATTCTCTCCAGTCTTTTAGACTTCTAATTTTATAATAATAATTAGGTACCGGAAAAGGAAAAAGGTACGGAGCCATTCAATTTTATCGTAGATTTGGCAGAAGGTGTGTTAAAAGATGTTGGAACATTAGTATGATGCCGGGTCTACACCTGGCGAATATTCTCGTGAACATGAACATTCGCAAGTGTGGATGGCATCTGAACATTGATACGATCGTTCAGTGAATGTTCAGCTCTTATCCGTGAGGTTGTCGGTTTTTTACAGAACTTCTTTGATGTTTGTTACTAATGTGTGGACGGCATCTGAACATCAATACGAACATACGAGTCTATTTTGGTGTGATTTCATTTCCCGGAGATATTTAGGTTTATTTTGTTAATTTTATTGTTAAAATAAAAAATTTGTAATATTAAAAATGAATAATTGTAACATAATAAGAAATTAAGAATATTGTAAAATAATAGAAGGAATAATTGTAAAATACCGACCTCCGTGGCCGAGTGGTCAAGAGCATTGACTACTAACCCGGAGGTGGCGGGTTCGAATCTAGGCCGGAGCGGAAATTTTCTCACCGAATTTCCGGAGTAATATGGATGTAAAAGGAAGTGCCCAGAAGTAATCCGGGACAAAAGAGAAATAAAAACAAAATGGCCTTGAATAACGGATCATTTACGAACATTTAGTGAACACAGCGTTCAGAAGAAGCATGTGAGTGTTCATTTTATGTTCATGTCATTTGGTGGACACAGCGTTCAGAAGAACCATGTGCATGTGAATGTTCATTTTATGTTCATGTCATTTGGTGAACACAGCGCTCAGAAGAAGCATGTGAATGTTCATGTTCATTTTATGTTCATGTCATTTAATGAACACAACGTACAGAAGAAGCATGTGAATGCTCATGTTCATTTTATGTTCATGTCATTTATTGAACATAGCGTACAGAAGAAGCATGTGAATGTTCATGTTCGCCAGGTGTGGACCCGGCATAATAAAAAAAATACATTAAGCAAATGAACGCCAACCTCTCTTGCAAGTGCTGTATGAAAATTATATATAAATATATATTTTGAAAATAATTTCTATTTCACCTATCAAGATTTAAAATTTATCTTTGGTGTAATAAATTTTTAAAAGAAAGTAATTTAATTTATTTTTATTACGTGAACTCCGAGCTACATTTAGGTCATTAAGGTGTTTTCATTTAGATCAAGAGAGGTTTAATTTTAATATTAACTTAATGGTGCTCGACATTATATTTCAATTATGTGTGAGAAATCATTGTGTGATAATGGTACTAAATATCACAATTGTATTTTTGCGTGTGAGATTTAACAATTTTATTAAAAAAAAAATATTTTCTATATTTAAAATTTTTGTCTACATTACATTTGGACTGCACTGTTTTAGAATCTACTCATCAAGGGGAAAGACCCTCCCAACGCGTACAGTCGTACACTCTGTATGTTCTCGTACTTCCCAGCAATAACTCATTGCTAGGGTTTACTCTCGTTATGTATGAATTTATCAATAGAGTAATTCGCCTCCACGTGGTGAAACCTTTGTGATGCTAAAGAACTAATGCATCAGGCGACCAGACAAGAGTCTCTAACCGGGGAGGAGTGTCTGTCAACAAAAACTTCTGTTTTTTTTAAAAAAAAACTCGCCTTTTTATTGGCCGTGATGGGTCCATGTTGGACGGTTGTACATACGCAATAGAGGCATGGCCGTACAAACGTTTCCTAACGTTTCTAATTGAGGTAAAATTGGTTAAAATTCAAAGGGTTGTCAGACACTCCCCCCCGGTTCCAGAACCGACCAGACAGTCATTTAGTCATTTTTTATTTTGCCAATTTAAAACAATCAGATCAAAACACACACACACAAAGACAATGATAAGCAAACCATGTAAGCAGCCCAAACTAAACAAAAAGCGGGGGAGGCATATTGATTGGTTTGGCTTTTCGTCTGTTTTGAAACAAGTCGGTTTTCTCTGTTTGTTGACAACAAACAATTTTTTTTACAATGTAAAGTTATTCACACTCTTGGTCATGATTCCAAAATTTTGGCACAAATTATTTGATGTACCTATATTTGTTGGAGTTGTGTGTTTGGTATATATTTATGCCCCATCACAATATTTGGTGAGAGCTTCAAATAAAATTATTTGTTTTCAAACGTGATTTTAATTCTTGTGTATTATACCATATTAACCAGATATTCATCCAATACGATTTCTGATCGAAAGTTAATTTAGTTTTTCTTCACTTGCGTATTTGCGATGATTGAGGACTCCTCAGAAATATTTTAAAAAATATTTCTTATTTCATTAATATATATAATATTATAATATTAATGAAATAATCCATCACACAAAAAAACGTGTTTGTCATGTGCATAAACTCTATCAGGTAGTCCTCCTATGGTGCCCTTCTCATTGCGGCATCACGGGTAATGAATAGTCGACAGAGCTGCTAGATCTCCACCTTTAGGGTCAATTTTTAATCTGTGTTCTCTGCTTGACTTCCGGCCATTCCTTGAAAAAATTCTTTTAAGCAGGTGGCAGGCGTCATGGGATCTTGTTGGTTCTAACAAACTTAAGAGCATCAATCCAATAATATGCGCATGGTCCACCAGCAATAGGGATACTCGCGCTGAGGAGGTTGTTTTGGCCAGGATGAGGATTGGCTACACCAGACTTACACACAGTTTCCTTTTTAAGAGATCTCCTCCGCCCGTCTGTGGTTGCGGTGAGCCTCTAACTGTGCGCCACATTCTGACCTGTCCATTAAATACCCGCCTCAGGCGCTCACTGTCATATGAAATTTCACTGGCTGATGATGAACAAGGTGTAACTACCTTGCTCAGATACCTTAAATTTTTCGATAAAATTTAATAACTTTTTTGAGGAATCGGCGCGAAGGACATAGCTTTAACTATTAGTTAAAGCGCCTAATGCTCTATCAGGACTATTTAGACATATTTTGGTTACTTCTGTGTTTGATTAAATTGCGAATTTGATCAAATATATTGGTTAATCATACTGTTTGGTACTGTTTGGAGTAAAAAAAAAAGACAAAATTTGGTATCATGACGTGATAGCACCTTAACATACATTGTAACCTGATAATTGATGCTCGCATGACGCATGGCATCTGGTTGTGACATCATTACTTCCTAATGTGTGTAACCCTTATATATTAAGGCCAAGTTTCATCTGGGTTGTCGGGTTGCTGAGGTCAATTATTTTAATTTATATAAATTAAGCGTCAATTTACATCTACTCAAACGAGTATGTAAAATTGAACTTGTCATAATTGATGCTGGAGAGAATATACGACTAGCTTCATAGAGGATATATCTACGGGCTACGGGGTGAGATCAACTATAAAGTGAATTCTACTTTTAACTCCACCATTTTTCTTTAAATTTATGGATTCTTTGTCTCTTCTTTCCACGAAAACTCTCGAACGCCTTCTCAAATTTTGATGAAACTTGTTATTGACATCAGAAGTCATATTACGCCAAACAGTTTTGGCTGATGTAAGTGAGGTCTGCAACTCACAAAACTACTAAATAATCTGTCAATATTAAAGGCATTGCGTAGTAAGTTTCTTCTTCTTGATTTGGGGGGGGGGAGAGAAGTGAAATTCAAGGCAATGCGTAAAAACGTTTCTTCCTTTTCTTCAGTTGGAGAAGAAATGAAAATATGTAGGGTTGAATTTTCTACGTTTTTACGGTCACGCCTGAAGTGGTTACATTATAACTTACCTACCTATAATTCAAAGATTGTAAAAATATGTTGCAGTGCAATCATCATAGGTTCAGAGTGTGGCTGGTTTGCAACAACTCGCCATGAATTCTTGATACTAAAGAATCCTTACAGATAATGCAGTATAAGGCTATGTTCAGATGAACGCGCGGCACAAGATCTATCTAAATAGTGCATATGGTCTACATGACCGCGCGGTGCGCTTTGTTCCGCGCGGAAGATACATCAGATGAATCATATCCTGGATCACCCTGTATCTGTTATCACACGGAATAGTTAACAATAACTGCTACCTACATATATCAGATGAATCATATCCTGGATCACCCTGTATCTGTTATCACACGGAATAGTTAACAATAACTACTGCCTACATACATCAGATGAATCATATCCTGGATCACCCCGTATCTGTTATCACACGGAATAGTTAACAATAACTGCTACCTACATACATCAGATGTCAGTGGGTGTTTGGAAAAAATATGTTTTAAGCTAATTGAATACTTACACCTAGTTTTGATCATTTGTCGACAAATTGGATGTTGTCGAATCCGATATCATTATATTTGATTCTCGTGATTATATTATTGCGATTCGTCTCCGTGACAGAGTGCGCATCACACTCGACTTGGACCAAGCAGGTTTCGGGTTCGATTCCTGGGCGGGCCGAAGATTCGAAAAAGTTTTTTCGAATTTTCTATTTGGTCCGGTTGTATTTAGGGTTAACTCAGCCTCGTGAGGACAATTAAGTAGCTATTGTAATAGCGACAATTGGTGGCATTATAAATTGTTAAAGTATAGCTTAGTCTTAGTGAAATTGCAGTGAATGTTGAAAATACCTTGTAATGCTGTGATGCCCACAAACATTGTGACATAAAAACACAAAGAAATATACATTTACATATTATTTTGATTCCAATAGTTTGGGATACTAGCTGATGTCGGCAACTGCGTAAGCGTCTTTCTCAAAGGCTTTAGATTTCCTTTTGGCTAAAATAAATGATTATGTTTCCTTAGGAAGAACCAAAATAGAATTAACTTTATATTTTCCCGGACATTTTTGGGTACCGTTTCCGGGGATTGCATTTTTTGATATCGTCTATCAATTGGACTGTGTAGTTTCTTCATCAACATAGGTTAACAGCCGTGGGACTGGTTTGTAACAACTCGCCATGAGCTGTTGATACTTGAGAATCCTTAAGGAAAATATGGTATATTCTTCTTGCTTGCTGAATGTGTAATGGAAGAAATATCGTTCTCGACCCTGCCTTTAGTCGCCTTTTACGCCCGGCATAGAATAATGTAATTTATTGTATCCCTAAATAGCGACTTTTTGGTGATAACTTGTTTCCAGATGAACTGTTTCTATTTTTCAATAAATATTTTTATAGAAGAATCGTAAGATATAATAAATAAATTAAATAATTAGACAATATCGATTCGGATTAATTCGGATTAATTCATTTGAGTTCAAAAACTTTATAAAATCTAAAACCATCCTACCAGAAAATGAGCTCATTTCCCTTGATGTCATTTCTCTATTCACGAAAATTCCTACATCTTTCGCCATCGATCAAATAATGAAAAAATAGGACCAAATACAGCATCACACTTCCTTAGAAAAAGAATTATTTCAATGAACTGCAATGCAGTGAGTGTGTCGGTTGCAAAACTTTAATTTTAATTGAATTCCCAAAAAACAAAAACTAATTAAACTATAGAACCTAAAATTGGGAGGCTATCTGGGTTTCAACAAAACAAAAATCTCTTAAAATCTCTTTCCCACGGTCCTTAGAATTTTCTTGTCCTCCAGCAAAAAAATATCGTGCCGGAAAATTATGTTCCGCTTTGGAATGAAAATTTTACAATCCATAATACTTCTTATCTGTCGGCTACCTTGTCGTGACGATTGACAAAAGTGCAATGGGAACATCTCAATTTAGTTACACATGCCACTGGATCATCTGACGATTTTTTTGACGTCACGATCGACAAACGTGCAATGGGAACATCTCCATTTAGTTACACAGGCCACTAGATCATCTGACAAATTTTTTTGACGGCACGATTGACCAAACGTGCAATGAGAACATCTCCATTTAGTTACACATACCACTGGATCATCTGACGATTTTTTTGACGTCACGATTGACAAACGTGCAAGGGGAACATCTCCATTTAGTTACACATATTACTGGTTCATCTGTCGATTTTTTTGACGTCACGATTGACAAAAGTGTAATGGGAACATCTCCGTTTAGTTACACATACCACTGGATCATCTGACGATTTTTTGACGTCACGATTGACAAACGTGCAATAGGAACATCTCTATTTAGTTACACATGCCACTGGATCATCTAACTATTTTTTGACGTCACGATTTTTTATCGTTTATCAGAAAACATTCGCAAGGGGAACACTAATTTAAATGTGGGACATATGAGTTTTAGTACGTAGATACCACCTTTTCATTTATGCAAAGAAAATAACGGACTTCGTTTGTCAGCCTCGTGAGATCAACTGAGTAGATGCTGCTGATTAGCAAAACAGTTGAGAGCTCAAGCCTCGTAGCTCGTTCAAAAGTTCCCAAGATGTTGAATCGAAATTCATATTGTGTGTCGATCATGTACATTAGTGTTGTAGATAAATTGTAAATAATATTAGTTGTCATTCTATGAAGGCCAAGTGGGGCCCCGAACTGAATGTTTGTTGACAATTCATTAAATTTTGTTACAAGTTCGTAAGTTGGGAGAAAAATGGTGAGTAAATGTTGGAACTAATATGAATGGACGTCTTCTAAATGATGTTTGTCCTCTTTCCATTTCTGCCGTAGTAGACACGTGTGCATTACAAACTGAGGGTTACATTTTTATGTTATATTGGTATTGCAACAATTCTTTTTTTTTTTTTCAAGCGTCAAAGCAAGAAACTGAATTCATCAAGAATCTTCCACTTACCACTTGAGTCACTACCACTTACCACTTGAGTGTCTGATTTGTATTTTCAAAAATGTTCTGACCAAATAAATTACATATGTAATTTTATTATAAAATAAAAACTGAAATTGCCAGTGTATGGCACGTTGAATACATCAGTTCCCGTTAGATCACTGAACTTAAGCAACGTCCAGCGAGGTTGTACCATGTGGGTGTACACGTGGATTCGCGCCTCCGATATGCTGGCTATTTTTCCGGCCCAACCCAGGCTGGGTGAGGTCAATGTGGGTAGCTGTTATGCAAATTTCCAGCGAATGGAGGGTAAAACCCCCGTCTCGAATGACCAATGCATGTTAAAGAGGCGTTAAGCCAAATTAAAAAAAATCTCATACGGCTATCAATTTGCTGGTTTCCCATACAGAATACAATCGTTTTACTTTGAATGAATGTTTCGACAACTTTCGACTTTATACTACGAATACCGTCTGTATTTTTGATTGACAAATTGAATATTCAGGATGCAATGAAAATAATTTATCAAATACTTTAACATTCGACGATTTTTTTTTTTAATTTGGTTTAAAGTCTCTTTAACATCTATTGGTCGTTCAAGGCGGGAGTTTTACCCTCCATTCGCTGGAAACGTGCAAACCAGCTACCCACATTGACCTCATCCAGCCTGGGTTGGGTCGAAAAAATAGCCCGCATCACGAAGGCACGAACCCTCGTGGACACCCACATAGAACAACCTCGCTAGGCCTTGCTTAACTTCAGTAATCAAACGGGAACTGGTGTATTCAACGTGCCATATAGAAGCTAGCTTTTTGACGAAAAAAATGAATACATTATTATATTTAAATGTAGCAATACAAATTATAGAAAAGGTGGAGTCCTTGAACGATGTGGTCAGATGGCATCAGAGGTATTTGAAATTTGAAGTGTTGTTCCGAGTAATTGAATGTTCCACAATAATTTGTTCTTCCTGGAATTTTTTAGGGAAAATTTTCACAAAACAGTATTATTGCAGAAACTACAGCTTCACATTTTTTTTTTTTTTTTTTTTTTTTTNTTTTTTTTTTTTTTTTTTTTTTTTTTTTTTTTTTTTTTTTTTTTTTTTTTTTTTGGTGCCAACCTCACTAATGCATATTTATTATTATCTGAATATACAAAGTGTTTCAAAAAGTTATGCAAAAAAAGAAATCACGTATAGTAGAGCTCAAATAAAGGCCACTGATCGAGGAAAAAGTGCAAATACTCACCAAAGAAGCATGATATCAATCGGAGACGTCATGCTAAAAATGAAGTCAATCAATACTACTCCCAACACGTTCTACACTGCTTAACAACCTGTTACTACTCCTTGGGTTCTCTCATCTTCTCGAAATGAAGTTCGGGTACTGAGCTACTAGCAGTATAAGAATAGTAGAGAAGGGCGGGAGAAACAGCTAGTTATTTATAGAAATATTTAAACAGAAATTATAGATAAAATATCTCATCTAACTCCTTGCCGGGAGGGAGCGTGCTCATGATAGGGGAGCTATTACCCCGCTGTAAAACTCTTTGTATGAGATACTGGTGCGTAGGAGGAGTTCGAGGAAACAATAAACGATAAATTAAAATTTGGTGTGCGGTGATGGACTGTGATGGAAATAGGTAAACTTCATATTGTCCTAGGCCGTAGGCAAAACCTTCGTGAGGACCGCATACAGTAGCATCATCGATACCTGCAGTTTGATTCCCAAACTGTCCTCATTTTGAGCCATAATCTTTTGAATTGCCCTCTTGGCTTCTATTTCTTCGTAACTTTTATCACCTCAATTTATGTTGAGCCATAATCTTTTGAGTTGCCCTCTTGGTTTCTATTTCTTCGTAACATTTATCACCTCAATTTATGTTGAGCCATAATCTTTTGAGTTGCCCTCTTGGTTTCTATTTCTTCGTAACTTTTATCACCTCAATTTATGTTGAGCCATAATTTTTTGAGTTGCCCTCTTGGTTTTTATTTCTTCGTAACTTTTATCACCTCAATTTATGTTGAGCCATAATCTTTTGAGTTGCCCTCTTGGTTTCTATTTCTTCGTAACTTTTATCACCTCAATTTATGTTGAGCGATAATCTTTTGAGTTGCCCTCTTGGTTTCTATTTCTTTAAAGAGCTTTGCCCATAATATCCAATGCCATATTTCAACAATTTGCCTCTGGTCTTCCAAAGAAAATTATGTTAAACAAATTTAAGTTTTCATTCTTCTATTATATTTTTGAAAGTTCAAATTATTATTGAAATTACTCCATTATTATTTCAGATAAATTAAACATTCAGGTTAACGCTGACTTACTCCGGTAACGGATTTGTATCTATTACAGCTTTCAATATTTCTATGTTTTAAATTCCAAAATACGTTTTAAAGACCGTAGACTTTCAGGCATTACTAACTTTCCGTTTAGATCTTGGCTGCGTAAAGATCTTCCAATGTGCTGAAATCAGGAAGGTTCCGGCAAGACTGAAGATGAGTCACATCCTGGATTGTCCCACATTCGCACTTCATCGTCTATGTATCCTCACTTCCTGTTTTCAGTGTTTTCCATACAGGGTATAAGTGTTTTTTTCCTAGGGGAAATTCAGCTTCTTACAGTAGGTTCAGCTCTCCAGTCTTTTCTTCCCACAGCTCTAGTCCTCATCTTGATGTGGTGGAGCCATTAATATCTATGTATATGTGTGTGCCTCAAGCAAGGTAATTATCAAAGACTTGAATTTAGTTATTTATGTCAGGACAGTCAACGGAACTAAAATCTAATCTATCTTTATCGCTTCTTGGTAGTGTTCACGAATTATATTGAAATTACTAACGGGAAGTGCAAGAGACATGCAATTGAAGAAAAACTTTTGTGACGGAAGTACCGTTGGTGTTGTCAGCATTTTGGTGGTATTTACGAATTGTATTGAATATGCTAACGGTAAGATATGCAATTGAAGAAAAACTTTTGTGTCGGAAATACCGTTGGTGTTGTCAGCATTTTGGTGGTGTTTACGAATTGTATTGAAAATGCTAACGGTAAGATATGCAATTGAAGAAAAACTTTTGTGTCGGAAGTACCGTTGGTGTTGTCAGCATTTTGGTGGTGTTTACGAATTGTATTGAAAATGCTAACGGTAAGACATGCAATTGAAGAAAAACTTTTGTGTCGGAAGTACCGTTGGTGTTGTCAGCATTTTGGTGGTGTTTACGAATTGTATTGAAAATGCTAACGGTAAGTGCTAACGGTCAGACATGCAATTGAAGAAAAAATTTGGGGCGGAAGTACCGTTGGTGTTGTCAGCATTTTGGTGGTGTTTACGAATTGTATTGAAAATGCTAACGGTAAGTGCTAACGGTCAGACATGCAATTGAAGAAAAAATTTGGGGCGGAAGTACCGTTGGTGTTGTCAACATTTTGGTGGTGTTTACGAATTGTATTGAAAATGCTAACGGTAAGTGCTAACGGTCAGACATGCAATTGAAGAAAAAATTTGGGGCGGAAGTACCGTTGGTGTTGTCAACATTTTGGTGGTGTTTACGAATTGTATTGAAAATGCTAACGGTAAGACATGTAATTGAAGAAAAACTTTTGTGTCGGAAGTACCGTTGGTGTTGTCAGCATTTTGGTGGTGTTTACGAATTGTATTGAAAATGCTAACGGTAAGACATGTAATTGAAGAAAAACTTTTGTGTCCGAAGTACCGTTGGTGTTGTCAGCATTTTGGTGGTGTTTACGAATTATATTGAAAATGTTACGGTAAGTGCTAACGGTAAGACATGCGAAAAACTTTTGTGTCGGAAGTACCGTTGGTGTTGTCAGCATTTTGGTGGTGCTTACCAATTATATTGAAAATGCTAACGGTAAGACATGCAATTGAAGAAAAACTTTTGTGTCGGAAGTACCGTTGGTGTTGTCAGCATTTTCAGGCGGTTTACGAATTATATTAAATATGCTAACGGTAAGTGCTAGAGGCATGCAATTGAAGAAAAAAATTTGTGTCGGATGTACCTTTGCTCTTATGAGCATTTTGGCGGTTAGGAAATTATATAAAAATGATAATGAAAGTCGCAAGATGTTCACAAAAGATATATTTCATTTTTGTTTTACAAATTATCATTCCATCTTCTTTTTTTTCTGATACTGTGGGTGTTCTTGCAATGTTTTCAACCTCCAAGTTTGAACTTCTTTTATTTTAAAAGAAGTTCTGAAAGTGTACATCCCACAGTCTATAATCAAGGAGGTACATCTGAGCGCCCTTGAAGATTTATAAAGTAGAACTATAATGACTCTATTAATTGCAATTTCTCTCTAATTACCTTTATCTTACTGAATAAATCAGTGCTGTCCAAACATTGATTATTATTACTCACTCATTGTGGAGGTGGAGGTGACAGTTATGGAATACAAAAATAGAAATTATTTCATTTCTTAATTCTACAATAGAACAATCAACAATAACTATAATCAGAATCTGGTGCGAGAAAAATATAGTGAATTATCTAAATACTATACAACCGCATGTGTATCAACTATTATAATTATCTAAATACTATACAACCGCATGTGTATCAACGTAGAGCCGAAACTATTAATGCTACAGACTTTAAATTTGGCAGGGACCTTCGTTGCACCATATAAGTGTGCACTAAGAAAGGATTTTGCAAAATTTGAATTTTAAGGGGTAGAAATCGCGAAAAGTAAACAATCTCCATAAGAAATACATTGCAGCGAGAGAGAGATAGAGATATATATGTAACACGGAAACGGCCATGCCTCTAAGGCTCTAAGCGAATCGGGCGTATCCTGTTAGTATTTTATATTCCTACAGTTATGTATATTTATTTCTGGAAGATCCTATATATATAATTCATTTTAATGCGGTTCTCAGAATGCTACCATGGCTACTCAGGGACCCACATACCAAATTTCATCATAATTGGTCAACATTAATTTCAAATGTGCCACTTACGTTGGGCAGCGTATATGTTGTAGGAGGACGGAGCGGCGGCAAACGTATTTTTTCATTCAATTTTTTAATTCTACGCACCCTAAAGCGTAAAATATCAAATTTTTCCAGTAACATAATATAGCCATGTATCAAATAACCAACCAAACAGACACACAAAATATGTGAGTGCAGCAAACAAATCCAATCACACGCGGAATTAGATTGATCTAGTTTGGAAAAATCTGGATGCTGTTCCTACCTTTACTTTTATTACTGCCCATAAAAGTGATTTTAGATGAAAGAATAATAGAGGGGCCCGTAAATTTACCCCCCCCCCGCCTGAATTTTCTGTCTACGGCCCTGGGTAAAGAAATAAATTTCAAGTTAATTAAAAGCTCCTTGGTGTATATTTCCACTAATTGAGCCCAGTCGTTTAAATTTTTAAACATATGTTTCAGACCGCCAGACGTTACTTGGCCACACATTCTGTAAGCCTAACAAAGTTAATAATGTAATTTATAAACAATCTATCATAAATCTGAACCAAGTTACAATTTACCTACAAAGAGCCAACAAATCAACCTCAAAGAGATGAATAATTGTTTTATAGTCATCAATTACTTACGCCTTTCCATCTATAGTCAAGGAATACGTCAAAGTTATAAACAGAATTGTCTGTAGGTGTGAGATAGTTCCCATCCGTTACAATTGTATGAGTCTCATTCCGAGGAGAGTCCAGGCAACACGCGTTGAAAGTTCGGAAATAGCTGTTATGGGTGTTTCTCAGAAGGTATCAACAGCAAGGTCAAAAATATATTCTTGCCCAAACGCAATATGTTCTTTCAAAATTACAGATTTCTGGGCTGAGTAGATCCCGATATTTTAAATTTTTTAGGTGGGACGGGATTACCATTTCCCATTATTAACATCATCAAGAGATTCTTTTCAGTGACTGCAGTTTGTAGTTGTCTTTCAAATTACATTTTTTTTTTTTTTTTAATTTGGCTTAACGTCTCTTTAACATCTATTGGTTACTCGAGACGGGGGTTTTACCCTTCATTCGCTAGAAACTTGCAAACCAGCTACACACATTGACCTCACCCAGCCTGGTTTGAGCGGGAAAAATAGCCAGCATCACGAGAACCCACATGGACATCCACATCTTACAACATCGCTGGACGTTGCTTGACTTCAGTGATCTAACGGGAACTGGTGTATTCAACGTGCCATAGACGCTAGCTAAATTACATTTTACAAGCGACCTTACTGACGGCTACCTTTGCAGATAGACTATGCAATGATCTGGAGCGCCTAGTTTCAACTGTTCATTTTGATTTTCCCGACTTTGCGTGACCATCTCATTCAGGGTCACTCAAAATTTCATTTCCTTTTTGAATTTTCATTGAAATATTTACCAAATTAGCACACAAATTCGTCATGTTGAATAGAGGTTAAATCACTGATATTAAGCATCGTCGACCTTGTGGAGTATAATCGGATGGTCACAGGGTGCGCGATCTCGAGATTGTAACGGATTAGGTTTGTTACTGTCGATTCTAGCGGGACTTTAGTTATGCTTCAGTCAAAATACTGTGCTTCCAATCAGGGCCGTAGACTGAAAATCCGGACCAGGGAGGAAATTTACGGGCCCCTCTATTATTCTTTCATCTAAAATCACCGTATGGGCAGTTATAAAAGTAAAAGTAAGCAATTCACGTCAAAAGGCGTGTACGCTTCTTCTTGGCAACAAATAATTCGATTATCAGATGTTAGTGATATACCAATATTTATGATTGCTGTACAAGCTGAAAGGCACTATATTTTAAAATCAGTGTCCTGCAATAGCCATTGTCCCATATTAGCCCACTATCGCTAAACTTCTGATTTTGTGTGTTTGAAAATTTTTCAAAATTTTTAAGTTGCTTTATTTATTATTCAGAAAAAAACTTGAAAAATTTCATTATGATAATTTTCTCACCGGGCTCTTAGGAAATCCCGGGCCTGGGCGGATTTCCCGCCACCCTCTCGTCGGGCCTGCTTCCAATAGCTGAACTAAAAAGAAAATATGGTCCGTATTGTTTTTCTGTTCATCTAGTAGTTCTTTTTATTTTTTATTTTATTGTTTCTTCTCTTTAGCTAGATCAGTATAGTTATTTTGGTCGTTCGCGCGTTGTCGTTTCCTAAGGACAACAGCGCTTAGTGTTTTGAAGCCTGCAGATCGCCTTATTCGAAACATAATCTCGGTGTTTATTTATAACCTCTTCACAAGGTCGTACCCAGGGGTCTAGACCCCCTCACCCTTAAAATTTCATTATTTTTTTTTTATGCATGACTTATGTATAATATTGTAATTTTTTTCTATATTTATATATATATAATATTTACCTCCTTCTAAAACTATCTCCTTCCTATTTTCTATTACTTTCACCATTTCTGAGATAAAAGTTCATTCAATAAAGAATTATATAATAATAATATAATAATTACCACCACCAACAACAAAAACAACAACAGCATCAAAAATAACAACAACATCAACTCCAGCAACATCATCAATAACAACAACATCATCAATAAGAACAACATCAATATCATCAACAATAACAACAACATCAACATTATCATCAATAACAACTACAACATCATCAATAACAAGAACAAAATCAAAAATAACAACAAAAAGAACAACATCAATAAGAACAACATCAACATTATCATCAATAACAACAACAACATCATCAATAACAAGAAAAAAATCAAAAATAACAACAACAAGAACAACATCAAAACATCACTTTGGCTGTCAATCCTTCGGACCCCCAAAAAAATCTTGGTTATGACGCTGCCTCTTCATATTTATTTGTTTGCTTATTGATGTTCTGTCTCTGTCAGCCACTATGCCACTAAGAAATCATACTTCTGGACGATGCTCCTATTGTTATTTAAATTAATATTTTTCTGTGACATCACGGCTGTATCTTGCGCGATTATGAATCAGCCAGACCTTGTACGACCTGTCTACCTACATATTCCTCTAGTTGTTCAATCGGAGTCTTCCTCAATTGGCTCAACCTCCCCTCAGATGTTAGTATCTCATTAATAACTGGAACAATATGTTTCAGTAGGAACATTATGGCATATTGAACAATAACATCATTAAATAGGCAACTAGTGCTCACACTGGAATTCTATCTAAAGTTCAAGGTTTACCAAACATTCATATATTTTGGTCACTTACTACTTACTACATGGTTCAGACAGACTACAAGACAGACAGGGTTCAAATCCTTCCTACACCAACGTTCTCCGAAATCGAATTTTATTTCTTGGAACAATGTGACCCAATTGGAACAATTGTGACCCAAGTATTTCTTGGTTCCCAAATCCGCCATTTTGTTCTTTACTTTTGTCCCCATTCTGATTGGCTGTTCCGATTCATGTTTGTTGTTTTGAATTTTTCCCTCTGTTTAGTTTTGTAGAGTCTAACCTCATTTCTGACACATTGAGGGTTCTGAAACCGGGGAGGAGTGTCTGGCCAATTTTTGTTACCAATTTTAACCCAATTAGAGGGGTTAGGAGACGTTTTTACTACCACGCCTGTATTTCGTATGTACAACCGTCCAAAATGGATCCATGACGGCCAATAAAGAAGGTTTTTTTTTTAAAAAAAAAAAAACTAAATTTTTTGAGAAGGGTTGCCAGACAATCCTCCCCTGTTCCAGACCCATCTTTTGAGGTGAGAACGCTGCCTCTAGTGGCCAAATTGGTAAATAAAAAAAGGAATAATCACCTGTTTTATAGTAAAGAACAGTAAAGTAAAGAACAAAATGGCGGATTTGGGAACCAAGAAATACTTTAGTCACAATTGTTCCAAGAAATAAAATTCGATTCAATTCATCTATTTTGGGGTAAACCCATATACATTGAGCCCATACCCCAGAAGTGATTCAAAGAGACTTTTGTACAACATGAATATTACTTTCTGTGGAACCGAGTACTTTATGTGTTTCAGTTTATAAGAAATCCATCTTAGTTTAGCAGAGAGCTGTTCAATATGAGATACAATGTTTTTCTTTTTCCAAAATAATGGTTTAAATAATTGAAAACCCCTTCCGTGCATTACCCATATGCATGCACTCTCATCTCAACTCTCACCCAACTTGAGATATTCATGGGAAAACAACTTAAATTATACATCACACTCAACTGTTTTCCTGGTCAGGTCAAATCTCTAAAACTTTATATAAAATTGTTGAGAGCTTACAAAATTAGACACTTTTAGGTTAAATAAAAATGTATGTATGCCATGGCGAAACGCTATTAATTATTCAATCATCATGACTCCACCACCATCAATCACGCAACCACACAAAATACTTTACCCACAATTTTACATTTTAAAATTCCCGCTACTACCTCCGTTACCATCATCCCCGCCACGCTGGGTCGTCTTCATTTTTTTTCCAGACCGACCCCCGTCCGTTATACCAGGCTTGTGTTTCACACATTATATTATTAGGGGAAATTGATAGTTCATAGAATCCAGGGGCCATTCCCATGCGCGGATATAACCCTCTTGTTTTGGGGGGGCACAATCGCACAATATACCTAATAGAAAATTTGGAGGGGTGAGGTACTCTTAACCTAGAGGCCGTGGTTTCGAGTCCTGGGCAGTACTTTTTAATGCAATGTTTATCAAGGTACGATACCTAATTTGTTAAAAGCTGCAGAGCTTACCACAAATACCTTTCATAAGGGTGATAAGCGATTTTATAAGACTGATGTCGAAAGTGATGACGAAAAAAAAGTTCTATGACGGATGACAGAATTTTTGACGATTTTTTATTTACCTACATATTTCTATGTAGTTAGTCTCCAGGTTTGGAAATTATTTAGGGGTCCATGCCCCCCCCCCCTCTCAATGAAAAGACACAGCGAATCAACATTCATTTGATTTTCTTTAAAAGAATTACGTGATTAGTTATAATGAAATTTGAAAAAACCGCCCGCTAAAAAAAGTGGGGGGGCACGTGCCCCCCGGGCCCTCCCCTATATCCGCACATGGTCATTCCGTTCATATTATTCTTTTTTAGAACAATGTATGACTATGAGAATTTTGAATCAGGGCCGGATTAACAATAGTAGCAGTTGTAGCATGTGCTATGGGCCCCGCGCTTTGATAACTTGCACTATATATTTCTACATTTCTGGGTTAACAATTGAAAAAACATATCATTTTGACGGGGCCCCCAACTCTTCAATGTATGTAGTAAAATCTAATTTAGGAAAGTACAAGTAGGTACTACTATCTAGGAACTTAATAAAGAAACGAGTATTGCAACCTAAACATCGATGTTGGTATACTCAAAATTTCATTACACTTTTCTCCACCAACTTTAAAGGTACTAGACCAAAAGGCCAAAAAATAATCAATTTTTGTTCTGGCTCCAAAAAGTAGACTACTTAGACGGCGGAGGTGGAGGGGGCCCCGCTCTGTGAAAGTGCTGCGGGCCCCGCGGAAGGTTAATCCAGCACTGTTTCTAATTAATTTTGTATCGACTACAAGTAAATTGATTAGTCACGGGCGCTTTCGTCTGTTACGACATCTTCTAGTGAACTGTCGTAACAGACGAAAGCGCTCGTGACTCATCAATTTACTTGTAGTTGATACAAAAGAGAACAGGACATTGTTAGAGTTGAAAACTCGCTATATAGTACGTTGTTTAGATGTACGCTAGATCCCACCACAGCTCAGGCCAAATATTTTTTTAATGACCATCCTTTGGTAAAGTTACGTTTTCTTAGTCAGATTAGGTTGGCGGGTGAAAATTTTGCAGTTGTCTCCTTTTGTAATGTCAAATCAATATTCCGATCTAAAGAGCGCTATGATATCTGCAATACTAATACAGCGGATACCATTTGGCACTTTTTTGCTATGTCCTGTCTTTAATGGTATAAGGCCCCGGTTCTTAGGCAGGACTTTTTTTAGCCTTTACAGTTTTTTTTAGATTTGATGAAATCATTGGGGGAGGACCCCACACAAATAGAGGGTCTCATAGATCATAGCCTTTTACTTAAGAGCCTCTATAGAAAGAAACCTTATTAAAGAACTCTTTTTGGATTTTGATGAATCAGTTGGGTATGGATTTAGTATAGGTATATTAACAGTATCCATATTTTCTACATGATACATTTTATTTATCTATTACTAGCTGTTTTCCCGTGCTTCGCTACGGTTACAAAATTCAACTACTCAATTTTAGATTTTTGGTGGAACCGACCCCCAGAGTGAACACGGCTACTATTTAAAAAATTTAATATTTTATTCAAGGATATAACTTTTTGTACTGCGGAAAACCTTTGTATCGAATTTCAGCTTTCTCGCTCATCCCGAAGTGGTACTTCTCAATTCCGATTTTTTGGTGGTGAAAACCGTCCATAAATCGGATAGAAACCGGAAATTTTCAAATTTTATATTTTTTATGGGGTCCTTATATACT
>CM022877.1:33438630-33455920 GCA_012654025.1 Pachypsylla venusta | reverse complement strand
ACTATCATAGTTGAAGATGTCCACATTAGAAACATCAGAAATCCCAATGGAACCCTCATGTTGACTCGTTGACAAATTAATAATGTCTGCAATATGATGTTAAACCTGAACTATCATAGTTGAAGATGTCCACATTAGAAACATCAGAAATCCCAATGGAACCCTCATGTTGACTCGTTGACAAATTAATAATGTCTACAATATGATGTTAAACCTGAACTATCATAGTTGAAGATGTCCACATTAGAAACATCAGAAATCCCAATGGAACCCTCATGTTGACTCGTTGACAAATTAATAATGTCTGCAATATGATGTTAAACCTGAACTATCATAGTTGAAGATGTCCACATTAGAAACATCAGAAATCTCAATGGAACCCTCATGTTGACTCGTTGACAAATTAATAATGTCTGCAATATGATGTTATAAACCCGCACTATCATAGTTGAAGACTAAACAAAAATATACAACTTTTTCCATTAGCTTAATTACTGTGAAATTGAACAGAACTTATTATTGCCTTGATGCTAAAATAGTGTTAAAAAAATTAGGAAAAAACTTTTTCACCCCCAATTATACTAATTGTAGAGGGTGTTGCTGAAGTAGACAACATGCTAGAGACACGTTGGTGGAAATCTTCTGGACACATCATGCTACCAATATAATACCTACATTGAAATACCAAACATGTGGGATATGAGCTGCGAAACCATCCCAGTACTTGTGATTGGGACTTCCATCAGGAAATATTTTGTGTAGGCTTTACGGGGAGAGAGAAGAAAATGCATCTCATGTCATTTTTTGTTCGACCCCCTACTTGCATGGGGCAACAAAATCCTAGGATTAATATTGTTGCTTATAATTTTGGCTTCAAATTAGGAATACTAGTGGATCAATATGATCAGGTGTTCACTTTAACTCTACCATTTTTGTATAGGCTACGAAGGATATTAATGAATTTCTTTTTTTTTAAAAAAAAAAAAGGTATGCCCCGGAACCGCTTTCGCATTACTTCAGGGCAGTCCTTTTTACAGCCATGCCATTCCGGAAACAAGAAAATTCGATCAGAAAATTTTCGCTCCGGGCGGGATTCGAACCCACAACCTCCGGACCAAGAGTCAATGCTCTTAACAACTCGGCCACGGAGATTGGCAATATAATGAATTTAATACTAACAATGTGTGGTTGTATAATTTATAACACAAAATATTGTGTGAAATGCCATCGAAAGCTATGCGGAAATCTACGAAAGCGGCAAAAACATTGGTCTTTGGTAATCGCACGTTTATGTGGACCAAAGAGGACAAAGTAAAACTTTGGTCCACACAACCCCTACCCCCTCTTAACTTCCCTGATTTTCGGGGATAATTTTTGTCGTCTCTGAATATACTGTGAGGCGCCGGTAGAGAATCTGTGTGAAAAGTTTAGCAATAACATTGATCAGTGAAATGCCCCGAAAATTATTTATCAATTTATTGTCACCTTTTTTGAAAAGAAGGAACATTAAAATTTTAGACCTCTTATCTGGGACTTCCTCCGTCACTAATACTTTGTTAAACATATTTATAATTTTATCTTTCCAACATTGTGGTAAGTTTTGTTAAAAGTGCGTAGACTAAAAGGTCCTTTCCACCCGCATCCTATTTTTACAATTACTTAGAGCGGCTTCAAATTCGCTTACGACTATGTCGCTGTCCAAAATAATATGTAAGACACACAAGGCATTCCGCATGTGAGCAACTTCCGAGCGGATGTCCGCATGAACTTCCTTACTTGACGAGAATACTTCTCTAAAATGGGATTCCACAACATTTATATCAATGTCTATGTCTTAGTACCATGAAGTCTGGGTTACCATCCCTAAGTATCAATAGTATCCCCTGAATTGATTATCTTTCAATTTTGGTTTGATTAACCCCATTTGGATACACCCTGTGTGTACTTATCGGTCGCTCTTATTCGTATACCTTTAGTTAGTTAGTACCATGAAGTCTGGGTTACCGTCCCTAAGTATCGATAGCATCCCCTGAATTGACTATCTTTCAATTTTGCTTTAATTAACCCCATCTTGAATACACCCTGTGTGTATTTATCGATCGTTTTTATTCGTATAACTTTAGTTAGTTAGTACCATGAAGTCTGGGTTACCATCCCTAAGTATCGATAGCATCCCCTGAATTGATTATCTTTCAATTTTGCTTTAATTAACCCCATCTTGGATACACCCTGTGTGTATTTATCGATCGTTTTTATTCGTATACCTTTAGTTAGTTAGTACCATGAAGTCTGGGTTACCATCCCTAAGTATATTTGTAAGTTCAGATTTGCGTGTTATACTGTTATTTTCTCTGTTGTACCTACTTCTTTAGCTTGGGTTTTTTGTAATGTTATTATATTTTTTTGTTTCGTTTCATATTGATTCATTCTTTTTATATATTTTTTTATTACTTTTGTCTGCAATGGGGAAATTATGTTGCGTTCAATTTTGCTCATTTTTTTTTCTTCTTCTTCTTCTTCTTCTTAGAAATGTGCTGATGACATCAGCAGTTCGTTATTTATAAAGTTGCAATTAACATTTATTAAAGAAAAGCTTTGTATTCAGTCCGTATTTTACAATAAACCCTGGAGAATTATGTATTGGTATTTATTGTGTAGGATGGGATTTAAACTCAATTTCTTTAACAGAAGTATAAATGTTATGTAATAGAAGGAGTAATAGATCTGTTTCCACATCTGTGAAATCGTTTGATGCGTTTATATAATTTAAAATAATGAAATACTTTAATGTTCCTCTATTGCAAATGGAAAATAGCAAAGTTATGACTGGTAACAGGTACGCGCAGGGCCGGATTGTAGCATGTGCTACGGGCCTCGCGCTTTGATAACTTGCACTAGATATTTCGACATTGACAACTGAAAAATTATATCATTTGGACGGGGCCCCCAACTCTTCAAAGTATGTAGTAAAATCTAATTTAGGAAAGTACGAGTAGTACTACTATCTAGGAACTTAATAAAGAAACGATTATTGCAACATAAGCAAATTGTTTTTTTTAGCATGAGCGGTAACCATGTTTTATCGATGTTGGTATACTCAAAATTTAATTTCACTTTTCTCTATCAACTGCAGGTACTAGACCAAAAGGCCAAAAGATAATTTTTGTACTGGCTCCAAAAAGTAGACTTAGACGACGACGTCGCCGGCGGAGTGGGGGTTAAGGTGACCCCGCTCTGTGAAAGCGCTACGGGCCCCGCCGGAAGGTTAATCCGGCATTGTGTACGCGATTTCGTATTAAGATATTTCCCCTTATTTTAACAAGAAAGCATATACTTAAAAAAATCTGAGTTACGAGAAATTTAGTAGTTTTCCTGCGAGTTCAATCATTTTAAAGGAAATAGTCAAATATCTCGGAAACCGTTAAACATAGGAAGAAAATGTTCGCTATGATCTTGAAATTTTTCTCTGAGGATGCGTTCAGGGCTATTTTAAGGTCAGCCTTGTTTTTTAGAATTCTGTTTTTTTATTGGGGTTTTGAATTTTGTATTAAAAAAGAAATATTTTTTACTTTACACCTTTCTCGATTTGACAATTTTCGAGTTTGTCCTTGATTTTCTTTTATTAAGAGATATATCCAACATGTGTTATTTCCTATTATAGGTACGGTTATGTGCAAATATTTGAGCATAAACCCTTGATGTTTCACTAAAATCACCACATTTATGCCCAAATATTTCAAAGTGGACGTGCCGATAATGCTTCATATATGTTTGATATCTCTTACTGAAAGCACGTCAAGGTAAGATTAATTTTTTCAAATGCCGTAAGTCAAATCAAAAAAGTTTTATGCAAAAAAAAAAAAATCTTTTTTAATATAAAATTAAATACCTACTATACAATCAAAAATATAAAATTCCATTGAAAGCTACCCTATTTGCATGGTGGTGCTGATGTATTACATGTTACACCTTACAATATTACATAAGTCATGCATAAAAATCCCCACATGTTCTGAAATTTCCATCATTTTTAGCCGGTTACGAGTCCCACCCCTCCCCTCCAAATTTTCTATTAGGTATATTGTGCGATTGTGCCCCCCCCCACCCCCAAAACGAGACGAATATATCCGCGCATGGTTGGACTGTTCTGATATAATCTACTCGGCTCTGTTTGTTGACAATAAAAAATTGCACCTGGATCAATATACACCATCCTGTGATGCATAGTACAAAGCCATAAGGCAAAGGCTAAGTCAATTCCGTCCACAACTTGTTATCATATTTCTCATCCACATTCATATTTTTTTTAAAAAAAGAATTCTTCTTTTTTGTTCCAGCACTTACATCAGCAGAAATTCATTTCATTTTATTTATATATCTCTCAACTATTTAAAGAGAGTGACAGAATAAAAAGTTCCAATTTTTTTTTACGTTCTGGCATTACATGGCAGAGGAAATTGGGTTTTTTATCAATTTAATTCATTCTTGGAAAATAATTTATATCGATGAATAGTTGAGTGAGCATTCTTACTTTGTCTTCAGTACTTCCTCAATTGTTAGAACAAACTAGGTATTGTATTGAAATAATTTATCTATTTAAGTTATTTTTTTATTTTTTTTGTATTTTTTACACTTTATAGAATGAACAATATAAACGGAAAAGAGGAAAGAAAAAATTATAAAGAAGAAGCAGAGAAAGAATGATGAAAAAATAGAGTTTGGCTAGTTTAATGTAGTTCATTGAAAGGGCGGGGTTAATTCCTGAGGAATTCTCTTCCACCCAACACAATAGCTCACAAACCCTCAACTCTAGACTCTATGATCACCATCAGNAACTATTATCTTTATGTGTGGTGGTTTGTGGCGCCTTCATGAAGTTTTTATTATTATTATATAAAAAATAATTACTATGCGACAAGAAAGGCTTGACGCTCTGTCAATATTGCATATAGCATATAGAGTCAGATCTTTTACGAAAGATTGATTTTAACGACGTCCTTCTCGAATTTGCTAAAAAAAATTCGATGTTCAATTTTTTCTAAATAATCAGAATAGTACTAAAAAACTTACGAGTAGTTTTTTTTTGTTGACTGATAAAGATAATAAAGGGAGAAATATTTTTCCGGGTGTTTGTTGCTTACTGAAGGAAAACGTTTTAAACCGGTGACGATTGATTGTGATGTCTTTTTAATGTATTCACCGAAGTGGGGACGTTTATTTGGTAGATGCCCCTTTTGTCAATTTGTTTTATTATGTCTTTCTGATCAAATAAGGTGTTTTTGAAAATTGTCACTCGATAAGAATCGAGATCGAGAGTCGTCTGATTGAGTCGACTCATATTGGTGGGTCGAGTCGAGCCATGTCGACTCATATTGGTGGGTCGAGTCGAGTCATGTCGACTCATATTGGTGGGTCGAGTCGAGTCATGTCGACTCATATTGGTGGGTCGAGTCGAATCATGTCGACTCACCTACGTGAGTCGAAAATCCCATCCCTACTTCTGAGGGTAAATAAGTGCTGTATTTATTTTGAAAATGAAAATATATATAATTATTATACTTTTTCTTTCTTCTGTTATCCTTCATTAAATTTAATTTGAAATATAATATTTATATTCACGAGATAAAAATTTACTGACATCAAAAAAGGGTCCTGAGATACTTAGTGCTTATACTTTAAATCCGGCACTGATCACCATACAATAAAACAAAAAGAACGACAAACAAATCCGTTACAAAATTACTTCCCACATTTTCCCTTTAGGTTAATTCTTGAGAGTTTCTTATTCTTTAACAAGTTGTTCCTGGAGTCAAAGTGCCATATGCCATATAAATATAAACTACCAAAAAGTGTCGTATAAATGGAAAAAAATGATAAAATTCTAGAGCCATTTCAAAATGTTTCCTGGACCGTCCCTTCAAGAACGCACAAAAGAAAAACAAAATCCCTGGCCTTGGGCTCTCTTTAATAGCCCACAAACCATCATCTCTAGACTCTATGATCACCAATAAATAATCACCATACAATAAGGCAAAAAGAACGACAAACAACTTCGTTTGTCGTTTCCCTCTAGCTTAAATTGTTTGCGAGACTTGAATATGAAGTGGCAACACAAATGAAAAATGATAATGAAAGGAGGCAATTGTAATTTAAAAATAACCCACTAATGTTTAAGAAAGCTCTTGTGACCTTATGAGTTGTCCTTTGGAAGCGACTACACACTACAATCCCCTTAGAGTTGCATTAGTCGCTTGAAATGGTTAGTTGCTTCCAACGAACGACCGCCCTTCTTTATTAACTTTCATGTATTTCACTTGAATGGTCAGCTTGAAAAAAAACCTGGAAAAACAACTGAAAACACCGTATCACTGTAAAGTCTCTTGCGCAATTTTTATTTTTAAAATATTTACTTTTTAACATTTACAATTAACATATTATTCAGAGATTTACTTTTTATTTCAATATAAATCTCCTTTGTCCTGATTTCTTTAAATCTACATTAATACAAAGGTCTCTTAGTAATCAATTTAAGGTGCGTGCGTATTTCTCTCTTGTTTTCAATGAACTCATTTTTATCAGAAATGAACCGGTTGGCGGGAGACCAAAAATAAGCTACAACTTACAAATTATGAATTACTAGCATCCCCCGATCGTAGCTTCGCCCGCGCATATTTTAAATGATGTATCATGCAATCTCCCTCGCTCCAATGTATTTCTTATGGGGATTGTTTACTTTTCGCGATTTCTACCTCTTAAAATTAAATTTTGCAAAATCCTTTCTTAGTGCACACTGACATGGTTCATCGAAGGTCCCTGCCAAATTTCAAGTCTGTTGCATTAATAGTTTCGGCTCTACGTTGATCAGTCACTCAAGGCATTGCCTTTTATTTATAAAGATGTCCGATTGCATATATTTCAGATGGGAAGTAGGTATTTTTTTATTTATTATTAAATTATTATTATTTATTTAATCACAGCAAAACATTTTTTCGGTTGAAAAGACTATCAAATATGTCTCCTAATGCGTATTTTTTGTATATCTGTTAGTTTTGTACGTATCTAAAATATTAGTCTAAAGTACCTATAGGTATCTTCAAGTCATTTGAAAGTAAGGCATTGTGCTATTCCTCTATATCTTATTTCATTTCATCCTATTGAGCACAATCATTATCTTCTCTCTCTCTCTCTCTCTCTCTCTCTCTCTCAGTAAAGACAGACAATTCAATATGAATTTTTAATTTGATGTTCAATGAAGTGCTCCTGACATTCCCTATTGTCCATTTAGCCTCATAAAAACCAAACACTTATTTAGCCCAACCTTTCACAGAGATAGAAACTTTATTGAAGGATTTGAAATCAGTACTCGTCAAACTTTATCTTGGATCACACTCAAATTTGAAAATTGCTGCTTTTCAAGTCTTCTAGGTTGAAAAGTCTGATTTTTGTTTGTTCCACAATAGCTAGCAAACGCCTTGTCCCATAATGATGAAACTTTTTATGGATATTCATGAAATTAAATGAATAGTTTTAGGTCCTATTGAATCATCTCGACCAAAGTACAGTCCACTAGTTCATATCCAAGTGTAAACAATTGTGGATATCCTTTACATATTTCTTTGTTAAAACATCTAAGTATTTGTCTGTCTGTTCGCTGCATGTATAACCTGACGAGCCGCCTCAGAACGATGATTTAGTTACGTACATCAGATTATCAGAATTCGATCATAAACAATGATGGTATATTAAGGGAGGATGATCGTCGGAACTTTAGGGTGAGTCTAGGATAGAAAGACAGAGGATCTCCTGGTAAGTCCCATCCTTATTATCTTTATCACTGAGTCGAACTTATAACATCTTTTTACAACTTAAATATAAATACTCAAATAATAATATAAATATTTTAATAGATGTTCTTCGTCTTTTTCTTGTGATTAAACCTTCTCCTAGGACTTGCAGTCATCTAAGGAAAACGTACTTACAACGTTTAGACCTTTTCTTTTGATGAAAAACTAATTCAGTTAACCAACCCGGTTACACATGATAATGATACTTCTTTTTTTAATTTGGCTTAACATCTCTTTAACATCTATTGGTCATTCAAGACGGGGGTTTCACCTTCCGTTTGCTAGAAACTTGGAAACCAGCTACCCACATTGAGTCACCCCGCCTGGTTTGGGGCGGAAAAATAGCCAGCATACGAGGGCGCGAACCACGTGGACACCCACAGGGAACAAGCTCGCTGGACGTCGCTTTACTTCAGTGATCGAACGGGAACTGGTGTATACAACATGCCATAGACGCTGGCTAGATGATACCTTATATGGACATTAATAAACTTTTAGTACTCGGAATAATTCCGTCCCTGATCTTTTGGGTAGAGAGAAAAAATACTTTCATTTCCTTCCACTTTTTTTTTAAAAAATTAAAAACGTATAATATCAAATTTTGAGGGGAAGGGGGTAATTTTTTTTGTGACGATTCCAAAGGTTCATTATTGAAAATAATACAAAGGGGGTAATTACATTAACCTGGGGCCTTCACTGAAAAATGCCAATTTTTTTTTTAACTACTAGAAAAAGTTTCCTTTTTAAAATAAAAAAATACGTGACTTGGTTTTTTTTCGAAAATTGAAACAGTTCTCTAAATTTTGAGCTCTGCTCCTTAATTTGTGACACCTTGTAGATAGGTATTCACTGAATCTGTGAAGTTCTCTAGATTTTGAGCTCTGTTCCTTAATTTGTGACACCCTGTAGATAGGTATTCACTGAATCTGAGAAAATCTCTAGATTTTAAGCTTTGTTCCTTAATTTGTACTACTAGAAAAAGTTTCCTTTTTAAAATGAAAAAATACGTGACTTTTTTTTTTTTCTTTCGAAAATTGAAACAGTTCTCTAGATTTTGAGCTCTGTTCCTTAATTTGTGACACCCTGTAGATAGGTATTCACTGAATCTGAGAAGTTCTCTAGATTTTGAGCTCTGTTCCTTAATTTGTGACACCCTGTAGATAGGCATTCACTGAATCTGAGAAAATCTCTAGATTTTGAGCTCTGTTCCTTAATTTGTGACACACTGTACATAAGTATTCACTGAATCTGAGAAGTCTATTCAATGAAAATGGAAGTTAGAAATATTTGTGAAGAAAATGAAAGTTAAATAATATATTATCCGATAAGAAGAAGAAGAAGGAAAATGATGCAAAATAAAATCTAGCGGGACCTATAAAATATGAAAAGACTGCAAATAGAGGTGTTCGCTGGGAAAGAAAAAGGAACCATATATTTGGGCGGCACGGAGGGAATAGAAATAGATTGGATATAGATATATCCAATTATAAAAGATACCTTTTTAACTTGTATTCCTCTTTGCCCTCAAGCATCTTGTTCTATCCTTCCCTCCCAATGACTCCTCAGCATAAAATCACTAACTATGAGATTTGACGCTTTATACATATAAGAGGAAAAACATTGTTTTAACACTTTGGAAAGATTAAACAAAGTAATACAGGTACATATTTGTATAAGCAGAAAACCGAAATTTTACCTTCTATCAATTAAAGCTTACAAACATTGTTTATCTTTTTATGTTGTACACGACATGGTGAGGGCGGGTGATGTTATTTTTGAGTTAATTTTTTCCAGTTTAATACCCGAATCGTTTTGTGAACGAAGCACAAATAGCTTTATGTTCAATTGTTCATCTCGCATTAGGAATTTAACGACGTATTCGGCCCAAACATAAAGTGTCTCAGTCCAAAATTTTAAAGTGCTGATATTTTATTTGTAACATATTGAAGTGAATAGTGCATATGAGAGTTTGACCTCAAATATTACCAACATCCTTTATATAGACAGCGACACTTCCCCGTTTTATTTTTATTTCTCTTTCTATAAGATGCGAGAACATTGTAAGTTTGTTTACGAGGAATTTCTAAAATGTGAGCTGCGTATTTACTTCCCCTTTCGAGAAAAATGCAGAAGGTTATAGGGAGTTCCTTGTGTACTAGAAACTTCTAGAAATCGTTTTGAATCTATATAAGCAGGGACTTCGTGTGGAAATTTGAGTCAGTTTCTATAGTTCGTTCAGTGGGTTCATTTCGAGTGATTAAATTGTGAATTTTTAGTGTGTGAATTACGTAGTTTTCTCGCTCGTTTTGTATACGAATTTTGGAAGTTAAATAGTGTTCGACATTTTGTCAATCTTTTAATTGTGTTTTCTTTAATAAAGTGTTTTAAGTTTCTTTTCTATTTTTCTAGTTAGTTAACGCGTTTTTAATCAACGACTACTTAATCCTCAAACCCTAAGTCTACAATAATATAATTATACATAAAATAGAAAGATTTAGTGGATTATATGCTGTGTTATTATGTCACAACTTTGGTGCTCACTGCAGCATTGTAGGATTTTCCAATATCAATCATTATCCAATTACTTTCAATTTTAAAATTTTACCTACAATATCTCCATAGCTTCTCATCAAGGCTGAGTATGCCCCGAAAACATCCAAATCACAGTGACAAATTTTCACCCCTGCCAGGATTCGAACCTAGATCTCCCGAGTGCAAGACTAGTACAGTGTCCACTGAGCCATTACAGCTGGATATTAGTGTTTAGTTATATATATACCTATTTTACATTTAGTTCTTTCTTTGGCATGACATATAGTTATTTATTTGGCATGACATTTAGTTCTTTCTTTGGCATGTCAACTTAGTTATTTTTTGGCATGACATTTAGTTATTTCTTTAGCATGTCAACTTAGTTATTTCTTTGGCATGCTAACTTAGTTATTTCTTTGGCATGACATTTAGTTATTTCTTTGGCATGTCAACTTAGTTATTTCTTTAACATGACATTTGGTTATTTCTTTGGCATGTCAACTTAGTTATTTCTTTGGCATGACATTTAGTTATTTCTTTGGCATGTCAACTTAGTTATTTCTTTAACATGACATTTGGTTATTTCTTTGGCATGAGAGTAAATCAGTTTTCCTTGATTTCCGCTTGTCTTTTTGGAACAAATCTATTAGCGCCAAATGAATTTGAAACTATCAGAAACCGGGGGCTTGCGAATAAAAGAAGTCTGGACATAATACTATTTTTAAGTTTTAAGTCAAATATTTACCACGTCGGAGCCATCACTTCCCGTCAGATCACTGGAGTTCGTATCACACTATTTGTCATGATTCCAAAATTTTGGAACAATTTATTTGATATATATTTGTTGAATTTGTGTATTTGATATATTTGAGGACTATTCATATTATTTGATGAGACTTTCAAATAAAATTATTTACTTTCAAATTTTTTGTGTATTATACCATAGCAACCAGATATTTATCTGTAATGAATATAATTTTGATATTTTTCCAATACGATTTCTGATCACAAGTTAATTTTGTTTTTCTTCCCTTGTATTCCGATAATTGAGGGATTTGACCTACAGAGACGCCTCAGAAATATTTTTTAAAGGTAAGATCAATGAAATATTTCTCAAAAACAATCAAACAATGTAAAATATGTTTGTCATGTGTTTAAACCTTATCAGACTATTTAGGCAAATTCTGGACACTTTTTTTTGTTTGATCAAATAAAGCCAAATAGAAATTTTGAATAAATATATTGATCGATCACATTATTTGGTACTGTTTGAATTTAAAAAAAAAAAAATGACAAAATTTGAAAATTTGCATGAGAAATAGTGGGATATAGTACCTTAATTGCTACTGCCATTAATTTATAAGTATTATGAGACTCCTTGAAATGAATTTGACAATACATAATCATAAATAAGGCGATTCAGAGAAAATTGAAGAAAATAACGACTATATAGAATACACATGGATGTTTGTGTGTTTGAAAGAGAGACAGAATGTATAATAAGCGAAGGGAAGTTTCAAGCATTAGGAAAGAAGGAGCTTTAAAATGTATAATTTACAACATGCACGTACAAATTTTACTCTGGAATTTAATTTATTAATTAAATTTTAATAAACAAATATTTTAAAGTTTGTCATATCTATGCATTATGTTAGTATAGTTATTACTGTGAAAATTTATACTGTATAACTCCTTTGAACATATTTGTGTTTTGAAACTAATGCGAGCAAGAGTACTGTTTATAAGTTGTTTCTATAAATACAACATCTTTCATTAGTGCTCCTGTGAACTTTAGACCTCACTCACTTAAATGGACAATATATCACAGGTCTGTACTCAAAAACGAAATACCTAATTTTCTATGTGGTCTGTGTCCAAAAACAATTCACTTGAGAATATAAATGTTACGGTAAAAGTAGATAATGCGGTAATTATATACATTTACCGGAGTCTTTGGTAAAAGTAGGAAATAATACTTAAAAATCCTCTTTTTCCTACTTTTACCGGTAATTGTCTACAATCGCCAGAGGAGCTTGGTGAAAGTAAGAAATTCAAATTTCAACGAACGACACGCAAGCCCAGTGCCTTTGTTTACCACGTTTTTTTTTTAATTTTTTTAAATTTTTTATTTATTTATTATTTTATCAATATAAGCGTTAAGAAGCGTTAAGGGATCAAAAATGCACGTGATAAACAAACGCACTGGGTTTGCGTGTCGATCGATGAAATTTGAATTTCTTACTTTCACCAAGCTCCTNTCATTGATTCTTGTAATGTTCTGGTGTCTTACTTATAGGATAGTATAGTAGCTTTCAAAAGTAAAGGATACGCTTCCTTTTTATTCATTGATTCTTGTAATGTTCTGGTGTCTTACTTATAGGATAGTATAGTAGCTTTCAAAAGTAAAGGATACGCTTCCTTTTTATTCATTGATTCTTGTAATGTTCTGGTGTCTTACTTATAGGATAGTATAGTAGCTTTCAAAAGTAAAGGATACGCTTCCTTTTTATTCATTGATTCTTGTAATGTTCTGGTGTCTTACTTATAGGATAGTATAGTAGCTTTCAAAAGTAAAGGATACGCTTCCTTTTTATTCATTGATTCTTGTAATGTTCTGGTGTCTTACTTATAGGATAGTATAGTAGCTTTCAAAAGTAAAGGATACGCTTCCTTTTTATTCATTGATTCTTGTAATGTTCTGGTGTCTTACTTATAGGATAGTATAGTAGCTTTCAAAAGTAAAGGATACGCTTCCTTTTTATTCATTGATTCTTGTAATGTTCTGGTGTCTTACTTATAGGATAGTATAGTAGCTTTCAAAAGTAAAGGATACGCTTCCTTTTTATTCATTGATTCTTGTAATGTTCTGGTGTCTTACTTATAGGATAGTATAGTAGCTTTCAAAAGTAAAGGATACGCTTCCTTTTTATTCATTGATTCTTGTAATGTTCTGGTGTCTTACTTATAGGATAGTATAGTAGCTTTCAAAAGTAAAGGATACGCTTCCTTTTTATTCATTGATTCTTGTAATGTTCTGGTGTCTTACTTATAGGATAGTATAGTAGCTTTCAAAAGTAAAGGATACGCTTCCTTTTTATTCATTGATTCTTGTAATGTTCTGGTGTCTTACTTATAGGATAGTATAGTAGCTTTCAAAAGTAAAGGATACGCTTCCTTTTTATTCATTGATTCTTGTAATGTTCTGGTGTCTTACTTATAGGATAGTATAGTAGCTTTCAAAAGTAAAGGATACGCTTCCTTTTTATTCATTGATTCTTGTAATGTTCTGGTGTCTTACTTATAGGATAGTATAGTAGCTTTCAAAAGTAAAGGATACGCTTCCTTTTTATTCATTGATTCTTGTAATGTTCTGGTGTCTTACTTATAGGATAGTATAGTAGCTTTCAAAAGTAAAGGATACGCTTCCTTTTTATTCATTGATTCTTGTAATGTTCTGGTGTCTTACTTATAGGATAGTATAGTAGCTTTCAAAAGTAAAGGATACGCTTCCTTTTTATTCATTGATTCTTGTAATGTTCTGGTGTCTTACTTATAGGATAGTATAGTAGCTTTCAAAAGTAAAGGATACGCTTCCTTTTTATTCATTGATTCTTGTAATGTTCTGGTGTCTTACTTATAGGATAGTATAGTAGCTTTCAAAAGTAAAGGATACGCTTCCTTTTTATTCATTGATTCTTGTAATGTTCTGGTGTCTTACTTATAGGATAGTATAGTAGCTTTCAAAAGTAAAGGATACGCTTCCTTTTTATTCATTGATTCTTGTAATGTTCTGGTGTCTTACTTATAGGATAGTATAGTAGCTTTCAAAAGTAAAGGATACGCTTCCTTTTTATTCATTGATTCTTGTAATGTTCTGGTGTCTTACTTATAGGATAGTATAGTAGCTTTCAAAAGTAAAGGATACGCTTCCTTTTTATTCATTGATTCTTGTAATGTTCTGGTGTCTTACTTATAGGATAGTATAGTAGCTTTCAAAAGTAAAGGATACGCTTCCTTTTTATTCATTGATTCTTGTAATGTTCTGGTGTCTTACTTATAGGATAGTATAGTAGCTTTCAAAAGTAAAGGATACGCTTCCTTTTTATTCATTGATTCTTGTAATGTTCTGGTGTCTTACTTATAGGATAGTATAGTAGATTTCAAAAGTAAAGGATACGCTTCCTTTTTATTCATTGATTCTTGTAATGTTCTGGTGTCCTAGGTATTTTGAAGGTTTTTTTAATCTGTGAAAAAATCAACTGCTTACCAATTCTGGGAACAAAGATTTTGGTTATAATTTTGTTTATGAAGTTTTTATTACTGATTGAGGGTAACATTACATCTACAAGCGACTGATCCAATTGAATATAGCTAGCTTATTATTATTAATAATAATTAAAATATTTAAAGGAATCGTAAATAAATAATAAATTATTTATAAAGACAATATTGATTCAATAAATTAATTGGTGGCGAGATTTCAATAGTAGTCAGACTATCATCTTCAGGCCGATGTTGACTCTACGGTGTTCAAAGTAGATCGGCCTGACGATGATAGTCTGAGTACTATTGAAAGCTCGCCACCAATTAATTTTTTGAATTGTTATTGTCTTTATAAATAATTTATTTTTAAGTCTCTCTAGTATTGGCGACCTTGAATAAGATACCTCCGGAAGACCTGATCCCTTCACAAATTTTCTTCAAAAATTTGATTTGTGTATCCTTCCTTCTCATCTCTAAGGCGTCAAGTTGGGGGTGGTCAATCAATAACCTATACTCAATATAGTGTGGGTAGGGGGGATAAAAAATATTTTCTTTGTTGAAAAGGTTACTAACAAAGCGAGCAGCTTGCAGTCTCTCCATGGATTTTATGGCAACCTTGGTTTGCGGGGTCCATACGATTGATCCGTATTCAAGAACTGATCGCAAGAGGGCTCAGAACAGTAACTTGATAACATCTGGGTCATGTATCAATTTAGAAAATCTAAAGATCTCTTGCGGGGATTCGAACCTGGGAGCTGATAGATGTACAGTGGATGAGAAGATCATATACTTTCTAGTCATACGTTATTGAATAACCAAAAGTATTCAAGGGTGCATACGAACTACATGCAATAAATCATGCACCAAACTACGAAAAAGCAAAGTGCATTATAATTCATGTGACATGTATGCCCCATTCCAAGGCATTTTGTAAAATAGATAAACTGTTGCGAATTGTCAGAGTGAAAAGAAGAAAAACTGAATTTCTGCCTAAATATATATTTTTTGTAAACGAGGGTTGTTTTTCTTGGGGGGTGTAAAGTTAATGAGCTATGGTCTGATCATCCTTCATTTCGTATTTTTTTCTATAACTTTAATTGAATTAAAATGAATTTTGTATGACTTTTGGGTAATAGCTTTTGTGTGCATTCAGTACATACCTCTGTTTTGTTAAGTCTGAACATCAACTTTTATTTAATTAAAAACAAAATTCCTATTTGTAAAAATTGTAACTGAAATTAATGTTTTGTAGGTTTCATTAGGTGGCAGAATAAATGGAAATAATGAGAGTAAAAATAAGAAAATTTAATGAATCAATTGCAAGAACTATTTGGAAAATATCAATATTTTTCAAGAATGTGTTTGTTTGTGAGTCCATGCCTTTAAGACACCAGCAAAACAGGAGGTCTATTATATTCCTAACTAGAAGGTGTACCCCATGCTTCACCACGGTTCAATTTATTTTTTACATTAATTTTTTCAACCATATTTATTTAACTATCTCGCTTTGAGTTTTCCCATAAATTTTTCCAAATCTTTTACCGTTTTGGATAAACTAATTGTCACATTGAGTTTTGTTCTTGTCCCTACTGTAATATGTATCAGTTTGGGAATACCTTTCCAGCTGCACTGTATGTATACTGTGTAATAATTTCTAAAACAATACAGCCATAATTTTGTTCTTGTCTCTACTGTAATATGTATCAGTTTGGGAATACCTTTCCACCTGCACTGAATGTATTTTGTGTAATAATTTCTAAAACAATACAGCCATAATTTTGTTTTTGTCTCTACTGTAATATGTATCAGTTTGGGAACACCTTTCCAGCTGCACTGCATGTATACTGTGTAATAATTTCTAAAACAATACAGCCATAATTCTGTTCTTGTCCCTACTGTAATATGTATCAGTTTGGGAACACCTTCCCAGCTGCACTGTATGTATACTGTGTAATAATTTCTAAAACAATACAGCCATAATTTTGTTCTTGTCCCTACTGTAATATGTATCAGTTTGGGAACACCTTAACAGCTGCACTGTATGTATACTGTGTAATAATTTCTAAAACAATACAGCCATAATTTTGTTCTTGTCCCTACTGTAATATGTATCAGTTTGGGAACACCTTCCCAGCTGCACTGTATGTATACTGTGTAATAATTTCTAAAACAATACAGCCATAATTTTGTTCTTGTCTCTACTGTAATATGTATCAGTTTGGGAACACCTTCCCAGCTGCACTGTATGTATACTGTGTAATAATTTCTAAAACAATACAGCCATAATTTTGTTCTTGTCTCTACTGTAATATGTATCAGTTTGGGAACACCTTCCCAGCTGCACTGTATGTATACTGTGTAATAATTTCTAAAACAATACAGCCATAATTTTGTTCTTGTCCCTACTGTAATATGTATCAGTTTGGGAACACCTTCCCAGCTGCACTGTATGTATACTGTGTAATAATTTCTAAAACAATACAGCCATAATTTTGTTCTTGTCTCTACTGTAATATGTATCAGTTTGGGAACACCTTCCCAGCTGCACTGTATGTATACTGTGTAATAATTTCTAAAACAATACAGCCATAATTTTGTTCTTGTCTCTACTGTAATATGTATCAGTTTGGGAACACCTTCCCAGCTGCACT
>CM022877.1:33376784-33438559 GCA_012654025.1 Pachypsylla venusta | reverse complement strand
ACACACACATTCTCTCTATTTCTCTCTCCCTCTTTCTCTCTCTCAGCTCTCTCTCTTACATTCTCTCTCTCCCTCTCTATCTATCTATCTCTCTTTCTTTCTCTCTCTCTCCCTTACATTCTCTCTCTTCCCCCTCTCTCACTCTCTCTTCTCTCTATCTTCCTCCCCCCCTCTCACTCTCTCTCTCTCTCTCTCTCTCTCTCTCTCTCTTATAAATGAATCTTAATTGTTTACTATAATTAATTTAAAGAATATTATGTGACACTATAGTTTGACCTTTCCTTCTAATTGTCTAATAACTACCCAGTTGTTAATAGCAATATAGGGGATATGGTGATACATCAATAAACAGTAAGCACCTGTGTTTCGGAATTGCAACAAATGCTAGCTCTTTAGATTCGTTTTTTCAACATAATACTCCATATGAGTGCATATTTTAACCCCTCCAACAAATATGATTATGTGTCAAAGTTCCCAAACAAAAATAGTTTTAGAGAGTTTGTTGAATTGCTATACTTTGTCATGTAAATCCATAATAAGTAGAGGAAATATCAGGGATGGCTGTAACTTGGCTAGCGCTCGCTAGTCGGTCTCGTGCTCCTTTTTCATGCATCTCGATTTTTTCTTATTTGAAATCAGAACAAAATTAAAAAAAAAATCGCTTTTCCAACGAGAGAAAAAAATCCGATAACTTTTGAAAAAAAAAATCGCCAACTCTAGATTGAAATTCAATCAAAAATGCATGGTGCAGGCATCAAATTTCAAGCTCTATCTTTTTGTGATTTTTTTTTTTATACCAGACTTATGGAATTCGCTAAAAAACAGCATTATAGCGCCAAGACTGCCAAGAGTAGTTTCTAATTCAACCAAGAGTTTCATACATAATATTGTTAAAAATAGTCACTAAATTGTAAGCTCTAGCTATTTTTAGCAAGACTCCTGAAAACATCTCCAACAAAAATGCCATTTTACATTCCATGCATAAAACTGTTATAAATGGGCAGCAAAGCAAGAACTGCCAAGGGTTAACCGCCTGATAACGGTTCAACGGTTGTTTGACGGTTGTACATACGCAATAGAGGCATGGCCAAAAAACGTTTCTTAACCTCTCTAATTGGGTTAAAGTTTGTTAAAAAAATTCAATGTTTTGTAAATTACCTCAAGTGTTGCTCACCGGTTACAAATCCGTATTCTCCATGAGAAATTAAAATCTACTTGACTATTTATTTTTTATTCGCTAACCAGAAGAATTAATTACTCTAATCTAGTTTTTGTCTCGTCATCAAAATAATATGGTTGCTAATCATCAACAAAAAGGGCAAATAAGAGAAAGAAATTAATTTTAACATTGTCTTGAGCGCGCCAGTGTCGGGCGTTACAAGGGGAAAGAGAGGTTTAAAGTTTAAAGCTAGGAAGAAAAAAAAAATTGCTGGAAGGGTACTTCATCTCTACCTACTTCGACGTATCTATCTTTCTCCTTCTATTTATAAAAATTATTCCCCTACAATATTATTCTGAAAAATATTTCCCCTCCTTTGCTTCTGTCTATCTACAGAACAGCTAGCTTGTGTGCTTGTGCTTGCTTGCTTTACTATCAGCAATTTTTTTTCAGTTCGTATTGACTCTTCGTCCGTGTCAGAACGCGTTTGTAATTTTAACCTTTATCGTAAAAAGAAAATTTTGATATTTCAAGTTATTTTTTAATTATACAATTCTATTTTTCTTTTATTTGTGTCTATTTAAAAATAAATTTTCGTCATTTAAATTATTTTTATTTTTCGTGTTTTATATTTTTAATAAAATATTTGTAATTTTTCTTCGGGTATTTTGTGTTTTGAGTGATTTTTAAATCCAAACTGTGTGTTTTGTGAATTATTTTATTTGCATTATCTTGGATAAAGTACCACGTTTTTTTTTGGTGGTAAGTGACAAGAAATTATTTTCCTTAGTATATTCGTGTGGGTATCAGGTTTTCGTATCCTACAACTTTGAATTATTGCTCAAATACAAAAAATATTTCGGTAAATATGTAAGTATTTTAGGTAACTTTTCAAAAATGTCGAAAAAAAAGAGGCATGGCCGTAAAAACGTTTCCTAACCTCTCTAATTGGGTTAAGGGAGCCGTAACAGACCTTGGCTTAAAAAAATGAGAGTTTAGGAAACGTTTTTGCGTCCATGCCTCTCTTTTTTTCGACCGTTTTTGAAAAGTTATCCTAAAATACATATTTACCAATATTTCTAAGTCTAAATTTTTTGGAACCAGCCTAAATCAAATAAAGTCGCCAGATTTGAAAAAACCACCTATTTAATATGTACGACACTTTTTAGATTGTACATGCATTTGTTCGCATTTTTATACAAAGCAGAGAAACTCGAGAGCCTCAATGTTAGATATAGCTGTATAAATAGCCGGTGCCGGTGAAAACTCATTTCTGAGCTGTGTACCTATGGAGTATAGGTAGCTAAGTAATTAATCTGTGATATAGATTGAGCAAAGTGAGTTTCAGTTTTAACTTCACCATTTTTCTTGAAACGTCCGTTTGTTCCATGATAACATTATTATTCATACCAAACTCCTTGGCAATGTTCATAGAATTTGCTGATTAGTCTTTGGTCCCTATTGGACCACCCGAGGAGTCATGGCAGCCATTTTAAATTAGCGAAGTCTACAGCGCACAGAACTACTACTAATAAATTTGTTTTAAATAAAATAAAATTCTTAGAAGTATTTTCGGTACTAAATTCATTTCAGGTGCTTTGCAAGTATTCCTAATTACCTAATATTCACAGGTAATTAGAAATTCTTTGTTAATAGCCTCTGTTAATACTTTCAGGTACGAAAGACTAAAAATTTACTCTTGTATTTATATGGATAGGTACTATTAGATCTGTAAAAAATAGATCTCACTCACTAAAAATACCAGCCTGTGGCCTCGTATAGATCAAGGTGGTTAAAAGCTATTTCCATCATGAACGTAATGAATGTACATGCCACCAAGTTTCATTAAAATCGGACAAGGCGTTCGAGAGTTATCGTGGAACAAATAGACGTTCAAAGAAATATTGTGGTATGAAAATTAGATCTTACTGCATGTATAAAAAAGCTCTAATTTTATTCCATTTTTTTGTCTATTCCCCTTATGTGTGTAAATATATTTTTACACGTTGTTAATATATCTTATCAGTTCTGCTATTTTTTTTGTTATCAGTGATAATTTTTACTCTTATTATAGTTAGGTTTGTATTTGTACGGTTGTACCCACCGTGTGGGCAAACCAATTTGCAATTTTTGTTATCTTCGTGTTTTTTTTATTTACATTGTAAATGAATGTAAATTTTAGTAATTATTTTTTTTTTACTTTATCTTGTCCATATTTATGTGACAACCCTTGCGAGAGTTGTCGTGTGACAAATAAAGATACGTTTAAAGGAAAATCCTAGTGATAAAACTAGACTTTAGTTCGTTCAGTCAAATATTTGACCGAACACAGTAATGTCTTAGTATTGGTATAGTCAAGATTTTTTCTTTTCTTTGTTGGTTTGTCTTTTGTAACACGATAAATCTCGGCCGTCTTATCTGACCTGGTGTGGACTTTCATTATATTCACAGACTTATACTCCATAAAGAAGCATATATCTGCTTTTAAAGTACTACTAGTATTTTCTTAAACTGTAGACCTCGCTCTCTCAAAATGGCCACCACAAGATAGCAGATTATAGTTTTTGAGTCTTATTGTGGACTATCTTGTGTTGACCATTTTAAGAGAGCGAGGCCTACAGTTTACAGATCTAGTGTTGTAACTTTCCCAGCAAATAATGGTTTCTTATTGTTTTGATTAGCACAATTAAAATTATTTCCTTCCAAGAATTTTACAATTTCATATACATCCTTTTAGTAAACAAGAAATTTTAATTACATTACCTAGCTATCAGGAACTATTATTTGCCAGTAGGTATTGTTTACTTACCCATGTAGGTAAACAATCATAAACAAGGTGTTTGGTGCAAGTACAAATGTTAGAAAATTGTTCGATACAAATAATTAAACTCAAAACCCAATGGTTATTATTTTTCTGGGGTGGGGATATTTGCTAATTCTTTGAATTTCAACCCTTTGTCCAGGAAAAGATACCTGACTCCAATATCTATCTATTCTTCGAAAACTCATTTGAAATTATCATGCCCCAGCCCCATCTGCTCTGCTCACTCAATAACAACATTTGAAAGAAGGGGTCAATTTGATTTTGAATTCTGATCATTAAATTTGACTAAATTGGGCATATACCTATGAACAACAAAAATTTTTTAAAAAACGAGAAATTACATAAAAACATTCAAAATCAATATTAGAAAAAATACTGCATCCATTCTTAGAAAACTCATTTGAAATGATCATGCCCCAGTCCCATCTGCTCTGCTCACTCAATAACAACATTTGAAAGAAGGAGTCAATTTGATTTTGAATTCTGAACATTAAAGCTCTGCTCACTCAATAACAACATTTGAAAGAAGGAGTCAATTTGATTTTGAATTCTGAACATTAAATTTGACTAAATTAGGCATATACCTATGAACAACAAAAAAATTAAAAAAAGCGAGAAGTTACATAAAAACATTCAAAATCAATATTAGAAAAAATACTGCATTAACAGTTTGAAAGTTTTTGTTCTAAAAAAATAAGTAAAAGTGAGAAGTTACAAAAATAGACAAAAGTATACAATGTTATAATTTGAAATCTTTTAATTTGAATGATTTCTACAAACGTAAATGTTAGCCGACCGACAATCCTTATGGAGGTGAAATTAAATATCTTAATGTTGAGAGTTATCATTAAAACGAACAGCTGAAACACATAAAAATCGTGGTGTTAAATCTAGTACTCACTTCGTTCAGTCAGTTAGTAGGGTTTCCAATTCATTGTTTCCGGATGTGGACTGTACCTCCAAATAATTTGTTGTTTAGTGCTCAAGTTTTTAACTTTCATCATAGATGTATGAATCTTAGGAGCTAAATAAATGCAATGATTTCCTAGATCTTCAGAACAATGTCAATTTTCAATCATTGCAATATAATTACTTGAGTTGCATAATAGTACTGTAGATTTGCTTTTTGTATTCGGTCCGCTAGGATGTCACCTTTAAGTAACATTTCACAATCGCAAGAACCTGCCAATAATAAAATAATTCCCGCTCTATTTAGGTCACATAATCAAACATGCGACTTTTGTGCCTAAGTAAGAATTTTCTAAAATTAAAATTGATAATTTCTATTATTGCGGACAATATTACTTATCACATAAAACTTGAGTTGAATAAAATTGACCTCTTGAGTTTAAGATAATAACCATAACGTAAGGTCAATGCCTGAGGCCAGGTGGTAGAAAATTACCGCCTAACCCGTTTAGCTCTATTTTATAAGGCCATATACCCAAATTAATGAGGAATTAATTTTCTCTCAGCTTGGGATTGAACCCACACCCTTCTATTCACCAAAATACTATGCTACGGATTAAAATTCATGGTTACCGATGGGCCGAGTCCACCTGAGCTGATGGTGTACAATAACGCAGAAAGCAACTCTGTAATATCATTATATTTATAACTCATGTGTTACTGACTTAATTATATTTCATTGATTGTCATGCTTCTTGGGGTCTATGTCAATTATCAGCCTCCAAGAACAGATGTATGATGACAATTCAAAACTTTAGCAGTACACTACAACTTATTTAGAGCTGCTGTCGCATACATCTGGCTACCAGCGGACACGATGATGCCGCTATTGAATGAATGAATAGTTAGTTATTCAGGTAATTTTTTTATTTATCATATAACCTATGAACGCATACAACAAATCCTTGTCAAAAATATTTGCTGTAATATTTCGCCCGACTTTCTTTTTCTTGCATACCTAGTTACACCCTCGTAAATTCTTATCTCATCATCGAGTTGATAGTTGGCACATTGCTCATAAAATGATATCATAAGTACGTCATGATTCATGATATTATGTTGTACCACAACTTCACACCACAACGTGGCCCTGAACACGTGAACCATCGTAATCTATATGGGTGTTTGATATCAATTTGTTAATCCTGACCACAGTTTGTAAATTTTAGTTTATCAGGTATTTTAAATAATGATCTATTCAGAATCGACCACGAAAAAAATCCCCCCCCCCTTAAATATATATTTTTTGTTCCTGGGTGGACATCGAATGTTGCGACTGCTGGGGATTGAACCAACGTTCTTCTCTCAGGCGAGCGCTCACAAAAATTGGTGACCAAAATTAAGTCTTGGAAATTTTAAATATATCTGGATGGTAGGTCCGTCGTCTAAAGACATGTGACTACTGGGAATCCGAAAGTATATCAATTGGAATTAAAAATTAAATAAATATTAATATTCATTTTTTTTAAAAAAAATAATTTGGCTTAACGTCTCTTTAACATCTATTGGTTATTTTAGACGGGGTTTTCACCTTCCATTCGCTGGAAACTTGCGGACCAGCTACTCACATTGACCTCACCGAGTCTAGGTTGGGCCGGAAAAATAGCCGGCAGCACGAGGCCGCGAACACCCACATGGTACAATCTCGCTGGACCTTGCGTAACTTCAGTGATCGAACGGGAACTGGTGTATTCAACGTGCCATAGACGCTGGCTAATATTAATTCTTGATACCCTGATTGGTAATATGATGTGTATTCGAAATAGTGCACTTCCTTTAACTCCATACTGATATTTTACTTTGGAGAAAATTTTAAGGCACTCGCCTGGTTCAATGTTCAGCAAACGCAACATTCTTTCCCCGCTAATTTGAGTATTTGATCGCATTAACTGTAAATATTAGGTAGTAGAAAATGTCTCAAGCATTAAGATCGCTTAGTTCGATTTTTTCAAAAAATAAATTCGTGTTATGTCAGACTTGTTCCCATTTTTTTTTTTTTTTTTAATTTGGCTTAACGTCTCCTTAACATCTATTGTTCATTCAAGACGGGAGTTTTTACCCTCCATTTGCCTGAAACTTGCAAACCAAAGTTACCCACATTGACCTCACCCAGCCTGGGTTGGACCCGAAAAAAGAGCCAACGATACGTGGTGTTCCCAGACGGTCATCCATCCAAGTACTGACCACGCCCGACGTTGCTTAACTTCAGTGTTCTGACGGGAACTGCTGTATTCAACGTGGTATAATCGTTTGGCATTGTTCACAATTTAATTTTCTGTTCAGTGTAAATAAAAAGTGGCTACACTATAAAACGCTTAAACACACTATGCAGTGTTTACTGCTTAATAAAATTCTATTTGGAAAAATAAATAAATTTACTAAAAATTGCATTTACTCCCTCACTGGTTCCTCCACCTTAACCCTCCCTTGCAGCTACAATACAAACAGTGTTATCAAAAGTAAAATACTTAACTTCGTCCCTTTTGTTTTTAGATACATATCCTAAGGCATCTTGTTCAATTCAACCTCATGCAAAAGTTTTTAAATGTGTAAAGGTACAATAAAATACGTACAGTGTCGTTTCATACAGAGAACTTTGAGTTTGTATTGAAAAAAATCTGCCAATGTGACACATGGGTTTATAATTTTTCTGGCAAAAAAATAGCCAAAAAAAATTGAGGGGGGGGGGGTTCTCGTGACGATTCCAAATCTGGGGCGTAATTAGACCCTAAATTAGATATACCTACTAAATTTGAAGTCTCTGGCTTTTATATACCATTTCTTTTTAGACAGGAATAATGAAAACAGCTTTAAAGCGGTAAAAAACCGCTAGCGGTATATTTCATTGAACCCAAAATTTCAAATCTCTAGCTCTTATTATTCTCCTTTTAGATAGCAATACTGAAAACCGCTAAAAAGCGGCAAAAATCACCAAGGGTGTTTTCGATTGCACCCAAAAGTTTCGTCGCACAATTAGAGCCCAAATGGCACCTAGATATATACCAAAATTTCATCCAAATCGGTCAACGCTAAGTGGCCCATCACGGCGGACAAACGGATTTTTTTTATTCGATTTTTGGATTCTACGTATTTTGAAACGTATAATATCAAATTTTGAGGGGGGGTGTCTTTTTTTTTTTAACGATTCCAAAGGTTCTTCATTGAAAATAATAAACCAATACAAAATTTTAGAAAATTAAATAGAGTCCACATAATCTCTGAACCCATTTTGACAGGTGGATAAGCAATATCTTAAGATATTGTTTATACACCTGATATCCCAGAGAATTTCACAAATTTATTCATACATTTGTGGTAGTACCCATTGAAAAGGGTCAACCTTTTGTGAAAGAACCAATAAATTACTACATCATGGATTTTGCAAAGGATAGATCCCCGTTGATTGACAATTGACCTTATTTTGAGAATTTCTTGTGTTATGGTGTCAAATTTCAAATACACGTTCATTACTGAAAACAAGAAACCAAAATTGATATTTTGTGCAACGGTATTGTATATAGTTCATGACTGTTGTTTACTATGGCCCATGGCAGTGTCCTAATTGAAATTTTGAAATAGATACCGAGATACATCAAGATAGAGAGAAAATTAATCCCATTAACCACAAACACACTCTTCAAGTCACCACAAAATTCTAATAATGTATTTTATTTTCAATGCAGATTAAGTATGTAGATGCTGAAGCCCTGCTTTGCTAACTATATTGGGCAAAAAATATTGAAGTTAGTACGATCCGTTCTAATACTTAAAATTCGTCGGGTCAGACAGTATTTAAAATCTGTGCATAAAATGGCGTCTCTTTCGTCTTAAAAGCCCTGCTTTGCTAACTATATTGGGCAAAAAATATTGAAGTTAGTACGATCCGTTCTTATACTTAAAATTCGTCGGGTCGGACAGTATTTAAAATCTGTGCATAAAATGGCGTCTCTTTCGTCTTAGAAGCCCTGCTTTGCTAACTATATTGGGCAAAAAATATTGAAGTTAGTACGATCCGTTCTTATACTTAAAATTTGTCAGGTCGGACAGTATTTAAAATCTGTGCATAAAATGGCGTCTCCACTAATACCAAATCCCTCTGGGAAAATAATTTATTGTGATATCGAATTATAAAATATAATAATGGGAATGTTATACGCCTTTCATTGTTTAACTTCAATGGCCTGACGAGTAATTTTAAGGTTGCAAAAGTCTTCGCATGCCAATGATTTTTTTTTTTTTTTGAAAATATATACTTAGGTATACATATGAATATATTTTTAATGGGTGCCCTCTTCTAAAGATTCTATTTCCAATCTTGTGTCGAAGAGGTGGGAAGGAGTTGGATTCGAACCAACAGCCTCCTGGTTACGAATCCACCGCCTCAACCAACTGAGCTACTGAGTGGAATACACCAGTTCCCGTCAGATCTTTGAAGTTCAGTAATTTTATTCGTTCTCACTCAGATCGCCCGTAGATACTATGTATTGTTGTATTTATCAAGGCCTCCTGAGGACAACTATATGGGGACCTATCCTGAAAATCCGAAATTTCATGAAAACTGGATGAATAATAGCGAACGACTGTACACAGTGTACACGCTTTACCATGCTGGGGTACTCGGATCGGTGTCCACTCGGGGACGCTACGTGTCGTTGACTTTATCAGGGCGCATTCACCCCCCTAGGACAACTCAGTAGCTGTTGATAATTACATCGAACGTCACGAAAGGCTATACCAACCCAGGCCCGACGAGAGGGGAGGAATGGGGGGAATCCCCCCAGGCCCGGGATTTCCTAAGAGGCCCATTGAAAAAATTATCATAATGAAATTTTGCATGTTTTTTTCTGAATAATAAATAAATCAACTTAAATGTTTTGGAAATTTTTCAAACACACAAAATCAGAAGTTTAGCGATATTGGCCTAATACAGGACAATGTCTATTGCAGGACACTGATTTTACAATATAGTGCGACCTTTCAGCTTGTACAGCAATTATAAATATTGGTATATTTCGGTAACAATAGCATCTGATAATCGAATTATTTGTTGCCAAGAAGACAGGTACACGCCTTTTCACATCAACTAAGTAAATTGCCTACTTTTAATTTTATTACTGCCCATACGATGATTTTAGATGAAAGAGTAATAGAGGGGCCCGTAAATGTTTCCCTCCCCGGGCCGAATTATCTGTCTACGGCCCTGTACCTAACAATAGCATTGTTGTAAAAGGAGTGAGTGTCCCCCCACACACACCTCTCCTCAAATAATAAAAAAAAAAACTCTTAAGTTCCTCGCATCCTAAATTCATGAAGTTAGGATCAGTCGAATATTATTCTCTATCTCTAGTTTGCCGTTAACATGACTCGCTTTCGCTTTTAAAATTGTTTTGACATAGGTAATGGACAGCCTTGTAGGCCACTGACAGGCCTTGGACTTAGAAAAATAGATGTGTTTTTCAATTCTATATGAAAGTATACTGCAATGCTGCATTTTTACTGAGAGAGTATTCTGTATTTCTACACGCTTACATATATATCGTGTTGTGTTTTTTTAATCAAATAATAATTATTATTACAAACTTGGACGCGTTACAAAACTCTATGAAGCAACTATGTTGGAAACCATCATAAGATTCATAGTTTTTTTTTCTAAAAAAAACAAAAACAAAAATAAAATCGCCACTTTCTTATTGAAAGAGATATGAGATAGTGTTTTCACAAGATTTCATTATTTTTTTTATATAAATTCCATTTAAAATTTGAAATATTATGTATATTAATTTCTTGGTGCAGGCCCGACGAGAGGGGAGGAATGCGGGGAATCCCCCCAGGCCCGGGATTTCCTAAGAGGCCCGGTGAAAAAATTATCATAATGAATTTTTTCAAGTTATCATAATGAAATTTTGCATGTTTTTTTCTGAATAATAAATAAATCAATTTAAAAGTTTTGAAAAATTTTCAAACACAGAAAATCAGAAGTTTAGCGATATTGGGCTAATATGGGACAATGTCTATTGCAAGACTGATTTTACAATATAGTGCGACCTTTCAGCTTGTACAGCAATCATAAATATTGGTATATTTTGTAAACATTAACATCTGATAATCGAATTATTTGTTGCCAAGAAGAAGCGTACACGCCTTTTCACATCAACGAAGTGAACTGCCTACTTTTACTTTTATTACTGCCCATACGGTGATTTAAGATGAAAGAATAATAGGGGGGCCCGTAAATTTTTCCCCCCGGCCCGGATTTTCTGTCTACGGCCCTGTCTTGGTGTATTTTATTTCTTAATATGATAGATGAAAGTCGAAAATTCGAGTTTTCACTAAAAATTTGGTACGTCATCCTAATCTACAAATAATCTATTGGTGATAGTTCTCCACAAGGAACAGATAAAAGGTTATCAATTCGAAATCTGGAATGTTTGTATGTTTATTTTTTTGACGCCATAACTCTCGAACGCCTTATCAGATTATGATGAAATTTGGCATGGATATTCATTATAGAATTGGCTGTGTAGTTATTGGGCCCTATTGGTCCACTCGAGGCCAATTAGTGGATGGAAGTGTAAGTGGTCTTCATTTCAGAGAACTACTGGTGTTAGATTCAACTCATTATCTCTACACAGTGAAAAACGATTGCCATAAAGATGGTCATGGATATACCAGAAAACATATTAATGTGATAATAATAATTATAAAAATTATAATAAAGGAATGTCTTTGACTTTAGGTTTTTTTTGTTTAAGGAAAGATTTTAAATAATTTTATTTATTTTTCGCCTATTGACTTTTTCATTTTAGAGATATGAATTGAATGAAAATTGAAGATAGAGGTTTTCAATTCAAACCTCTAACATATTAATGTGGTAAATTTTGAAGCTAAAAAACTATCTGGTGATATTGAGCCAGAATCCATTGTCTATCGCACTCTGAATACATCAGTTCTCGTTAGATCACCGAAGTTAAACATGGTCCTGTGAGGTTTTACCAAGTGGTTGTCCTCGTGATGCTGGCTATTTTTCCGGGCCCAACTCAACGTGGGTGAGGTCAATGTGGCTAGCTGCTTTGTAAGTTTCCAGCGAATGGAGGGTGAAACCCCGTCTCGAATGACCAACAGATGTTAAGCAAAGAAAAAAGCTACCAGAATTACACATGAAATCCAAACTACCTGCCATAACTTTGTGATAAAAATGCCTAAAAGGATAAAAATAAATCTCGCAAGGTGGTAATATCAAATAATGTTCACATCATTGGTTAGAATGTTTATGGCCTTTTTATTTTATAGATAATATTATTGAGTCAAAGTTTATGAACATACGTTTACAATGTGCAGCCGTGGTTCACCTGAAAAAAATACTTTGTCAGTGAAATGAAGATAGAAAAACAAAGACAGCAACAGTTTATTTTACTAGGTGTGTCCGTGGAGAAAAACGGGCGGAGCCATACGTTTCGCCTCGAATTTTCGGGCACCACATAAACNGGGTGTCCACGTGGGTTCGCCCCTTCGTGATGCTGGCTATTTTTCCTTCCCAACCCGGGCTGGGTGAGGTCAATGTGGGTAGCTGGTTTGCAAGTTATGCAGAATGTGAAGAAAAAAATTTGGTAAAAATCGGTTGAGTAGTTTCGGAGGAGTAGGGTAACAAAAATTTGCAGTTTGTAGGGAGTATAAGGCTACGCTTCGCTCCGCCCAATCAATGGGCATCGTGGAATGTTTGCAAATGTCTCAAAGATAATGCTATACTTAGATCATTGAAATTTGGTGGTGTTTTGAAAATACGTTATCAAAAAAATAAATGCAAATTAAAAAAATGTATAATTTATCAACAGAAAAATGCAAAATGGCCGCAAGCCTTTTTCGTCGCACCCTCGAAGTTTTTTCGAAATACATTTCACTTGTAAAGGCATTTTTTTTTTAGGAAATTGAATTCTTGGTTTGCTGTTTTTAATGCTCAATAACCTCTAGAATTTTATTTTTAGTATTTCCCCTATAAAATAATGTAACTATTACTGTGAACAATGAACATCGACACCAGGCGTTCGCAAAACATTTAAAACGCTAATGGGTTGCTGAATGCTATCTCATTCAAATTTTTTAAACATCATGTTCAATCAAATTACCTTTGTAAAAAAAAAAAAAAAAAATGTACATATATTTTAACTAAATCATAATAATTCAACTGGTCTCGCTCCCCTCTTGGCATGCATTCACGACCACCAAGGGGGCGCGTCCCCAGTTTGGGAACCTCATGCCTTTGGATATATGGCATACTAGTTACAGTGTTGTCATAAATTGAAATAACAGTCAACTTGTAAACTTCATAATATACAGAAGTTTTAAACTTCACACATGTAAACCAAATGACTGCATGTATGACAGTACCAAACCTATTAGTTATGTGTGTCTGTTGATAACACACAAATCATAAATAGAGATGAGCATACTCGTATTAGTTGACGGCTATGATGCATGAAACCATATGTTTGGAGATATGATTACAAGGTTAAACTGATTCAGCCCGAGGAGTCAAATGAATATACAATTCGGATGAAGTAGTACATCTTTGCATGGCGTAGATAAATCAATATGAATACTCCTAGCAATGAGTTTATTGATTCTGGTAATTTTATTTTGTGATCCAATGGTAATTCATTCTTAGCCAGCGTCTATGACACGTTAAATACACCAGTTCCCGATAGATCACTGAAGTTAAGCAACGTCCAGTGAGGTTGTGCCATGTGGGTGTCCACGTGGGTTCGCGCCCTCCTGATGTGGGCTATTTTTCCGGCCCAACCCAAGCTGGGTGAGGTCAATGTGGGTAGCTGGTTTGCAAGTTTCCAGCGAATGGAGGGTGAAACCCCTCTTGAATGACCAATAGATATTAAAGAGACGTTAAGACAAATTTTTTTTAAAAAAAGGGAATTCATTTGACAATTTTATATACTCATTTTATATTTTATATCAATAACCTTTATGGTATGCAATCATATCTCGAACAATTTTGTGGTGTATCAAAAACTTCCTATACAAATGGAAATCAAAGACTGGGAAGACCAAATGAAAGTTCAACAATGAACCGGCACTCCCGGTCAAAGACAGGCGAGGAAGCTCATAACTCACTCGGCCAAAAGAACAAATGCTCTGTTACAGTAAAGAGAAACTGAGGATAATAACGGGCCTCCTTCCGGGTTACTGCAGCCTCTACAATCTTTTAAACAAGATGGCTATTAAATTAAAATGTTTTTTTTTTTTGTAACTGAAATGGCAATGACTGACTCTTCCTGCTGTCTCAACAAAGAGACACCGGAGACAACAGAACGTATAATCTCCCATTGCGGAGCTGTATATAAGACTGAAACACTTCTCAAGGATGATTATTATAACATCTGGGGAAGTGAAAAACATCAGTCTAGGGGGATCCTATAAGTATCATCAAGGGATTGGATCTCTTCTAGATAATTAAGGGACAAGTCATAAAAGAACTATCATAGGTTGCAGTGACAAAAGGCTTATACAGCCCGCAGCCCTACCAATGCATAATATAGGCACCCATATGTCAACCCAGAGGCCAAATAAAAATAAAATCTCACAAAAAAATCATCATTGAAAAAAGGCCAAGTTCCCCCCACTCTTCCAAAAATTTCCGGTTATGAAAGTAGTGATATCCATTATTGGGGCCAAGTTTATTGTTGCTGCTGTATATCCCGCACTTAAATTTATTATTGCACGTTCTTCTGTCTCATTTCTCTTAAAGTAATACCGACTTTACACTTGGTCAGTTTTTTTTAAGGGGATTCGTAAAATTTTACAAACTGGCGACACCGTTTGGGAGCACTTAGAGTTAAAAAGTTAGAATTTTCGGATTTTTCCCTTTACTTGGATGTCCTGCTAACTTCATGAAAAATTTCAGCGCTATAGGTATACGGGAAGTGCCTGAAACTTTTGATAATGAGTGAATCAATCAGTCAGTCAGTCAGTGAGTATCCAAAAGTGCAAACTTTGAAATTACCTATCTCCTGCCTGGTTAATATTAACTTTTGAAGTTTATCCTGTGGTATTGTACTATACTACGGAATGTATGTTCAAAATTTCAATGACTAACCCCTTTAGAACCGGATATCTGACAGTGTGAAAAATCTGGTGAATTGCTTCGTGTAAAGATACACTGGCGCTTTCCGGAACTTGGCCTGGCGTACTGCCGTGCCCTCAGATCAAAAAAGAAAAAAAAAGTATTGTATCTCATTGGTGATTAAAACTTTTTTAAAAGCTCAATTTTTGTTAACATTACAGAAAATTGAATTTAGCGGAAATCATTTGTAAAATTTTAGCTATCTTGATGAAGAAAAAAAATTCACTCTCAATTACCTTGATAATCATTTGCATTGTAGGTATCTACCTACTCGTACGAGTACATAATATACACATATACAACAAGAAAAAGATTTAATCCTCTCTCGACTAAATATACATTTAAATAAAAGCTCTCGAATTATAATAATAATAATAATGAAAAAATATGTACCCACATTGAACCTGTGGAAACACTGACATAAAAAAAAAAGTCCACGATTTTTTTTTTATGAATGAAAAAAATCATATTTTATGATGAAAATACTATTATCTCAACACGTTACCTTTTTCATTATTTTTATTAAAGTTTCGTTTTCGTTTGTTAAATTGAATTCACAAAGTTGTACCGAACGATAGAGAAAGATGGGGAGCAGTGAGAAAATTATATATAAATTTAAATTTCAAGAAAATGTTCGCTCAACTGTCTATTTACATTAATAATAATATCCTTATTCTTTGTATAATGCAATGCAATTCAAGTGTTTGGGTTGAAAAGATTTCTTCTTTTTGTTATTAATGATTGAGCACAATGTATTTCTATAATAATGTCAATTTGAACGGTTTAAATATTCATACAAAGATCAACAGAATGGTTAACCCTTCTTGACCTAATATGTGAACAAATTCAAGGCTATTTCAATTAACATCAATCATCAACAAAAATTAATGCTAAAGGATAAGCTGTTCGGGCAATCCTCCAAAATAACGTAGAGAGAGCCTTAAAGTCTCTTTAATATCTATTGGTCATTCGAGGCGATGGTGTTAATACCCTCCTTGCAGACCAGCCACCCACCTTAACCTTACCCAGCCTGGGTTTGGCCGGAAAAATGGCTAGCATCACGAGGGCGTGAACCTTCGTGGACACCCACATAGCGCAACCCCGCTGGACGTTGCTTAAATTCAGTGATCTAACAAGAACTGCTGTATTCAAATTGCCATAGACGCTCCTAGATGTCTAAAACTTCATCGGTGGAATTTTACAATATATTTCCGAGAATATGAGAGAAAAATTGAGAATATATCTCTACATTAGTTATCATTTATCTGAGGTACAACCGTTTAAAAGCAATCAAAGAATACCACATATAGATTACATATTGAAAATAGGAAAAAGAAGAAAAAATGAGAATAAATCTGACTTACATTAGTTATCATTTCACTGAGGTGCAACCGTTTAAAAGCGATCAAAGCATACCACATATAGATTACATATTACCTACACTTTTGTTAACCTATGTAGAACATGGAGTGTATAAACCGGTTGTTAAGCTGCGTAGCACGTGCCGAGTTTGCGTAGCACGTGCAGAGTTTACGCATTTCATGTTTTTGGAACCTAACCCAATACTACTCCCAACACCTTCTGACTAACAAACTTGGTGGAGTTTAGGTCGGTTCTATGATTTAGAGTCATAATTAATACCATTATGTCAGCGAAGCATAACACCTAAATTTACACATGATATGGATTACTGTTGGAATAAAATATTTAACGTTTCTCAACCTGTGTAGAACGTGGGGAGTTATTACACAGACATCAAAACGCATTTTTTTAAAAAAAAAATCTACCCCACCCTAACTCCTAACACGGCCCACCCATCAAACTTGGTGTTCATTTCTATTACATTTTATTTTGGCACTACTGGTGTAAATATATGGCCAAAAAGTTGAAATATACTCGTATTTGTTAGAGGCATATGTAACGAATATCACGAAAGTTTGGTTGCAATAACTGAAGTGGTTCTTAAAATATTGAGGAAAAACGATTTTCCAAGATGTGACGACCTCAAATGGCCCCCTACACAAAATATATGGCTGGAAGTAATCGGATACCCTTTAGGGCATACAAATAGCATCTCACAAAAGTTTGGTCTCAATAACTTAAGAAGTTCTCAAAATAATGGGGAAAGGCGAAATTCCAAGATGGTGGCCTCACATGACCACGTCCACAAAACATGTGACTCAAAAAGATCAAAAGCTTCTAACGGCCAACCGTGTAGCATCTCACAAATTTAGAACGCCATTAACTCAAGCGGTTCTCAAAATATTGAGAAAAAGTGGAATTCCCGCCCACATCATAGGCCTAACAACTAACGAAAGTTTCAGATTAATGGGATGTGTGGTTTAGGACTGCATAAAGGACATGCAAACATTCATTTTTATACAAGGTGTTCATTAAATACCGGAACAGATTTTTTTATTTTTAACGGCTAAAGATAGAGACTTGAAATTTCAAATGTAGTTTGAGCACAAATTAATCTATTTTTTGGCGTAACCAAAATTTCTGCAGGGTGTCTCAAAAGTGGTTAAACACACAACAACTTTCGATTTTTTAATTGAAACCCATTTTTTATTTCATATTCAAATTTTACATAAGATTCTACACACAATCGACTCCTCACTCGATACTTTGATCAAACGGATCTCTGAACAAACCCACCCAATCATTGATTTTTCTTCGGAATAATAGTGATAAAACCAAGAGTGTAATACATCAAATCAGTCAAGTTTTTTATGCTGAATCTCGTGGTACCATTGTTTTTTTTTTCATTTTTTACACTTTTTACCCAAGGAGGAAAAAAATGCATTCGTGTTTCTATGATATTGACTGTTGAAACTTGGTATGATGTTCAATTTGTTCATAGATTTGTCTATTTAGTTTGCGGATATTGTATATACATATATACAAGTTTCTAAACTGAGGAAATTAAGAGAGAGAACGCATGGTTCATCCATGCGAATCAGATGAAACTAGTCACCTTGCCTATAAGTATTGGAATCAGATGGACGTTGAGCTGAATAAAAGAAAAAGAACTAACAAGTTAGTGTCTTTTCTTCAAGATGCTCTGTTTGAGACGCATGATCTCTCTAACAATGAACTGCAGTCAAGTACAAGAAGTATTGATGATCCTTGGTTGGATTTCTTTATGAGTGATCACATGATAATCTTATTAAAATGAGAATCACGTCGCTGTCTATGCTTGACGCCTTCACTTTTGCCTCTACTTGGATATTCTTTACATATTGCTTCCTCTGTGCATAACTTTAAATTGTACCTATGAAGAGGAAACAGATCTCATAGGTGTATGGGTGCTTGTGCATAGTTACTTGCGTGGTCATTACATTTCAAGTGTTGTTTCATAGGTAATTATGTTAATGAGTGACTCAGATTGCAGAATTTTCTTTTATGTCATTAAAATAATATGGTCATCTTCCGCTAATGACACACAATGAGTTAGTTGCAAAAATTATAAAAGTTGCAGTTTCGTTTGTACAGAAAATACTTTGGGTTCTGGGAGCTTCAAAATACGTTTTGGCGTTGTAATCTTGTCTTTGAATATTTGTAATTGGGTTAGACTCCAAGCAGAATTAAAGGGTCCATTCCATCAATGAAATTTACTCAAGAAAATTAATAATACCCTATAGACACAAAGAGATATATAATCTTCCCCAACAAATCCTTATTTATTTTTCATTCTTTCGTACATATAAAAAGGTACTTTTCCTAAGCCTTAGAGGAAATCATTAGAATATAGATTGCTTATGCTTTTTATAGGTGTAAATTACTGGAGTAAGATAAAAAATTAGCAGGTATCTTCTACTGAATCAAACATTCATTATTAAAATAACACCTGTCACAACCACTCAAAGGCCAAAATAATAAATAAATGACTTCCGGGTATTTTCAAAAGCTTAAATTGATAAACAAGTTATATATCAAGAACCAGCTGATGTTTGTCCGTGCTTCGCTAGGGCTACGAAATTTAACAACAGTTTCAACTTTCCCGGTCATTTCCGCAGGGGTACTTCCCAATTTTGCATTTTCAGTGGTACGTACCTATTCTTAGTGTGGAATTGGCTCCTATTTATATATAAAAAAACAACAATATTTTACTCGAGGATACTACTTTTTGTACTGCGGAACTTCATATCGAATTCTAGATTTTTCGCTCATTCGCTCATNTTTTTTTTTTTTTTTTTTTTTTTTTTTTTTTTTTTTTTTTTTTTTTTTTTTGTCATAAAATTTGAAACAGTGAACAATTTTGTTTTAACAATAACAAATTCATTTCTTGTGAACGCTTCTTTTCTAAATATTGCAAAATTCCTTGAAATTATGGACAACTTCAAGGAATTTTGCAATATTTATAAAACCACGGAAAAGTGCTATCCATAACTTTTTACCCATATTTTTTGTGACAAATTTTAAATCCTCAAATGAGGATTCTAAATTGCCGAAACTTTCCAGAACTAAATTTTCTGGATGAGAAGAGATAATCTCGTGCTAAACAAACTCATTTTTCATTATTTTGCTTTGGGCAATCACAAAACGAAACAGTTCGGAAAAGTTACTGTACATAGTATTACCTAAATAATTGTACATTGTTTGGATAATTGCAATGTGCATTATTTATTAGCAAAATATTCCTAAAATACTGAATCCGTATACTTTTCTTCCCTAATGGCTGTATTGTGCCAAATTCATAATAATGAATTTTGCAATAGGTAGAAATTGCAATGCACTTATTTATATTATACCTAATACACTTTTTATGTGAATTGTAATGTGTTTTTTGTTCTCTTTTATTGAGCATATTTTGAATTGAATTTGTTAAATAAATTTCTTATTTCTCCTTCGGTTATGGGCTAGTGAGGTATGAAAAATAGTATGTTAAGGTTAAGTCAAATACATAAGTGTGTGGGTGAGCAGGAAGATGTGTGTTATTTGTTAATATTCAATCAATCAATAGTGGCATCATCGTTTCCAATAGTGGTCAGATGTATGAGAATGCAGCTTATGGAGTCTCTTTGGGAAATAATGAGGTCAATGTGGGTAGCTGGTTTGCAAGTTTCCAGCGAATGGAGGGTGAAACCCCCGTCTCTTGAATGGCCAATAGATGTTGAAGGGACGTTAAGTCAATTTTTTTTGTTCTGTTTGAAGACTCAATTATGCATAATTGAGTCATCAAACAGAAAAAAATAGGATTTTATTTCTTCAACATCTACTGGCCATTTAAGGCGAGGGTTTCACGCTCCATTCGCTGGAAACTTGCAAACCAGCTACCCACATTGACCTCACCCAGCCTGAGTTGGGCCGGAAAAATAGGCAGCATCACGAGGTCGCGAACCTACGTGGACACCCACATGGTACAACCTAGCTGGACGTTGCTTCAGTGATCTAATCGGTTAAAAAAAATAACCACTCATTAATTTTCATTCGAGAAACTAGATCAATCTTATTATTTATTTTGAAAATTCGCCGCCCTCCGACAATTTGCCACACTGGTATTTGCCCCTAATATTGCTCTTATGGTAAAAGTGGCTCTATTTGCTACTATTTTTTAACGGTCTATATTACCCTAATCTTGGAGGATAAATTGGCATGGGCAGAACCATATCTATCATCATCATTTGGCACTACAGCCCTGGGTGGGCCTTGGCCTCCTCTACTAAACTCGTCCACAAAACACGGTCTTTGACCATCGTTCCCCATCCAGTAATTTGCATCACCCTCAGGTCATCCAGGACTTGGTCCTGCCATCTAAGGCGAAGTCTGCCTTTCCTTCGGGTTGCGTATATCTTTGAGTTCAGTATTCTTTGCGGCATCCTGGTTTTCTCCATTCTTTGACGTGTCCGAACCATCTGAGCCTTTGAGATTTTATGAATTTTACTATGTCTTCTCCTCCCAAGATTTCATGGATTTCCCCGTTGGTCCGGATACGCCAATCCTCCTCGTTTAACCGTATGGCTCCATAGATCCTTCTTATTATTTTCCTCTCGAATCTTCTGATTTTATCCTGGTCTTCTTGGGTTAGTGCTCATGTTTCACTGCCGTATGTGATTGGTCGGATAAGAGTTTTATACATCTCCATCTTGGTCTTGCGTGATATAAGTCTATTCTTCAAGAGTGCTATATTTGCAAAATACGCACGATTTCCACTTTGAAGTCTTTCTTTGACTGCGGCACTAGTTCTCCCCTCGTTGTTGATAAGCTCTCCTAAATCATATCAATCATTGTAATATAATTACATCAGTAACATAATAATATTGCAGAGTTGCTGTCTGTGTTATTTTATCAATTGGAAATAACTCTAATAAAATAGATAACGTTTTCGACTTAATGTAAAATGTTGTGGATCGAGAGACATCTTTTGATTTTTATTTTTCATATCTCTGATAACTATATTTGTCCGTTGCCTTGAAAATATTAAAAGTTTGTTATGATCTATTTAAGTGGTGAATTCATAATTCAAGAACATTCGCTTCTGGCTCGAGCCATTTAAGGAGACTTGAAAACTTTTTTCTTAATTTATAGCTTTTTTTGTCAATTAAATCTCAAAAATATGGTAAATATCCATACTGTTAGACTCGTTACAAAATGGGACATAAAATTGGTATCAAAATAATTTATTAAATAACATTTTATTATTTGTTTGATAAACGTTTCTCCTAATAGTATACGTATACACTTTTCAGATAGCTCGACCACATTTCAGATTCCTAAATCCTTAACAATGTCTTAAGAATCAGATAGCTCGACCACATTTCAGATTCCTAAATCATTAACAATGTCTTAAGAATCAGATAGCTCGACCACATTTCAGATTCCTAAATCCTTAACAATGTCTTAAGAATCAGATAGCTCGACCACATTTCAGATTCCTAAATCATTAACAATGTATTATGAATCAGATAGCTCGACCACATTTCAGATTCCTATGTCATTAACAATGTCTTAAAAATCAGATAGCTCGACCACATTTCAGATTCCTATGTCATTAACAGTGTCTTAAGAATCAGATAGCTCGACCACATTTCAGATTCCTAAATCATTAACACTGTCTTAAGAATCAGATAGCTCGACCACATTTCAGATTCCTATGTCATTAACAATATCTTAAGAATCAGATAGCTCGACCACATTTCAGATTCCTAAGTCATTAACAATGTCTTAAGAATCAGATAGCTCGACCTCATTTCGGATTCCTAAGTCATTAACAATGTCTTGAGAATCTGCATGCGCTGTTGTTCCTTATGACCACATTTCAGATTCCTAAGTCATTAACAATGTCTTAAGAATCTGCATGCGCTGTTTTTGCTTATGACCACATTTCAGATTCCTAAGTCATTAACAATGTCTTAAGAATCTGCATGCGTTGTTGTTGCTTATCAAGGTCTCACATTCCGCATTATGATCCATGAGTTGTGCTAAATTCCGCAAAGCATTCCATTACCTTCACTTGTAAATTGAATACGGGTTTCTTTATGTTTAACCATGTTCAATAGTTTGCATGGAGCTTCCTCATTTTGTCCTCCCAAATAGGTGCTTTAACCATTTTGTGCTTAAACAGGTTGTTCCAACAATTAGCACCTACCCACAACGGCAAGTTGGTCGAAGAGCTTTTTGAAGGGGAAAGGTATACGTAACCCTAGTGTGATCAATCCTCTGACGAGACTATACCACCTCCTCCATTTTTGTTCCAATTTTGTGTTTTTCCTGTCTTCAGAGAAGTTCAAAAGATTTAAATGGACTTTTGGATTGAAAGTTATAAATGTTCTGAAGTTTGACTAACATATTTATGTCATCTCGAAAGCTTGAAAAAGAAAATCAAGTTTCAGTGAGACCTCTGTGTAATAATGTGAATTGAGACCTCTGTGCAATAGTGTGAATTGAGACATCTGTGTGATAGTGTGAATTGAGACCTCTGTGTGATAGTGTGAATTGAGACCTCTGTGTGATAGTGTGCATTGAGACCTCTGTGTAATAGTGTGAATTGAGACATCTGTGTAATAGTGTGAATTGAGACCTCTGTGCAATAGTGTGAATTGAGACCTCTGTGCAATAGTGTGAATTGAGACCTCTGTGTAATAGTGTGAATTGAGACATCTGTGTAATAGTGTGAATTGAGATATATGTGTAATAGTGTGAATTGAGACCTCTGTGCAATAGTGTGAATTGAGACCTCTGTGTAATAGTGTGAATTGAGACCTCTGTGTAATAGTTTGAATTGAGACATCTGTGTAATAGTGTGTATTGAGACATCTGTGTGATAGTGTGAATTGAGACCTCTGTGTAATAGTGTGAATTGAGACCTCTGTGTAATAGTGAGAATTGATCTTGCAATCTCTATCTAATAGTATTTGGAAGATAGCAAGTATGGAATGGATTGGATTGCAATTTGTCATTACTTCTAATCTGGCAATCATCAGAAAAATGATTCATAACTAAATAAGATGCTACGAAATGAAAAACTCATCAACAAATCAGAGCGAAAAAAGTTAAAATTTCATTAATATGTTCAATCATACTCGTATTTTAAGTAAAAAAAAAGAATGGTATCAAATTTCTGATATTTGATAGGAAAGCTTTTAATAATAAAACGAACACCAACAAAAGTAAACTTTCAAATGCGTTAGTTGTGTTCATACCATGTAATAAAAAAGGCCTAATAAATTAGAGCCTTTGAAGAGAGAGAAAAAAAGAGAGCTCATTCCAAGGTTGGAAGCATTGTATACAGTATACAGGGTTCATATGTTTTTTTGTTAGAATAAAATTATGGGCCTGTATTGCCCGTAATATCTCTGTGAAATTTGGACTTATTTGGTTTTCAGAGAATTCCTGCAAATTTCATTGAGCATCACAGCATTACAAGATATTTTTACATTATTTCCTATGCATTGAGCTACCTAGAAATAACTCATACTGCTACCACTTGTTGCTATGATCAGAGTTTCTCACTGTGCTATATCCATAGTGAGAGACACATCTTTTCCTATGCATTGAGCTACCTAAATATAACTCATAATGCTACCACTTGTCGCTATGACCAGAGTTTCTCACTGTGCTATATGTATAGTGAGAGACACATATTTTCCTATGCATTGAGCTACCTAAATATAACTCATAATGCTACCACTTGTCGCTATGACCAGAGTTTCTCACTGTGCTATATGCATAAGGAGAAAATTTTCCATTGCCTAACAAAAATAATCAAAAAAATGATAGTTTTAATGATGGTTGACTTAATGTTTATAAATTGATGCAACATTTATCCGTGACTTAGGAGTTGTCAATCGTCAGAGATTTTCCGAGTAACATATAAAAAATATATTAAGGAAATGAAAAAACTACAAAAAGTTCTTCATTCTCTTCGGAAAACTCGAATACAGATTATACACCTTGTATATTCTTTATGAAAACTTTTCAGTAATTGACCTTTTGAGAGAATAAAAAAAGCTAGGAAGTATCCACATGTGGCGCCAACTTTTCAGTCTCGACGCAATAATTTTCAAACAGAGAGAGAGACTGCAGAATGAAGTTAAAGGAATAAAAAGCAGTAAAATTGAAGGCGATTGAGTTACTGCCAATCAATATACTTTAAATGTTTTTTTTTTTTTCAAACACACACAAAAAAAAATTACCGGAATTTATTTTTATCGGTATTTACATTTATTTTAAAACCACATGAGCATTTTCATTATTAGAAAAAGTTTTTTCTCCTCTTTCCCCTCTAGATTTTGGTACACCTCACGAGTATAATATAAAGGCTATGTCAACGTTTGGAGAATGGCGTTAAAGCTTTACTATTATTATTGTAGTTACGCTGCGGCGCCTAACCTAGGCGACAATAAACGTTTGGAAATTAAATCTGGTAAATATCTTTATATATAAAAAACAATGTCCTGAGTGACTGATCAACGTAGAGCCGAAACTATTAATGCTACAGACTTGAAATTTGGCAGGGACCTTCGTTGCACCATGAAAGTGTGCACTTAGGATTTTGCAACATTTTAATTTTACGGGGTAGAAATCGCGAAAAGTAAACAATCCCCATAAGAAATACATTGGAGCGAGAAAGATAGCATGATACATTTATATACATACATACAACAGTGTACACGCCTACTTTCACAATTTTCGAACTATGATATGTATAATGTATACCACATGTTTTTCTTTCATTTAGACACTTTATTATGTAATTAAGAAAGCTTTTCTCAGTATCATAGAATACTATTAGCTTCCATTTTTGAAAGGGAAATCATAGAATAATATTAATAGCAAGGGAACGGACATGTCCCTAAGACGCCAAGCTGTATCATTGCTATTGTCAGTCAATAAAATCTTTCAGTTAGATTTCGTAAAAAAAACAATTGGATGGATAAGATTTTTTCTAATTTTATGCTATTAGTGGGTGACTAACCTGCTCAGGCCATTTAAAATATTAAAAAAATATGATAATTAATAGGTATGGACATATTATTTTAAATCTTATGTTAATTAAGTATAATAATAATTATTATATACCGTTAAAAATTTCAATCGCCCAATAGTATTTTTAAATGATTCACAACTGTGAAAAAAGAATAAACAAGTTCGTGTTTTTCACAGATGGTTTTTGGGGCTATGTACGTACTTGTCTATTTTATTGCGTCCCACACAGATGCTTCTAGAACTATGTTCATATTAGGTACTATTTTGTCTCTATCTAATAATTTTAAAGTTCTTCTGCTGGTAATGTTGGCAACATTAAAAGTTTCATTGGAAATATTTATGTCAAAGCTTTTTAAGTGTAATAAATTTATATATTGCAAAAAAACTCTGTCGCCAGTTTTTTTTTTATTATGTTTACGAAACTTTTCATAATTATTAGTTTAAGTTCTGTGGTTGTTAGTGTGTCTCTCGTCACTATAAATCATGGCATTATTGTAGATTTATAATACATTTGCACTTGGCGTGGTGATATTTTTAAGATTAAGTTTTTTGGTGACTTCCTGAATAAATCTAACGCTTTGACATAAATTTTATTTCTAAAGGTCGCATCCAATGTGAGAACTTAAAGCGTTTTAAAATTCAATTCATTCTTGAGAAATCTGAAAGCGCCAGAAAAAAATGATGTTTTGTCAAATTATAAGAAATAAGCTAAGCGACAATAAACGCTCGAACTTAAGCGTAAATACTACAAATATATCCCGCAAAAAATATCAGTGATTAAAATATTTTCAATTGAATTTCGTTTTTGGTGACTTCCTGAGAAAACCTAACTCTGACACCTTCCTACATATGAACATAAATTTTATTTTTGAAAGGTCGTAAAAAGAATGAATTTGTCAAAAAGAAACGAATGTTGAGGCCAAAAACAAAAGTGGTTTAGTTATTGTAATAATGGTTTTTTTTATTTTTTGTTGATTTTGTAGAGAGCTCTTTAAATAAAATCCAGTTTACGATTAGGTCGAAAAGAATTCCTGGTCTGTTCGAAAATTTGAGAATGCTTTTCAAAATGTATTTTTTTGTCTGTTCTTATATTAATCAATCGAAGCCTTTTAAGGACCACTAGCTGGCTGTGGTTATAACGCCAAGGTAATAATATGAGACGACAAATTGGGGAACAATGAATGACTAATGATATTCCTTTGAAATTTCACATGGTCTGAATGGGTTGATTGTCATTCAAAATATTTTCACAAAGAACAGATTTCATAGAAGAAATTGTCTGAGTCTTTAGACATGTTCAAAATTTTTAAAGGACATTTTTTACTGAAAAAATGTCCTTTATGGTCATAAGGAACCCCCCTTATTGTATACAAACCCATTTGAAACAAAAGTTAAGAATTTTCCAATTGTTTTAAAACCTGAGCTTGGTTAATATTAATGTGAAGCGGTATTATAAATAGTACAGTTCCTTGAAATCTGCTGTTCTTTCTGGAAAAAATTTAAGGAAGATCCGACTTGGGATACAGTGCAATCGGTTCATATATTATAACATTTTTTTTTATTTTTTTTTTCAGTGTTGATTTCAGTATACTATAGGTGACTATCTCACATTTAGTATGTCTAGTTTGTGCTTCATTTCTCTCTCTCTCTCTCTCTCTCTCTCTCTCTCTCTCTCTCTCTACGTTCTATCAAAGCTTTCATTGTGTTTCTTCATAACTTTATCTTACCATCATTCGTCATCATCTTCTTCTCATTATCTTCAAAGCTGTGTTACTCGTTTTAATTCATCAAGTTGGCAATGAATCTCTCATAGTTTGTCTGATCCGTCTCTCTAACAATCTTCTTTCATGCACCCACTATCTCCATAATCGGTTAGTATAAATTATATAGCAGCTGTTAAACCAGTCTTTAATTAGATAAATCTTTCATCAGAAATTGTTATAGTTGTTTCTTGTGCAAAGAATTTTGAATATATATATTTTTTTTTTTTTTTATGGTCAAAAATCAATTTTGTACTGTATTTATTTATGGACGTGTATATTTTTTTTCTTTGAGAAATTTTTCTCAATCAATGTTTGTAGGTTGTTCAACATGGCTTCGTCTGTTTTAGTCCGTGTGTGTACAGTTCTATTCAATTGACTTAATGTTTTATTTAAGATTTATCTAAATTTTCATCTAAATCGGATAAATCGGTTCGAGACAAATAAATAGGCAAACCGATGTTTGAAGAAGAATAATGGTGTTAAAACTAGGCATCATTTAGTTCAGTCAGTGCCTAAGGAGGAACATATACCAGTACATATATGATTTTAATTCTTATAAAGTTCTCATCCAATCATTGACACCTCTAAAGAAACAATGGAAGGTGTTCAGGATTGGCATCAGGAGACTAAATAAATAACTCTATAAGACAGTCATTTTATACAAAATTCATCTCGTCCGTGTGATGATTTTCTGATTGTGCTCCATTTTCTCGCTGGTCCTTTAAATGATCGCCTACAAAATTCTCTCTCAAATGAAATATTGGTTAAAATGTCAACGTTCTACCGGTTAAAATGCCTACCGAACTCCAAAAAACTGGATTTTTCAACGTGTAGTACCTACAGATTCGAGTGCTCGACTCGAGTGCATTTCTCGTAATACAAGAAAATAAATAAAAATAAGTTGGTTAAATTGGGATACTATGTCAAGTAAAACCATAATGTCACTTGATTAAAAAATATTTATAGATGTTAAAAAGCTAACTAGTTTCGTCCTCTCATCGTCGGAGCTAGTGTCAGAGAAATGATGCACTCTACTCATTTACTCAAGGCACACTCCAATACCTCATAAGATTATTTCTCTGACACTGGCTCCGATGATGTTCTCAGGAGAGGACAAAACTAGTTTAACATCTTTTAATATTTTTTACACAAGTGAAGATATAGTAATTTTCAACCTTCATTATAAATAAAAATATCTACTTATTGTTAAAAAATATATTGTTAAAAAAAACTTTTGGGCTCTTCAGTCTACGTACATCAGACTAAAATACTTTGATCCACTAAAAATATTTCTGTTATTCAGAATGCTATGGTCAGTAATCTCATCAATTTATATTAACTGCAATCATCTCAGTATCTTGTTATAATTCAATTTAAGATAGTGCTAAATATTTTCTGAGGAACAATGAAAAAAAGAAACCGTTATCGAGTCTACTGCCACGTAAATCCACTACAACAAATCTCTCTTTCTATTCAATGAGAAAATTGGTAAAATACAATATTATGTACGTACCTTCTTTGCAAATCTTTGACAAGATAGTCTATTCATGGTCGAATATTGGCATTCAGAAAATATACCGTAAAATTGAACAGTGAAAAAATCATTATAAAATATGTAATTATTGTAAAAAAAATCAACTGCAAGATCCGTTTCAGCCATTTTTAATCAACGATATAAGAGAGTACGAATAGAAGGTCCCTGTAGCATTGCTATTGTTAAAGTTGAACCTGATTTTCAGGTCCAACATTCAATATCGAACCGTTGTTACGGACGTTGATATTTGTTTGATTGAAACCATAGAGTTAATTTCAAAACGTTTCCTAACTTAAAGACAGATATTTTAAAATATAAAGGCCAATTTGCACTGCCCGAGAATTCGTCGCGAACAGAGGTGACGAACGAGCATTCGTTCGAGGCTCAAACAGTGTAAACAGTCGCCGCGAGCCGATCATGTTCGAAGCGAATGTTCGTTCGTGCTCGAGCCTGATCTCGAGTAACTGATCGTCAGAAATGCTCGAGCAGTGTGAACGGAAGGCTCGTTTGTGTTCGTGCTCGTCGAAAAATGGCGAGCAACGATCACGAATGCTTCATGCTTGTTGCTCGTCAATGTTTAGTCAGTGTAACACGCTCAGGAGTCATTTTTGTTTTTATTCAATAAAAGTATGCCAAAGGATGTAACCACAGTGGAACACTGAATGCCCCCCATTTTCTTGTATCTATTGTAAAGATGTGATTCTCGAAATAACATCCATAACCACGTATGATAACTACGTCTTCTTCTCCTCTAGTATTATTATATGGTTTTCTTTTCTGTACGTAATATGTATGCAAATTTTTCAAATTTATAGATGCCATTGAAAATCCGTTGCATTTGTTAACTGTAAAAGTGTAAAACTCCGACGAGAGTTGTAAGAACTACCAGTCCCTTTGGTTATTTGGTTAAATATACGAAATCCAAAATCGTCGCGGTTTTAAATGCATATCTTGATATTTTCATAGAAAGGTATTTAATGTGTGGGATGTGTGTGATGAAATAAAGCTCGACCTTTTCTTGTCGTTTTACTATACAACACATACACGCGATTATAAAAGAAAAGATCAATAAAAGCGTGCGGTAAATGAGCCACGTCTAAAATAGCTCTAGGTAAACTTGATATATCAACACATCAAATCAATGAGAAGATTGAAAAAATGATGTAATTTAACCTTGAGAAGTAGTGGATCTTACAACACAGCAAATTCATAAATTGGAAATCATTATCAATGTCGGTGTCCGGAGTGAACAGAGCACTATAATATACAGGGTGTCCCAAAAGTCCGAGACCGCTGAATATCATTTGAACAGCTTTATGTGGAGTTTTGAAATTTTGCATGGTATGATACCCTAAATTAAACCACCCCGATGGTGTGACCAATTTTTCAGGGACGTGTCTCATGTGTCCCACAGGGGGCCCGACTTTTGTTTTTTACTTACGTACCCCCATCTTGTGATACATTTTCAGAAAGACAATAGAATTAGAAGTACCTACTTTGCAAAAAAAAATTACACGTCTAGCGTGTTTGGTTTCAAAATGGCAGCCATTTGAAATTTTTAAGATATGACTTCCAACAGTGTCTAAAACTAGGCGAATTTTTTGCAATGGGATATTGAATGATTGCAAAGGACACCAATGTTGAGGAACCTGCTTTTTAGACATAATTTGCCTAGTTTTAGACACTTCGCCTTGTTTTAGACACTCTTGGAAGTCATATCTTGAAAATTTCATTTGGCCGCCATTTTGAAACCAAACACGCTAGACGTGTAAATTTTTTTGCAAAGTACTTCTGATTCTATTGTCTTTCTGAAAATGTATCACAAGATGGGGGTTCGTATTTAAAAAAACAAAAGTTGGACCCCCTGGGGGCTGCATGGGACCCGGCTCTGAAAAATTGCTCAGACCATCAGGTGGTTTCATTTCAGGTATAATACCATTCAAAATTTTAAAACACTACATAAAGCTGTTCAAAATATATTGAGGCGGTCTCGGACTTTTGGGACACCCTGTATAATACACTGTAGTGCTAACGTAAACAACATTAGACTGTATTGCTAATGTTGCACCACCGCTTCGGTCATTGGTCAATCAATTCATATCACATAATGATTGGTAATGAACTACATTCATATCAAACTAAAAACAAAATAAATTGGAAATCATTATCAATGTCGAAGTCCGGAGTGAACATAGCACTATAATACTCGCTAATGGGAGTTGGGGGCTCCGCCCCCAAGCCCTCATTGTCACAGCTCAGTTGGGCCATTCCGTCTGCCCAAATTGCAATCTCTATACATTAATAGAAGTTACCTGCTGGTATTCAAATAAGGGTTGCTGAGGGAGTGTATCAATCTGCCCTAAGACTTCGGTAGCGGAAAAAGCGGAAGGGCGATCGCTATTCTGATGGAGGTTTCAATTTTCAATTAATTGTATCTACCTCCAGTGGCGCACTCAGGATTTTCATTCGGGGGNGGGGGGGGGGGGGGGGGTCCTATCGATATCGACTTTTCATCTTCAGTAGTAAAATGAGCGGTAACCGTCAGGGCTATAGCCAGTATATAATTTTGGTGGGGGGAGGGGTATGTTAAAAATATATAAGCCTATTTATTTTATATAATTTTCGAGGTCAAATTTCCGGAATTTTGAGGGTATGCTTGTGCATGGTCAATTTGTCATTCAATTCATATCACAAAATGATTGATAATGAACTAAATTCAGCGGCACGTTATCAGAAATACGAGTATATTGGAATAACAAAATATCGCCAAGCAGGTTTTATCAGGGCTCTTCTTCTATCAGGATGCAAAAAAAGAAATACTTAAAAAAACTGAACCTAAAACTTGGGGAACCAGCTTCTTCCTTAAAGGAGCCCTCCAGGTAGCTCTCTCTACATTGAGACTTGGCCACTCAAATTTGACAAATATCCACCTAATTTTAATTTTGTCTCCCCCCCCCCGCCCCCAATTGCTCTTGTGGTGGCTCTCTGTCTATTCCCCTTATACTGGTCGATTGTCCTGAACAAACAAATAAAGTACTTAAATTCCTTTTAATCACAAAACTCGTTAAAAAGATTTAATCCTCCCAAATTGGAACCAAAACACGAAATGGCCCTCCCAGTGTTGTTGCTCAGAGTTTTGTTTTGACATTTGCCGTAATTTTTTTTTTTTTTTCAAATAATAAAATAAAGAATCATTTGGAAACATGAGTATTTTTTAAAATTCATGCAACCCAGATTACTCGTATTGCCTGAGCTTTTGTATTACTGTAATGATGCACTTATATTAATGTTCTGACATACTTTTGGCAAACGTCTGCCAAGTAGGTCAATATGGCTTCCTAATCATAACTCCTATATCGTTCATTAGACACTGACCTGTTTTTTGGTTTGTTAGGCTAGGTCATTATTAGTGCCATATTAATTGTTCCTTGATGTCCAAACTCTTTTTTTCTTCTACAGTAAATGTGGGGGTAAATTTATGTAGATACTATTTTCATTTTAATAAAAACTTTGTGTGTCAACTACAAATTTTATTTCAGGTCTCGAGCGCTTTCGTCTGCTACGACTGCATTTCACTTGATATTTTTACTAAAAAAAAATTTAAGCTATTAAATCTTAGAAAATGCTCCTTTGTATGAATAGAATCACTATTCAGCCAACGATCATACCACGTTGAATACATCAGTTCCCGTCAGACCACTGAAGTTAGGCAACGTCGGGCGTGGTCAGTACTTGGATGGGTGACCGCTTGGGAACACCACGTATCTTTGGCTCATTTTTCTGGGCCAATCCAGGCTGGGTGAGGTTAATGTGGGTAGCTGGTTTGCAAGTTTCCAGCGAATGGAGGGTAAAACCCCTGTCTTGAATGACCAATAGATGTTAAAGAGACGTTAAGCCAAATTAAATATATATAAAAAAAAATCTTTAGATCCAAGTGAAAAACCTTGGGAAGAAATAATCTCAAATACTCAGCGGTACGTCAAAATTATATATGACTCTTTGACTAATAAATTAAATTTTCTGCACCGAAAAAATGCTTGAAATTCTTCTTCTGCAATATAATTACGACAGTAAAAGAAAAAGGTGAACTCCGAGCTTGAGGATGTCACCCTTAATCTCACAATCTCAACTATGGCCTATTTTCACTCTCTAGGTCATAATTGGATGGGAAAAAATTGGCTTTTACAACTTTTTTCTTCCAAAGAAATTATCTAATCCACCCTGTTCATTTACAAGTAGTATTTCCATCCTGTTCCGGGTTGTCTTACTAATAATTTATGTTTACTAATAATTTATGAAGGTTTTCTTTTACGGGCGTAAAATAAAGAAAAAAGTTAAAATTTGCGATTATATTTACCTAACTTGACGAAGAAGTGCCATTACTTTTTCATAGCTAATCCGATGAAATATCTTTTTGTAACGTACTTCAGAACCCTCGTTTTATCCACTGAGCTGATTGAGTCGGTTTTAAACATCTCAAATATGTGGGACCTTTGTTTCCCATCATGACATACTCGTACAGCGTCCTTTGGGTCTTCTTAACGGAAGTAATGGGTTTATAAGTTATCAGTATCTCAAAATGGTGTTCCTTTATAAAGAAAAGTTTACCCCTGGGCGAGGTTAATGCTTCAGATATTTTCTACCACGTAACCCTTAGAGCACTATTTTCAAGCGGTCAAATATTCAAATTTTTGAGGAAAAAAATCCTGCCTCTTCTGGGGATTGACGCCATGCCCTCCTGTTTGCCAGGCGAGCACTTAACCACTGAGCTATCGAAGCAACTATACAATATACTCAGATGAATTTACACTGGGAACAATGTTGCTCTAAAAAAATCCATCCAATTACGTTGCAAGTAATCCGAAAGCATTTCAATTCAAATACAAACACATTTGAATTAAAAATTAAGAAATGTCAATATTAATAATTATTTATTAATTCCCCGAAATTAGAATTTTACGAAGTGAATTGGTGGAAATGTTGCCCCCTCTCTGTACTTTCCTAACCTGACCCACCCCTACTTTCCAGTTTCCACCAAGGACCAGTTCCAAAAGGACAAGTCGGATTCCCCTAAAATAGAAAATTTCGAGTGAAAAAAGGATAATTTCAAATTTTATCCCTTTATTAAGAACATTGAAAAAAGTCTAATTTAGTGTACATATTAAACGATATATCATGAAAAATATATCGTTATAATATATCGATAATTCGGAGGAAAATATATCGATTTTCGATATATCGTGCCATCCCTACTCAACAGTAGAAGTCCTCTATCTCTACTGATACGTTTTTTTTTAAGCAAAAGTTAAAGGCAATCCGATTTAGCATACAATGCAACTGCTTAATAATATTAGAAGTTGTTTTGTTCAGTTGTTGTGATAATGCTCTGTACAAGATTACACTGAACTACCCATACAACTATTGCAGTACATTATCTAATCGGTACAAAGTGCATTATTGTATTGACGTTTTATTTCAAGTTTGTAGCTTTTTAAAAGAAGAAGAAAGAAAAATACATCTAACCTATTATTTGTAAGTTAAACGTGGAAAACTTTCCTTATCAATGTATTGCATTGCGAGACAGAAAAAGTTTTTGCAATAAGCAGATATTGTTCGCATTGATTCATTGATTTTTATCTACAAGGTGCCCCGAAAGTCCGAGACCACCTGAATATCTTTTGAACAGCTTTATGAGGAGTTTTGAAATTTTGCATGGTAAAAAACCCAAATTGAGCCACCTGATGGTGTGACCAGGGTGTCTACCAGACTGGAAAATCTGGAAAACCTGGAATTGTCAGCGAATTTTAGGAGACTGGAAATGTCAGGGAAAAGTCAGGGAGTTTCGGAAAAATCGCCGAAAAAACGCCAAAAGTCAGGGAATTTTTAAAAAAAAATTCAAGTTTTTTTTTTTATTGCAATGGCCAATTTTATGCGTGAACATGCTTTTCCTGAAAAATTTCGGCTGCGGCGCTTATTATCGTTTGCCTCTAAAAATTTTGTCTGTGACGTTTATGATTTGAGTCTTGTGTATTTTTTTCAATCTCAAATGCCAGTTTTGTTGCACATATGACTTTTTTTTCTTTAAAAAATTCTGGCGTGGGGATGTGACGACCCCATCGCCCAATACATTGGGCAGAGAGTATTTCAATCAGTCAATAACGTTGGAATTTTAGGAGACTGGAAATGTCAGGGAAGTCAGGGAATTTAGGAAAAATCGCCGAAAAAACGCCAAAAGTCAGGCAATTTTTCAAATTGTTTTCAAGTTTTTTTTTTTTTTTTTTTAACGCAATGACCAATTTTATGCGTGAACATTCTTTTCCTGAAAAATTTTGCCTGCGGCGCTTATTCTCGTTTGCCTCTAAAAAATTTGTCTGTGACGTTTATGATTTGATCTTGTGTATTTTTTTCAATCTCAAATGCCAGTTTTGTTGCACATATTTTTCTTTACAAAAATTCTGGCGTGGGGATGTGACGACCCCATCGCCCAATACATTGGGCAGAGAGTATTTCAGTCAATAACGTTAGAATTGAACTCGAACAACCGACCTCCTGATTAGAAGTCCGATGTGCTAACTTCTTAGCAACCGAGGTTGGTTTAAAACAAATATAATATAATAAATAGTTATTGCCCTTTCTTCTGAACTTCTTAGAAAATTGGCAATATTGATACTCTTCAGATAATCTCTCATTCGGCACAATTTGTAGAGGTTTAATTAAATTATAATTAAAAATAAATTTATTTGTCCATATATGTGCAGCATTTGGTAACTCTCTTATAAGTTGAAACACGTGGGTGTGGGTCAGTGTTATAACTTGAAAAAATAAACCTGGAATTCTGGAAAAGTAGACTGGAAAACCTGGAAAAGTCAGGGAATTTCACTTTGACAATTTGGTAGGCACTCTCTGTGACCAATTTTTCAGGGACGGGTCCCATGTGGCCCCCAGGGGGTCCGACTTTTGTTTTTAAATACGAACCCCCATCTTGTAATACATTTTCAGAAAGACAATAAAAGTGGAAGTACTCGTCTAGCGTGTTTGGTTTCAAAATGGCGGCCATTTGAAATTTCCAAGAGTGTCTAAAATTAGGGTAGGTACACCACGTGAAGGGTAACTTACATTATATCCTAATCTAAACTACTAATAAACCGAAGTGAAATGGTAAACATACCGTTCTGACCTACTTGGCAAATGATGTTGTGTTCATTGATTATAGATTTAGAATTAGTAAGATATGAATATTATATTAGAGTTCTTTCTGAATAAAGGTATATTTTTTGTAATGAAAAGATGGTCCAAACAAGACACGGTCAGAGATAATGCGAGTACCTGGGTAATGAATGTAAAATTACATAAATTTTATGTAAATTGGCAAATTTTCAATAACCCAATGATGCATAATGTATATTAGATTGAAATGTCGTATGAACCATATAAGTGCAAAACATATTATAACCGAGGTACATAGAATTATACAAATCTCGTATGCACGAGATTTTTGTACAATTATTTTACTATTATAAATGTATTAGATAGATTTGTCCTTCCTTTGCATTGCACAGAGATATAGTTTATGGGCCTGAGAGTGACAATTTTATATCACATAGAAAAAGGTCATGCCTATAATTGACTGAACGAAGTATTAGCTATGCATTCTGCTATTTTTATTTCAATATTTGTTTGTCTGCTCGTTCTACGATATTTCTGTGTACAGAAAAAATTGGAACCACTTTTTAAAATATTCCTTAAATCCGAATGCATATCAATTAAAATATATATATATTTTTTTTTTTGGCTTAACGTCTCTTTAACATCTATTGGTCATTCAAGACGGGGGTTTTACCCTCCATTCGCTGGAAACATGCAAACCAGCTACCCACATTGACCTCACCCAGTCTGGGTTGGGCCGGAAAAATGAGCCAACGATACGTGGTGTTCCCAAGCGGTCACCTATCCAAGTACTGACCACACCCGACGTTGATTAACTTCAGTGATCTGACAGGAACTGGTCTATTCAACGTGCCAGAGATGCTGGCTGAATTTTAATGTTAATATCCTGATTTTTTTAATTTGGCTTAACGTCTCTTTAACATCTCTTGGTCATTCAAGACGGGGGTTCTACCCTCCATTCGCTGGAAACATGCAAACCATACACCCACATTACCCAGCCTGGGTTGGGACGGAAAAAAGCCAGCATCACGAGGACGCGAACCTACGCGGGCACCCACATGGTACAACCTCGCTGAACGTTACTTAACTTCAGTGATCCAACGGGAGCTGGTGTATTCAACGTGCCATAGACGCTAGCAAAATAAATTTGAATTTGAATTGAATGTTAATATAGTGATAAGTAATGTGACGTGAAAATTTTTATGAAAAAAAAAACGAAGTACAATAAACAAGCTCAGCTTGGAAAATTGAACTTTATATTGAGCTTTTAATAACGTTAAAAGTTTGTTGATAAAATCTGGTTACAAATTTCAAATGTGGAAAAAAGAGCTGGTGAAAATAGTGTGCCAGTAATGTGGTAATCACAATGTCATATCACTAACTGAGGGGGGGGGGTTTTTTTTTCGTGACGATTCTAAAGGTTCATTATTGAAAATAATAAACCTAAATGTGCATTATAAAGAGTACTCATTGAAATCAACTAATGCGTTCTTTTGGAGCAAATTTAAATATGAGCCGACATAGGACACATCTCCCATTATAAGGAGATTTTTTTCAGTGTTCGATTTGGCTGAATTCATCATCAAGTTAACAGTTTTTTTTTTAAATGTATTTCTTTGGTGATAGTGATGGTACTATTTTCTAGATTTCTAAGGTCATACCTTTTATTGGTCCACATCATCCAACTCATGATATCTATGGGGTGGGTAACAGGCACACTGCTCTGACGATTTTATACATAAAAAACACATTTACACCAGCGACACGTATTATTTATGAAGCAATACATAAAAACGCGAATTTTCGGAGGCTTGACTGCTCTCCTTTATCAAGCGATGTTTTTTTTTTTTTTTATTTTATTTTAAGGAAAATCACAACATAAGTGCTACAAATGTAACATGCATAGGACAAGAAAAGGATTGGTACAAACGTAAATTTAAAGAAGCTACAATTATGAGATACCAGTATAATAATAAGACCATAAGTGACCCCTCAGTACATATTAGCAAAATATACGACAAAAACCTCAAACCAATCTTTCAAAAAAGACCGCCACCACGTTCCCCAGTCACTACTTAATCTAGTGTCGAGATGTAGAACTTACCTACCAAACCAAATAAAAACAATAACAATGATTTTAGTTTTTTTTAAAAAAATACATCGCTTGATAAATGAGAGCAGTCAAGCCTCCGAAATTTCACGTTTTATATGTATTATTCCAATCTGTGTAACCGTATTTCCGTTTTTTCGTTTAATATAACGTCGCTAAATAAATAAATAATACGTGTCGCGGGTGTAAATGTGTTTTTATGTATAAAATCGTCAGAGCAGTGTGCCTGTTTCCCACCCCATAGATATGAGTTGGATGATGTGGACCAATAAAAGGTATGACCTTAGAAATCTAGAAAAAAGTTAACAGTTATTAAACAGCGTCTATGAGCCATTCAGGGATTTATTCTACAGGTTATAGAACTATTGGTTAGGTAACCATGTGTTTAAGGGGCAACTGATAGATTAATTTGTGTCGTGCTAGCTGCCTTACACAAAGGAAACTCATAATGATTCAATATTTGCATGAAGTCGTCATCTGTTTATGATTGTACTTCTCCTGGTCTGTTGTAGAGATTCTCCCCATTAGGAGTCACCTAACGAGTCAATAATGACTCAATTTAGAAACCGGTATCAGGTATAGGTATGGTGAGTGTATATTCAGCCAAATTGTAAAATCATTTGATTGGTGCTAAATGATTTTATATGTATACTGCACTGCAGTGGTGAGTCATACGATCTGACCTCAATGCATTTATTAATACAGGATGTGCAGAAAAACCTGAAATGACGGAATATTTTCTGGACTAGAACGTGGTGCGGACTGGGTTTCTAGAATTTATAAGTAAACATTATCCTGTGGCATAATTATATTTTCCGTAAATTAAGGTAATTATATTGAATTAGAGAATTATGTAAGCCAGCGTCTATGGCACGTTGAATACACCAGTTCCCGTTAGATTACTAAAGTTAAGCAACTTCCAGCGAGTTTTTACCATGTGTGTGTATCCACGTGGATTCACGCCCTCGTGATGCTGGCTTTTTTCCGGCCCAACCCAGGCTGGGTGAAGTCAATGTGGGTAGCTGGTTTGCAAGTTTCCAGTGAATTGAGGGTAAAACCCCCGTCTTGAATGACCAACAGATGTTGAAGAGACGACGTTAAGCCAAATTAAAAAAAAGAGGGAAAATTATGTACCTTTATATTAAACATATGTATGTACTCCTCATTTTCGGGGGGTCAACTTGTTTTTTAGAGGACAAGATAACTCTTTTAATGTACTTGTAATACACCTCCCTGAGCTTCCTAGGCCTAGTGAGTATCACACTGGTGTAACACGGGGGAGACCCGGGGTCGAATCCTGCCGGAATTGAAATATTTTTCTATACTCTGCAACTAAGCTTGGAGTGTTGGAGTGTACTCAGCCTCGTGAAGACACTTGAATAACTACTTAATGTATGAGTAGCGATCAGTTGCGGAATTACAAGGGCTAAAAATAATATTTCAGTGACTTACTTATTTAGCGTTTGGCTTTTTACTATAAATCAAAGAGAGTTAAATATAATATGAGATGGACGTATGATGTATAGTAAAACAGGAGGCGATTTTTTTATTGTCAATAACAGAGCAAACCAGATCATTTAAGAACAGAACAAGGAAACCAATCAACTCCTTTCCCACATTTGGGATGGTTTGTTCAGCTTACATGGTTTGTTTTCCTTTTTTCTGTGTTATGTTTGTGTTATGATCAACTTCAGTGAATATTTAATGTAGGAGCCCTTGTAATTCTGTGATATCCACAAGTTGTGACGATGCAATAAAATGCGTCAGTATACATTTCAATTTTATTATACATTCTTTTTTTGGTTACAAATACACTTTAAGATAATCTACAAATCCACATAAATGTAAAGATATAAATTATCTTTCACTTGAAAGGTTCTAGGCTCCCTAAGAAATCAAACTTATTGACAATTTTTTCAAAGTAACAATAATAATATCAATGAAGATTTAGTCAGCAAGANGTTGGCTTAAAAACTAGAAGTCAGACGAGATTTTTTTTTTGGCACGGTTTCACCTACAAATATATATATATATAGCAAGTATCATAATTTTAGGGGATTTTTTCTAGAGTAGAGGGGTTGAAGTACAAAACTTTTTTCTCCAACTGACGCCAAGATAATAGGCGGCCCATATCAGAGACAGACGAAAAAACACTCAAAAAATCTCATCTATATAATATGTTTTTTTATAAATCCTTATATTTTCAAATACCTTTCCAACCACACCAAACAATTTTAACTTTGTTGGAAAAATATAATGAAATGTTTGATATTTCCCGTTGATAAAGCAGAGTTTTCTATTTTGGTTAGTTGGAAAATTATTGTTTTGTCAGTAGCGAAGGATTAAAGAGGATAGACGAATACTGAAAAAACTGAATGGCTCCAGGGAACCCTCCTTATTTCATTTCAAAATACTCCTTAAATCCGAAAGTAATTTTAAATACAAACCCATTTGAAATGAAAGAAATCAAAAGATGTACTCATTAAATCAAATGATGCGTTCTTTTGGAACCAATGTAAAGGCGATCCCAAGCCAACGATCATACCACGTTGAATACACCAGTTCCCGTCAGAGCATTGAAGTTAAACAACGTTGGGCGTGGTCAGTACTTGGATGGGTGACCTCTTGGGAACACCACGTATCGTTGGCCCATTTCCGGGCTGGGTGAGGTTAATGTGGGTAGTTGGTTTGCAAGTTTCCAGTGATTGGAGGGTAAAACTCCCGTCTTGAATGATCAATAGATGTTAAAGAGACGTTAAGCCAAAAAATAAAAAATAAAATAAAAGGCGATCCGACTTAATATTATAAGGAGTTTTTAAGTGTAGGAAAAAAACGTCACGGAGAAAAACGTCCGTGATAGAAACACTCCAATTTATAATTATGTTTGTGTCTCACGGGGGGAAAAACGTTCTTTGCTAGTCCGAACGAGATGTTAACTTTTTTCTCTCTATCAAATTGTTTTGATAAAAGAAGGGTTTCTTGTGAATAGCCATTGCATAAGTTGATTCCCGCCAAACGGCGATGCTATAAAAAAAAGACAAAACGATCTCTGCAAAAAATAGATTTTCGAATCTGACTTTTTTCGTGTCTCAAATCAGTGAAGCTCTCAATTTTCTATAGCTCTGAATTTTGTAAATAAGAACAAGAAAAACATGTAGTTGGTTACATCTGTGCATGTATCAGCATAATTCAAAGACACAAAAGACTGTGAGTTCTATTGAATTCGCTGACTTCTTCATATTTTTTTTTATTAGAATCTTTTTTTTAACAATGGAGAAACCTTTGTGTAACACTTCTAGACTTTTATGTACAAGATAAAGGTCAACCTTGCTTAAATTGACCTAATTTACTATCTTATTATGTTTTCTAATGTGATTTTCTTTTATGGGGAATGACGATGTCTGTGGCAGAATAATGAAAGTTGCGTTTTATGTTTTAAAAAAGTTGGCTCATTTGTCGATTCATATACCTCTGGAGTAGTACTTCCCGTTGATCTTATGGAAATGAGTATTTTGTTTTGAACTCGTCTAAGCAGGCATTTCTGTGTTGATGAGCTCGTTGTCAAGCTGCCTTAATTCAACAATTTTTTTTTTTTAGTCATTTAACAATACAATTTATCATACATCACTTTTCCTCAAGCTAATAATTAGCTTCTAAGGAAAACACAAATTACAAATAGATTACAATTTAACAAATTTAATCTTCTATAATAATAAAACTCAATGTAACGATAAATATATGTATGTATTTCTGTGTGTGTGTGTGTGTATGTATGTATCACTAATTCTTTAGCCAAAACGGTAAGAGATATCGAAAAATTGATGAGAATGGACCCCCGAAACCATAGGCTAAAACCCCAGGAAAAATATCAGAATTTAAAAATGTCGATCCGTTTCCGATTTTTCACCGAATGTAGCCGGTCAAGGTCCGATATCTTAAATTTTGTCGCGACAACATATCAACTCAAAGCGAGAAAGTTTTAGGTGGGCTTTTTAACCTTAATTTGGAACATAGTTTGCAAAAAAACGGTCTAACCGTTTTCGAGTTATGGCCGTTTTTCCGATTTTTGTAAGAGGAATCATAGAATACTATTAAATTCCGATATTAGCTTCATAGAATACTATTAGCACGGAACGGCCATGACTCTGAGGCGCCAAGCTATAGACCGTAGCGAAGCACGGGCGAAACAGCTAGTAATAAATATCTGAAAAAAAAAATTATGTATCAACTACAATGAATTTGATGAGCCACAAGCGCTTTCGTCAGTTACGACATTCTCAAGTGAACTGAGAATGTCGTAACTGGCGAAAGCGCTCGTGGCTCATCAAATTCATTGTAGTTGATACATAAATTTTTTTTTTTTTTCAATTATTTCATAATGACTACAAACATCCTAAATACCATATCTAAACTTAATAAATATCTGTTGATAAATGAGGCGGATCCGTTATCTTTATATATAGAATTTCATTAATATCGGTTAAGCCGTTTTGGAGGAGTATCAAACACTGTAACACGAGAACTTTATATATTAGAAGATGCATCACCACTTGGAACTAGTGCATAACAAAATTTAGAGTATTTTCTACCATCTTCCTTCGGAAATTCGGAATCCTTGCTATTCATGTATTTTCTTTACATTATCATTCAGAACCCATTCTGTTTGCTTTCTTAATTCTTGAATTCATGTTCCTTCGAATTCCACATTATTTTCTCTCCTCAGTATTCTCTTTGTTTTTCACGCCAATCTTTATATATAAAAGGCAATGTCCTGAGTGACTGATCAACGTAGAACAGAAACTATTAATGCTACAGACTTGAAATTTTGCAGGGGCCTTTGTTGCACCATGTAAGTGTGCACTAAGAAAGGATTTTGCAAAATTTTAATTTTAAGGGATAGAAATCGCGAAAAGTAAACAATCCCCATAACCCATAAGAAATATATTGGAGCGAGAGAGATAGCATGATAAATGTATACAAAAAGTTGATGGTCATTTAAAATATGTGCGAGCGAAGCCGCGATCGGGGGATGCTGTAATATTGATATTGGAAATATTGTTATTTTGATTGACATAATATCTCCATATTAGAGTTGGTATCAATGAATTTTACTATTTCACATTTCAGAATAAAGTAATTGGAAATATTTTTTTTTTTTATTTGGCTTAACGTCTCCTTAACATCTATTGGTCATTCAAGACGGGGGTTTTACCCTCCATTCGCTGAAAACTTGCAAATCAGCTACCCACATTGAACTCACCCAGCCTGGGTTGGGCCGGAAAAAGAGCCAACGATACGTGTTGTTCCCAAGCGGTAACCCATCCAAGTACTGTCCACGCCCGACGTTGCTTAACTTCAGTGATCTAACGGGACCTGGTATATTCAACGTGGTCTGATCGTTGACTTAAAGGAAATATTTAAAATAGATTGGTTCATTGAATTTAAATATGTAGGAACGAAGTAACTCGTCTCGTAATTAGAATTTGTTCTTGAGACGATAATTTTTTTTCTTCTCAAGTCATAAGTAACAGAATTTTTTTTTCTCTGTATTTTTCTTTAAAAAAATATTTTAATATCAACAAATACTTAAGCAGATTTACAACATTCAAAATTTTATATTTATAAATACTATCTATTCGGAAAATATTGTTGATGCTACTTTCTTGGACAGATAAAACAGATTTTAATGAAGTTTTTGGTGCAAAACCAAATGCTGCCAGTCCATATCGCAGTAATGATTCAAATAAGGCTATGTTCACATGAATAAATCGATACAAGTTTGTAGAACTAGTACCGCGCGGTAATGTATTAGACAATATGCACTATTTAGATAGATCTGGTGACGCGCGGTTCGTCCGCGCCGTACCGCGCGTTCATCTGAACATAGCCTAAAGCTTTAATTATTTCCAATTATTATTATTTCCTTATTAGCAAAAAAAATCTCGTATATATAACTAACATGAGTCGCAATTTGATTTTCTATTTGGATTTGCAAAAAAAAAATATATATATATGTTGTCTAATGCGATCATTGCCAAACACACCTCTTAATCTAGTCAGAGACATCTAATCTGGGCCGGATTAACCTTCCGTGGGGTCCGTAACACTTTCACAGAGCGGGGTCCCCTCCACCCCCCTCCGGTGCCGTCTAAGTAGTCTACTTTTTGGAGTCAGTCTAGTACCTACAGCTGTTAGAGAAACGTGAAATTAAGTTTTGAGTATACCAACATCGATAAAACATGTTTACCGCTCATGCTAAAAAAACAATTTGCTTATGTTGCAATACTCGTTTCTTTATGTTCCTAGATAGTAGGTACCTACTTGCACTTTCCTAAATTAGATTTTACTATATACTTTGAAGTGTTGGTGGTCCCGTCAGAATGATATGTTTTTTCAATTGTCAACCCAGAAATGTGGAAATATCTAGTATAAGTTGTCAAAGTGCGGGGCCCCTAAAGCGCGGGGCCCGTAGCACGTGCTATACGTGCTACTATTGTTAATCCGGCCCTGCATCTTATCTCCCACGAGTAATGAAACCTAGTGTTGCGGAAGTGAAGGAAACTAGCGAGAGCTAGCTGTTAGTTTCTGGTGGTACTAAGCGTCAACTCTTATTCGGTTATAGGCTAAACTCTTCGGATAAGAAACGAAGCCGGCTACTATCATCGCTACCCATACAAAAATTAGGGAAAACTTTTGGTCAGAAAAATGATAAACTACTGCTACAAACTTCCAGATGGCATCTGAAAAAAATATTTTGTGGAAAACGTCTAGTACCTCGAAGGCACACAAAACGTTGCTCCGTGTTCAAATTTGGGGAAGAGAGATGAGCATTGCACATCGTAAATAATGCACATCGTAAATAAAATGAGCATTTACGGAACGTCTTTCAGAAGTAATAAAAAAAATTGACTCATTCGTAAACAATGTCAAATCTCCACAAGAATAAGGTCGACTACATCATATAAACAAATGAGCCTTTCTGAAGACTGTGAATATTTTTACTCACTTTTACACCCATAGATTATTTATGTTATATACAAAAGTACATGAATACATATACTAAAATATATACTTATCCATATAATATAATGCGCTTAGTACATGAATACATATATACTGAAATATACAGAGTGTTCGAAAAGTCCCGGTACGGATTTTTTAACGGCTAAAGATAGAGACTTGGAATTTTATATGTAGTTCTAACACAAACTAATCTATTTTTGGCGTAATTAAAATTAAAATCATGCCAACGATCATACCACGTTGAATACACCAGTTCCCGTCAGATCACTGAAGTTAAGCAACGTCCGGGCCTGGTCAGTACTTGGATGGGTGACCGCATGGAACACCACGTATCGTTGGCTTTTTCCGGCCCAACCCAGGCTGGGTGAGGTCAATGTGGGTAGCTGGTTTGCAAGTTTCCAGCGAATGGAGGGTAAAACCCAATCTATTGAATGACCAATAGATGTTAAAGAGACGTTAAGCCAAATTAAAAAAAATAAAAAAAAATAAAAAAAAAAATCATGGATTTTTCATCGGAATAAAAGTGATAAAACTAAGAGTGTAATACATCAAATCAGTCAAGTTTTTTATGCTGAATCTCGTGGTACCATTGGTTTTTTTCATTTTTTACACTTTTTATTATCAAGGATTTTTATTTTACCCTCCTTGGGTATAAAAATTGTAACAAATAAAAAAATAATAATTATGCCAAAAAATAGACTAATTTGTATTAGAACTACATATAAAATTTCAAGTCTCTATCTTTAGCCGTCCCGGAACTTTTCGAACACTCTGTATACTTCTTATTCATATAAAATAACGCGCGTCATCTATTTTTACATTCTATCTTCACACAGTGTGGTGTTCTATATTTGACAATGTGTATTAATAACTAAGCCTATATTGTTATGAGCTGTAATAATGTAAATATATGTCAGAATGGAATTCTATAAATATATAGACGACGCGACGCTTCTGTCTCCATAGGTCAGGGGTTCCCAAACTTTTTGGTACCGCGCCCCCTTTTCTTGAAATGAATGCCTCCCACTCCCCCTCCCCTTTACATTATAAATTATGAATGGATATGGGTGTTGCTGAATGCTATCTTATTCAAAACGGTAATGTGTTGCTGAATGCTATCTCATTCAAAATGCTAATGTGTTGCTGAATGCTGTGTAATTCACAACGCTAATGTGTTGCTGAATGCTATCTCATTCATAACGCTAATGTGTTGCTGAATGCTATCTCATTCATAACGCTAATGTGTTGCTAAATGCTATCTCATTTAAATTTCCTAAACATCATATTCAATGAAATTACCTTTGTAAAAAAATTCTGCACATATATTTTAACTAAATGATAATAATTCAACTGGTCTCCCGCCCCCATTGGCTTGCATTTACCCCCCACCAAGCACGCCCCCAGTTTGGGAATCTCCGCCATAGGTACTAACGAGTCTCAATGAATATGTCCTCTCTCAGTAAATGTTATGTCTATTCGTAATTGATTCTTTTAGAAACATGTTATGAATAGAATCTCTAGTTAGATCATTGCAGTTGCAAAGGTCAAATGATGCTGATGGGTCAAGTGTGTCAAGTTGGAAGATATAAGCTCGAAGAAGTCTATCAAATATTTTGAGGGTGGTGTTGTTAAGGGGCGTTTACACTGCCTGAACATCCCCGAGCATCGGGTAATCGTGATCGTTGCTCGCCAGTTTTCAACGAGCACGAACACAAACGAGCCCTCTGTTCACACTGCTCGAGCATTTCTGACGATCAGTTACTCGTGAGGATTCGCAGCAAATAAATGGCACCCGCGCTATCCAAAATTAGGGTTTCCGCGGCGGTTATCCTCATTATAGACCATCTAGCGGAGGAAAAGCGGAAAAGGAAAAGGCGTCGCATGTGGAAGTCGTCATTTTTAAGGAAAAGAAATTACTCGCTATTGCTGAAGGATTTGAAGGAGGATAACAGTGGGCTATTCCGAATAAAATAAAATTTATAGTTAGTCTGACACAGCTCTGGGTGCTCCGCATACAGAGAAATTAACAAAAGACACTTTTCATTTTCCCACTCCATAAGTCAAATAATAAAAAGCAACAACACCACACAAAAAATAGAATGTGTATCCTTATCTTTCAACAGCTGGGCGAAAACTAGATTCATAGAACACCGTTCGACGAATCCCAGGGTGTTTACACAGAGCGAGCGGCGAACGAGCGTCCCTTTGATGATTCGCCGGAAAACCGACATCGCGCGGATCAGGCTCGAGCACGAACGAGCATTCACTTCGACCTTGATCGGCTTGCGGCGACTGTTTACACTGCCTGAGCCCCGAACAAATGCTCGTTCGTCACCCCTGTTCATGACCGGATGAAAGATTTAAGCTCGATCAAAATTATGTTCTTGCGCGTAAAATGCTAACGTCATCAGTATACCACGTTATATTATATTTACTCAATCTTGTTTATTTAAGGAAGAAATGATGTTGAATACACCAGTTCCCGCAGACCACTGAATTTAAGCAACGTTGGGCGTGGTCATTACTTGGATGGGTAACCGCTTGGGAACACCACGTATCGTTGGCTCTTTTTTCCGGCCCAACCCAGGCTGGTTGAGGTCAATGTGGGTAGCTGGTTTGCAAGTTTCCAGCGAATGGAGGGTAAAACTCCCCGTCTTGAATTACCAATAGATGTTAAAGAGACGTTAAGCCAAATTAAAAAAAAAAAAAGGAAGAAATGAAGGAGTAAAAAAAAGCACAATAATTAAAATTATTAAAATTGAAGGTAGATATATGATTGGCATACTATGTGAAGCAAAACTTTAATGAAGGTTAAGAAATTACTATATCTTCACTTGAGTAAAAAAAATATTAATCTTGTAGAACTAACTAGTTTCATCCTTCCCTGAGAACATCGTCAGAGCTAATGTTCTCAGGAGAGGACGAAACTATAGTTGGCTTATTAACATCTTTAATAGAAAGGGTCTGGGTGATAGGGTGGGTTCAAGTATCTAATGGCTCTTACAGAGAGGGGCGTCCACACAGTATGAATTTTATCTTTTTAACTAAAAATTCTCCTAGACCAAAATCCAAAAATCATTGTGTGAACGCACAACCCACCATGTTCACAAACACATTACCGTTAAATAATAACAGCAACTGCTTCTATTCAAATGTACATGTTTATCATACAGGAACACAAGGCCCAACCCACCACCCTCTGCAATAGACGTTTAATGACACTCTCATTATTAGACAATAGTGTCTCTCACCAAAGTTTATGACTTTTCCAGAAGGATACTGAGGGAAAAAACAGTTTTCCAACACAACACTGATGCTCGTTCCATAATAGAAATAGAATTTTATGATGTAATTTGAATCCACCAACAAGTAAATAGAAAATATATGTTTTTAGAGGTACCTAACTATACTGTGCCGAGATATTTAACTCTATATAAATTGTGCTGATTAATTGACGAATACATGAATAACAGGTGCAACCACCTGTAAACAAGAGATATTCGACGACCATTACAGCATTACTGTCCCAGATGTTCGTATTAATCAAAGTAGAATTAATACTTGGGTTTAAAAAACACAATATAGGGCCCCCTGGGTCCCCAGGAGGGGGGACCTAAAAAACTGTGCGGCAAATTTCTTTCATGTCCTAAACACAAATTTCGTCAAAATCGGATGAAAATTGTGGCTTGTATCTCGTAACAAACAAACATACATAAACATTAAACATATACAAGTGATGCTTTTCGGGATGTATACCAGGGTCAAAAGTGGAGTTCACTAACGTTCACAATGATCAGACTTATTTTCAAAAAGGAAGAATACTTCTTGTGGTATCAAATTGATTCTCAGAGCCGTCAGCAAGTGTATTAGACATAAATACCTTAGATTCCATAAGGGAACCCTAATAGTTGGGTACTTAGTACAGTAGCAGATTTTAGCTTGGCGTCTAATACATTTTAAACGTTCCAGATACCTTACTGGTACTACCAATAAATAAATAAAGATAGTCATTTTGTATATCTTGTTAAAATGAGGCAAATCAAAGGAGACTATCACCGCTGTTGATTTCGTTATACTCGTAAAAGTCATTGAGCTATATTAAGTTACACAAGAACTAAGTGAGTGAGAAAGTTAAAGGCATTGTCAGATGAATGTAGCGTACAATCATCTGATTGCGGCACAGGTGAAAGGTATAGTCTTTAAAGTTCAAGCTAATTTCATTTGTGGCAGTTTTTAATACTTCCTATTCAAAAGATAGTCAGACACCTATCAGTTGGTCTGCAGGCAGAAGTTGTAGGATTTCATTTGGCTCGGAATTATTACATTATCAATATCAGACTGGTTTAGATTTTGAAGGAGGATTCAAACTAAGCAGTGACAAACTGAACAGTGGCGTGACCATCAAATGATCCGCCCGACAAAAGGCATACCTATAATAATGTATGAAAACAAACATTTTTTCTTGTTATGACTGAAAATTTAAAATGACCGTCATTTTGTTTGTTTATTTTTTGATGATTTCAAATTTGAAATCGTTTGTAGTCTTTATTCTAAGCACTCCAAATAATTTTCGTTTTTTTTTTTTTTAAATCAGAGCAGTAACAAGGAAGATAAACATCCTGTAATTTTGCAACAAAAGCTCAAATCAAAAATCAATACAAGAAAGAAATGTTTGTTTTTATCCATTCTATAACGGTACCATTAACTTGGCTGGCAACAAAAACATTTTTCAATTTTGAATCACAAAATGAAATGAACTCGATTTGACCCCAAATGAACCTTTTTTAGTTTAATTTGAACCCCAACAGTTAGGCCGGTGGCCAGCCAAGTTAACGTTAACTTTTGGCTGGCTCATTTTTTAATTTTCAACTTAAATTTTTTCCTTATGTAAACGAAATGTACGCAATTTGACACCCCAAAAACTAACCCAGGCAGGGCCGGAGATATGGGACTGTTTAGTTGTGGGCCAGCCAAGTTACTGGTACTCGTACCTTCTATACTGTTTGACACAACAGCCTGTTGCACTCTGTATCTATACTTATAAAACGCAAAGCCCAGTTGGTATACTGACGTACTGACTGACTGTCTGATTGACTAACTGACTGACTAATAATCAACGTAGCTCCACGATGGCTAAACGTAGAGAATTGAAACTTGTCATACAGGTCCCTCTTAGTATGTAAGTGCGTAATAAGAAAGGAAAAAAAATAAAGTTCAATTGGGAATAAGTTACCGCCAAAAATGCCGCTATTTAGCGGGTCTTTTTGCATTTTTTTTCTGCGCAAACTAAAAGAGATAACGAAAAATGACGGAGAATAGTCCCTCCAAAATAGTATATAAGGACCCTATAAAAAATATAAAATTTGAAAATTTCCGGTTTCTATCCGATTTATGGACGGTTTTCACCACCAAAAAGTACCACTTCGGTATGAGCGAGAAAGCTGAAATTTGATACAAAGGTGTTCCGAAGTACAAAAAGTCATATCCTTGAATAAAATATTGAATTCTCTAACTAAGAGCGGTACTCACTCTGGATGTCGGTTCCACCAAAAACCCATAGTTAAGAAGTATGACTTCGGGATGAGAGAGAGAGAGAGAGCTGAAATGTTATACGAAGGTGTTCCGCAGTGCAAAAAGTAATATCTTTGAGTAAAATATTGAATTTTCTAAATAGGAGCCGTGTTCAGTCTGGGGGTCGGTTCCACCAAAAATCTAAAATTGAGTTGTTGAATTTTGTAACCGTAGCGAAGCACGGGAAAACAACTAGTAGTTTATATGGACGACTGAGAGTGGTTAAAACTTATCCCACACCTAAGGGTAATGCAATTGAGATGACTGCCAAAAACAGTTGGAGGCTACTAGTTTTTCATAGTTTCCAATATTGAATAGTATTTTTATAAATTAAATAAAACATTAGAAGAAATCATAACTGTTTCGTCCACTTGGAGCATCAGGTTTACAGCCCCCTCACATATCCACCCTCACATTTGCAATTATCTACTTCATTATTTTGAATAACAAGCCAAGTGGTTGCAATCTTATCTTGATGTTCAACCCTTCTTTCTGGTTATTTGCGTAGTCTAAGTGAGTGACCCTTTCATTTTTTATCTTTTGTCAACTTAAGCATTATTATAATGTACTGGGTACATGATCTATCTATCTATAATAATAAAACTCAATGTAACAATAAATGAATGTATGTGTGTATGTATCACTAATTGTTTAGCCAAAACGGTAAGAGATACCGAAAAATTTATGAGAATGGATCCCCCCGAAACCATAGGCTGAAACCCAGATCAAAATCAGAATTCAAAAATGTCGAACCGTTTTTGAGTTACGACCGATTTTTTGATTAGTGACCGAATTTAGCCGGTCATGGTCCGATATTTTAAATTTTGTCGCTACAACATATCAAAGCGAGAAAGTTTTAGGTGTCCTTTTAAATCTTAATTTGGAATATAGTTTGCAAAAAACGGTCCAACCTTTTTCGACTTATGGCCGTTTTTCCAATTGTGTAAGGGGAAACATAGAATACTATTAGCTTCCGATTTTTGAAAATAAAATCATAGAATACTATTAGCACGGGAACGGCCATGCCTCTAAGGCACCAATCTTTAGGCCTTAGCGAAGCACGGGCGAAACAACTAGTAATTGATATAGCCAAGTGACATTTTTGTTTGTTTCACAATAAGTTTCAAACGCCTTGGCCAATTTTAATGAAACTCGGGTCATTAGAATATACTGATTAGCTTTATATTTCTGTTTTTTTTTTTTTTTTCCTATTTCACCACACGGAGTCCCATGGTGTCTATTTGACTGAGTGATGTCTGTAGTTCACGGAAGTACTTGTTTTTCTAATAGGGAATATATGACTNTTTTTTTTTTTTTTTTTTTTTTTTTTTCCGCTTTAACTAATAGAAAAATGCTTTCGCGCCGATTTCTCAAGAATAAATTAGTTTCTATTAAAAAGGTTGGTCAATTTAAGGCATCTGAGTTTTCTAGGCGCGTTATAATAATGATGAGAGTGAAATTTTAAGATTCGCGCGCACGTGTAACAAAAAATTATCACCGCATCAGTGTAATGCCTCGGCTACGATGAGAGCGTCAAGCGTCAAAACTTGATATTTTCGTTTTCATTGAGCACAATGTAAATACTTCGTAAGTGGCTACGATAGTCAATTCGCTTGACGCTCTACGCTTTGGAATTGACGCTTGACGCTCGACACTGTTTAAAAATAAAAATATTCGCTGTGCGAATTTCAATCTTTGTGATCTTGGAATATAGGATCTGTGATTTTGATTTTATTTTTACATAATCCTAAATTAATTAAGTAATTAATACACATTTTTCTTCTGCTGACACCTGTTTACTCAGAGTGGGACGTTTTCTTGTAACCTTCTTTTGATCTGCTCCAAAACATAATCAAATGTACCGATGGACATTCTAGTGAATTCAAAAAATCGATTTCCATCCTGTCTTAATTGAGGGAATAGATGGTGATACACTCCATGCTTTCCCTTTCCTTATTTATGGGATGTACCCCAAAATTTCTCTTCCTCCTTAAAACCCAAGTCTTCACTACTTTCACTCAAAGCAAGCAGTAACACGCGTCTTCTCCCATCCATGGTTAAAATGTAACTGAAGTTCTACGTTTTGTCGCTCTTATCGTAGCCGGGGAAATTCGCTTGACGCTTGACGCTCTCATCGTTGCCGAGGCCTAACACAAAATATTACCAAAAGTGTAACACAAAATTGTGAAAAAATGATGAAGTTAGAGTTCACCCTCACCCAGTATAGAAATGCAGTCAGTATTTCTTCTTGACCTACCCCTTTATTTTTAGGTTCACTAATGTGTGAATTTTTAATATTTCATTCCACCTACAACTACAGCATATCCGCTTAAGATATATTACCTCTCAAAGTTTGCTCCTTGTAAAAACCAGAAACACTAATGAATGAAATGCCAAAATGAGAAAGGGTGCAAATTCTACTATGAGCGCGATGTTTCTGACTGAGACCAAAGAATTGCTGTAGAAATGTTTTTTGAGTTGTTATTATTTACCTTCACTTTCTAATTATCTTCTTGATTTCTATCTATGTTTCATTATTTTTGTCACTATAATTGTAAAATAGGGTTGCCGTATCGAAAGGAGAATATCGATATTATCGAAAGCTTAATATCGATAAGCGATGATATCGGTATAGATTCAACTGGTGGATCAAGATGATCATGTGTTCACGTTAGTGTTTTAGTCATTTATCATTTTCAAAAAACAAAATATTGGGGCCCTGGGCCAGGACCCCAAAAATTAAATTCACGGTCGAAAAACTCACCTAGCGCAATTACAGAACGAGCGATTCAAAATCGCCGCAAAAAATCGAATATCACTCTATAATAATTTGAAATATGACAAATTTGAAATATAAATTTTCATTCGATGAACCGAACTCATGGATAATCTAGCCCTTCCTAAAGTGATTCACTTTCTCTACCCTCAAGTGTAACTTTTTTTATTCAATCATGGATAATCTGGCCCTTCCTAAAGAGATTCCTTTCTCTACTCTTAAGTGTAACTTTATTTTTTCAATCATGGATAACCTGGCCCTTCCTAAAGTGATTCAGTTTCTCTACTCTCAAGTGTAACTTTATTTTTTCAGTCATGGATAATCTGGCCCTTCCTAAAGTGATTCACTTTCTCTACTCTCAAGTGTAACTTTATTTTTTCAATAAATTTATTATTTTATTTTTTTCTTGGCACTATGCAGAACAACTATTCTTTTCCAAAAAGTAATATCCCTTACTTCTTAAAAACCTCCTTTGAATTATAAAAGAAAATTTATTTCTTTCCAAAACATGATGAAACCCTCGCGTTTTTCTTTCTCAGGGTTTGCTGAAAAGATTATAATAATATGTACCACTACCGGTATACAGTTTTTTGTTTGTTAATTCGCTGAAAGTTATTTACTTTTTCTCTTGCTCAGGATTTATGTTCTTATTCTATCGTTATCTATAGCACAGGACAAATAACTGGATTCTAGTGCGGATTTCTTATTCTCAGTAATGTGGGGGTGTAATTGTTGTTATTATTTGGAATACAGGTTTTGCGTGGTATAGGACATTTCTATGTTTTCCCACGTTCTCCTAATAAATGAGTTTTTTTTTTGCAATTTCTTTTTAAAATATGTAACGTTTGTAAGCTTATTTTGTTCATTTGTTTCTGGGGTTTCATTTGCGTATCTTCTTCTCTTCTAAAGAGGTTATCAAATAAGGGACACAATAATCTGTCATTCCCTGTTGATTAATCAACGAATAATGCTTAGATCAACATTTATAAGAAATGCTAAACTATTCATTTAATGGCTCCAAAGGGCCACCGTCGAAGATATGTTGAATTTATTGAATTTTCTATTGCTAAATAATGAACATACATTCGAACCTCCTGGCTACAAGTCTACGGACTGTACCAACAGAGTTACTTATGTCAATTATCAGCTCTATTAAAACAGATAATTTGGTTCGCCTCAAGTTCCAAATCTATTATTTTTGTCGTAATTTTTTTTTAACTAATCCTTTTAAAGTAATTATCTAAATTCCCTTAATCATCAGCCGAACAGTAAACTTACAAGGTGTACGCCTGAAGTTGCGTCCAGACTACTCGTGCTCGCGGTACTTGCGGGGCTCCCGAGTAGTGTAGACGTGAGGTCCAGTCCCGAGACAAGCCATGCGAGCAGTGCGAGCCATGAACTCGAGAGAATCCGTCCGGTATACATTAAATGGACTTGCGACAAGTTAAGCAAGCTATGTGGACCGAGAATAGTTTACTTTAAATTTAATTGCTAGCCTTTCTGATTTTAGAAATGTGGTGTCTTTCTTTTTTGGTCCCACCACATTTAATAAGGTCCTGATGGGGACATACGGTAAAATGTTAAGAATGTAGGTTTTCGGCTCTAATTTCCCACAAAAGATTTGTTCGACTGTACATTTCTCTACATCGGAAAATCGAAGTTATCCACCATCACGTCTTCGAGGACGTTTCTTGGGGTTCTTTTTTCCGTTAATAAACGTATCAGTAGGTAACTTGCACTAGCTATTACAACTTTGTCGCGAACTATTTTAAAAAATCGCGCGCCACGTACGAATTCTACCGGCCCAACTCCTGCGAGCAACTGAAACCTGTCTATACACAAACCAGACGTGTACAACTTGAAACTTGTCAAGTCTCAAGATCATTGCGAGTAACACGAGCACGAGAAGTCTGAACGCACCTTAATAGAAATTCTCCCAAGAGCATTACTATAATATTTGGTGCTACGCGGTAATGTACTTGGATTTTGGATTCAACAATATTTCATCAGAACACAGAGAGAGCTTGATTCACGATTTTGTCCTAATTAGACTCGATTTTTCTGTATCCGTTATGGGTTATCTATCTGTCTAGGGAAAAGTCTATGATAGACTGGCAGTGGAATGAGTTTCCAGTCTATAATATATTATCAGCATAGACAACCAAACAAAAAAACTAACAAGGTATGGGCTTTTTTTCCTTTGCAACCCAAGGGACTTCCTGTTGGTTATATTTGTGAAAATGAATAGGTTGTAGTTTGTGTGACATATAACCTGGATATAAAATTGTAGCTTCAAAGTCTACACCTACAGGATGACTGAAGAGGTTGTCATCTTGAACTCGTTATGCTTTTCATGGCGTTAGCAAATTAGCCGATCAAGCAGACCTTTAGTTCTCCATGAATGTGAAGAAATTCACCGGAAGATATCCAAGATTTTGAGATTATCAAGTCCACCCAAAATGTTCGTCTTTTAAAGAAATAAAATTCCTCGACTATAAAACCCACATTCCTTGAAAACAAACTATTCTCGACGCTTGAATGCCTTGGCAGTGAACAAGTTGGTCAATCCTATATCTTGTATCTGCTTTTTTCATTTGCTGCTTGTGTATCGCAGATCGGGTTCGTGAAAAAAAAAATCGGCCGGAAAAGTAGCCGTAACTAAAAAACGGCCGAACATTTGTCTTTTTTTTTAACAGTAAAACCTTCCGCGGGAGTCACTTTTTCGATTGGTAAAAAAACATTAAAATCTGTTCGGTACTTTTTGAGCTTATTGCGCGAACATACAGACAGACGCGAAAAGTGACTTTAATTTATAATATGTATAGAATGTATAGATACATTATATTCCCACCCTTCGTGCACACTGTATGTAAGGTATTTTGTTATTCGTTTTAGGCACACATTACAATCTGTGATTTTTTATACACATATTTCTCGTTTGCTACATTTTTTACCTACTGTTCATTATTACGAAATGCTGATTTTTTTTTGCTGTCCATGTTCTATGTCTATATGTATATCCAAAATGACAAACCCCATTAGGTTTTAGGTATATTATTTTTAATAATAAACCTTTGAAATCGACCACCAAAAAAAAATATGTATATATATCTCCCAAATATTTTTTTATCCCCCGCTGTTTTTACATGAAAAAAAAGAAAAAAAAAAAAAAAAAAAAAAACGTGTATCAAATGATGATAGCATGTTCACTTATGTTCAAATAATGAAATCTCCTTTTCCTGAAAGATATTGGTCATAAAAGATAATATAGCAAAATGTCATAAAAATCCATTCTAAATCTCAACTTTTCAAAAAAAATTAAATGAGTTCTCTATGATCATTCATACTTCTTTTCATCCAGAAATTTTCAACAAGTTCCCAAAACTTGTCCTCAGCAATCTAAAAATTTCAAATTTGAACTTCAAAACAAAAATTGTTTGCTTATTCTTGTCATATTCCAGCGAAAAAAATTCATTGTTCTTCAGTTTTTGACTTGTCTTTGTGTGGCGTATTTAGAAAAAATAATGTGGGGTGCGGGATTGTACTCATATGAAAAGAAATATAATTACATGTACAGAAGAATGAACATGGAACGCAGAAACATCTTCAATGCTATTTAATTGCAGATATAGAACTTTCCTTATTGGGAAAATTGAGTTAACTAAGATAATACACAATTTGTGAAAATTCCGACCGGATGTCATGGAAAAGTTAGGTGTTAAATCTTAAAAGAAAGCTGAACCTAACTTTCCAAAAATAAAAATGTCAGTCTTAGGTTGGTTTAGAGCATAAACGTTGTACTTAATTTTTGTAAATTAATATTATCTATTTCAACCGTATTCCTGAGATACCGTATTACCATTCCCGAGATAAAGAAGAAAAGAAATAAACATAAAAGTAATAATGTACTGCTGATACGATTCGGCTGAAATGAATTTTACGTGAATATTATTCAAGACGGGGGTTTTACCTTCCATTCGCTGGAAACTTGCAAACCAGCTACCCACTTTGACCTCACCCAGCCTGGGTTGGGCCGGGGAAATGAGCCAACGATACGTGGTGTTCCCAAGAGGTCACCCATCCAAGTACTGACCACGCCCGACATTGCTTAACTTCAGTGATCTGACAGGAACTGGTGTATTCAATGTGAATATTTACTTTATTGTTCAATATGTTCTTAGAAATATATTTTTTTCTAATTTTTTTCCATTTATAATATTTTGTGAATTTTTAATGCCTCAGCAATAATGCTGATTTGGAGTTCAGTAAAATGTAGAGGGGAAAACGAAAAATATAGTAATATACAGTATACTTTATTAGCTCATGTATTTTATAATAGTTGTCTTAACTACTTTGTATTATTTAAGAAAATTCCAATAAAGGCTTATTTATTTATTTTATTTATTTAATATTTTGTGAATTATTAATTGACTTTTCAATAAATAACATAACGATTGATCAGCAGTCGATCTATAGAGCAATATAGATTTTCAAAAGGTCCAACTCCTAACACTGTCATGAATTGTTGTTTGATTCCACTTCATAAATATGGTTACTAACATACAATTATTGCACACTGTCTTTCTCTATTATACTTAATTTTAGAAGCATTTTCCTCTATCCTTCTGCGTACGACACTGAGTTCAGTTCCCTTTCCTTCACTCTCTTTTAAATCTTTTCTCTTGTAACTTATAACCAAATTCCTAAAAATCCTGAAAAGTTTTTGTGATTTTACCCTTATCAAAATGCAAACAACAGAAGTTGACAGAAGCGCGGCTGTGGCAGGACATTTTTAATATTATATCAAATAAGCTTCTTCTTTTTTTTAGATAATGCGATGGAGAGAAAGGGATTTAGTATTTTTAACAGTATTTTTCGTATGTAAAAAATACGACGAAACTTAGCTAATGAACTACTTCGAATGAACATTTTTCAGTTCATCTTAATACAGAGAAATTTGTGTGTACCTATGTATGAGGGGTTGTCTGTTACAATACCACAGCAAAAACGGTAGCAGAAAGCAAAAAATTGATGGGAATGGACCCCCCCCCCCTAAAGTCATGGTCTATGACCCCAGAAAAATATCAGAACTAAAATATGTCAAACTGTTTTCGAGTCACGGCCAAATTTCTAATTTCTTTTCCAAAATCGGAGAGTCATGATCCGATATCTTAAATTTTGTCCCGACAACATATCAACTCAAAGCGAGAAAGTTTTAGGTGGCTGTTTAGTCCTTATTGTAGGACAATTTCTGCAAAGGTATGGCCAGCCATTCCAGAGTTACGAGTTCGAAACGGGTAAAATAAAATTTAGAAAATACTAGAAAAGTAAGAATGGCCGTGTCTGGTGAAACGTTTAAAACTTGATTTTTAAAGGTTGCGATATACAGGGTGAACACAAACCAATACCCCCCCCCCTCCCGAATTTCCATTGTCCTTGAAAAACATCAAAAAAGGGCGAAAAAGCTAGTATTATATAAAATGAAGTTTTTCGATTAAAATGTACTTTTCTCAGTTGCGGAATCAAATTACTACAGAAGATTGTCGTCTCCATTCCCCTCAAAGACTCTTTGTACCTCCTGAAGTTATTCTTAGCATATTTTATTAGAAATCTTCTTTATGAACAGATGAACACACTTTACCTCATTTTCCTGATAATATCTAGATGCAATAATATCTCTTTTAACCAAACTATACAACTTCTGTTATTCCCCCCAAAGATTCTTTGTACCTCCTGAAGTTATTCTTAGTATATTTTATTAGAAATCTTCTTTATGAACAGAAGATGAACACACTTTACCTCATTTTCTGATATCGAGATGCAATACTATCCCTTTTAACCAAACTATACAACTTCTGTTCTGCATGTCCCTTTTCTCATCCATCTATAAATTTTCTCTTTCTTTTACATTTTATTTTTCTGTCTAAGAAATCTTTTCCACAAAACTGGAAAGTGAAAATTAAATGAAACACTTCTTTTTTTCTTCTTTCAATTTTCATCTTTCAACTTGAAAAATAAAGTTTCTTATCCCATCATTGAAGATCTAACGGGGAAAGGAAAGATAATGTTTCTAAAAACCTTTCAATTGCGAACAAAATCAACTTTATCTCAACAATATACCTAGTAGAAGTTGTTATTTATTTCAATAGGTTGATGTTATGTAGCTACAAATAACAGAATGTTTAAATTATCTGATTGATGCACATATGTACATACTATGTGAAGGTTTTAAACTTATATAATAATGCTAAAGCATAGTTTTTCGTGTCTTTTTATGAAGAAAATAATTGTTCGGAAATATCATCTATAATAATCTGAGACTGAAAGCCTTTTACGTGAAGCAGGTACTTCAAATTTTCTAATATTGGTGTACGATAGGCTGAAGATGTTTTCGATTCGTCCGTATGTTTTATCGAATAGATAATATTATAATCTTCAGAGCTTTGTCAAACGTCAGACATTTTCATTAACAAAATCAGTTTTATAAACAAATTTATAATTCACATGTTACGCAAAACATATTTTTAGGATTGGGTCTCGGTCTAGCTAAGAATTAACTGCTCAAATATAAGTAGATAGAATAGTTACTGGATTAAATTTGGAAGAGTTCTTTTTTTCTCCAATAGCGAGTAGCGCGCTGCAATCAAATATTACATGACACGTTGTTTCCTCGACATGGGTTTTCCCTGAAAATTACTTTGTTATATGCTTTCTGAGACCTCAATTGCCACTGATTTAACCGGAAAACAGCAGCATTCAGGGATGAGGATAGTCCAGCCATTATTGCATTCCCGCGTCGTTGGCTTGAGTTTCAGTCAAGTTTAGGGTTTTGTTTGGTCCTTTCATCTGATTCAGGCTCAAAGAAGGGATTTCTGATCACTTTTATATTAGCTGTTTAGCGTATTCATTTCACTCAATATTTTTATGTCTTAATAATAATAATTATAATAAAGGAATGTCTTTGGTGAATTTAGGTTTTTTGTTTAAGGAAAGATTTTAAATAATTTTAATTTTCGTCGGATCGACTTTTTCAAATTCAGATAGAAATGATTGACATAAAACTCTTTATGTCTTGTTATCTTCCTGAGTTTGGCAGATGCTTCAGGGTTTGGAGGAACCTTAAAGTTAGCGTTGATTTAAACCGGACGCCAACCTCATAACTGGTAAATCTAAATGGATCTCATCCGATTTTTGTACTGAGTGCATGTCTGTCTTCAACAAACTTGTATCATTAATCAATGTCATCTTCACACACATAATAGTAATGCATTCCTAAAAGAAAAAGAAGAAAAGTATGAATGCGTTGAAATGCTGTAAGGCCAGGAAGCATTCATTATTAAGAAAAAATAAATTTTGGAAGCTTTAAAGGAATATTCGCACTTGTAAATTTAATGTGGATAGTACTGGCTTGAAGCCTTTTTTTTTTTTTTTTTTTTTTNTTTTTTTTTTTTTTTTTTTTTTTTTTTTTTTTTTTTTTTTTTGCCTGAAGTATTAAAAAGATCTATTATCAATTTTTAAATCCCTAGTAGGTATTACTCCCATTATGAATGCAAAAGTGTGTTACCTCCTTTTCGTTATTCTACAGAATAACAGATAGACGTGATCTCCGTTTATTATTTTCAGTAATAAACCTTTGGAATCGACAGGAAAAAATATGGCACCTCAAAATTTGATATTTTTAGTTCTAAAGTATGCAGAATCCAAAAAAAAAAGAAAAAAAAAATTAAAAATTCGTTAGTCCCAAAACAAGAAACTTGAAAAATTATAATTGATAATGTTTTTGACTATATTGAATGGAATATATTATATTTATTACAGTTTTGTATACTCAGTTGTAGTTTATGAGTTTATATCTATCTACGATAGATATAAACCACATGAAAGCATTCTGAAATTTCTACATTTTCACAAAACACATCTAATGTACAGGAAAGCAAAGGAGAAGAAATAAATATGAAAAGCTCAGAAAAATAAAGGAAGAAACAACATGAACTCCAACATTTTCACCGAATTATCATCCCTTATCCTTTTCAGAAAGGAAATCTGTCAAGATTAGTGTCATAGACAAAGTATGTTGCCCGGGTATTTCACGTAATATGAACTCTTCTGCATGGAACGTATAGATAGCCAGAGTTTTCATATTTCTATAGGTATTCATATGGATACCTACGTACATATACCTATGATCCTTTGTCTTATTCCAAGATTAGTGTCATAGACAAAGTATGTTGCCCGGGTATTTCACGTAATATGAACTCTTCTGCATGGAACGTATAGATAGCCAGAGTTTTCATATTTCTATAGGTATTCATATGC